>CM069867.1:6199980-6529553 GCA_036172795.1 Pelodytes ibericus | reverse complement strand
TACAGCGAGGTACTCCAAATCTTCCGACTCACTGCCACGGACACAATGCATTCCACATAGGTCAACCAGTCAGAGCTTGATAAAGCCCTACAAGCAGAAGTCACAGCTCCAAACAGAGCTTCACATCATTAATAAAAAGTAATATTACCTTAAAGGGTAACCATCTACAAAGAAAATGAGGTGTGATTGATAGATTCACTCAAGTGCAGGAATTTTAAATGGTCAAGTACTTTCCCAATCCCTCTTTGGTCCATGTAGCTCAGCCAGGGGTGCGGACATGTTGTTTGGAATCTTGGGTGGCAACTTACTTTGTCTGACCCAAGATTCTAAAAACATGTCTGCCCCCTGATAGGGCAAAATTATCTCCATGACCGAGCAAAGAAAATCAATTTAAAAGGGTCTTAATTACCTGTTGGATTAAAACACTACGTTGTAATAAATCCGGTGGTAAAATTAAAAAAAAAATTGGAATGGAAAGTGGACTGTATCACTTAAACATTGTTTTACTGTGCATGTGGAGTATAATAAAAAAAGGATTGAAAATGATCTATACATTGTTTTAACAAAACTGCAAGAAATTCGTTTTAAAATGGGTCTGTGGAGTCTCCTACTTATGACATCACCTGTGGTCAAACCACAAGTGATGTCTTAAATAGGAGACTCCATTTTTAAAAAAATACAATATATAAATCGTATTCAACCATTTTTGTATTCTCTACCAGGCCCGCCATCAGGGGGTGATGGGCGATACTGGCGTCCCGGGCCCGGCGGGCCCAGGTTACGCCAGGAAAAAAAAAAAAAAATCCCCTCTGTTTAGCCGGGCTACGGCTGTGAGGGAAGCGTTCTGCGCTCCCCTCCAGCCACGCGGCTTCAATAAAGTTTGTTTTAAAAAAAAAATGTAAAAAATGCAGCCGGAGCAAAATACTGGCATATTGAGTGGGAAAATACTGGCATTTTAAATGGCAAAAGAATGGAATATTGAGGGGCAAAATACTGGCATATTAAATGGAAAAATTCTGACTTATTGAGTGGCAAACTATTACTGGCATATTGAGCAGGGGTTAATCCAACATTGTTTTTGGTCCTGCACATGTGTGTTTTCTGTTCTTTTTTTCAGACTAATGTTATTAAATATCACTTTGAAGACAACACAGCCGATATGAATATTATTTGCCTACACTTGTGAGTGCATATAGTACCTCAATCACCAGATCCCTCCTGTGTTTATTGCATATTGCACTATTTTGTGTTTTATTTTTTTTCTAAAAGGAACCCACTATCCTGCGCCATTCTGTTTTTTTTACCCGTATAGATTTTACACCTGGATGAAGCACGAAAAGAGTTGTGCATTGCTTTTCTGTTGCTCACATTTCTTGGGAGATTGTGTCTTAGGCATTGCCGCACTATTCTTTTTGTTTCATCTCTCCTTATGTTTTACCTGCATCCAAATAAAAGGGACAGCTGCTACACTTCAAGGTCATATTATCTATTTATTATTTTGTTTTGCAGCCGGAGAGAACCTTTCTTTGTACAGATAAGATTTTTTTTCTTTATAAGCTAGAGAATTGTTAAACTCCTATAACTATTGAACAGTCACTGCAAAGTCCTCTAGAGAGAAAAGTACAATAAACTTGCATGAATTGCCAAGAGGTGCGTAGATGTAGAATAAATTGATCCCCCCTAGGTTGCATTGGGGGGGACGAGAGAGATCTATTCCTTTTATTTTATATTTCATGATACAGCTCTTATCGGAACTTTTTTTTTCTGATAATATAAGTGGCACTTATAATGTGGATACAATTTTGGAAGCGGGTTATCTGATCTGTTGGTGCATGCTGTAGAGAATAAGCAAGGACCGCAAACTATTTTAAATGGATCCAGCCTGACACCGAGAACCCGCAACAAGGAAGGTGCACAGTAGGGGTCAGGTTTGTGGCTGGGGAATATAAATATGACAGCCGGGCTTCTTGCCCTGGACTGAAAAAGGACATGCTCCAATTATAAGTGTCACAGGGAGAAAAGCCTCCGTGGTATGCAGGAAGCCTTAAAAACAGAACATGCAAGGACAGGGAAAAACCAAAAATGCTTTCAGGCCCCCCCCACATGCGTCTCCCTCTCTGGCAGCCCTCAGACCAAAAATGGGATCTGGGCTTTAAATAATTGTCTTAACACATAAAAGAGCTCTCTCTGCTTGTTTAGCACTGTCAGGGGGGAAGACATGTTGTTTAGAATCTTTGCTCTGTATGGCTCTATCAGGGGGCGGACATGTTGTTTAGAATCCTTGCTCTGTATAGCTCTATCAGGGGGCGGACATGTTGTTTAGAATCTTTGCTCTGTATAGCTCTATCAGGGGAGGACATGTTGTTTTGAGTCTTTGCTCTGTATACCTCTATCAGGGGGCGGACATGCTGTTTAGAATCTTTGCTCTGTATAGCTCTATCAGGGGGCGGATATGTTGTTTAGAATCTTTGCTCTGTATAGCTCTATCAGGAGGCAGACATGTTGTTTAGAATCTTTGCTCTGTATAGCTCTATCAGGGGAGGACATGTTGTTTAGAGTCTTTGCTCTGTATACCTCTATCAGGGGGCGGACATGCTGTTTAGAATCTTTGCTCTGTATAGCTCTATCAGGGGGCGGATATGTTGTTTAGAATCTTTGCTCTGTATAGCTCTATCAGGGGGCAGACATGTTGTTTAGAATCTTTGCTCTGTATAGCTCTATCAGGGGGCGGACATGTTGTTTAGAATCTTTGCTCTGTATAGCTCTATCAGGGGGCGGACATGTTGTTTAGAATATTTTCTCTGTATAGCTCTATCAGGGGGCGGACATGTTGTTTAGAATCTTTGTTCTATATAGCTCTATTAGGGGTCGGACATGTTGTTTAGAATCTTGGGTGAGATTGAGGAAAAACTGACCTAAGATGTCTGCCCCCTGATAGAGCAATACGCTCTCAGTAAGGCGCTTTACTTATACTCTTTCATGAAACGATTTCTATTTAAACTACCTACACGTGATGCAATGTTTCAGTTCGACGCAGCTTATTCTATGCCGACAGTTGTCCTTTAATCTTGATCACGAAGGCCTGGAAATACTCTGATTTCTCCAATATTCTTTTGCAGATCCAAAACGAGAGCGCTGTGGAAGTACCATTACCCTGGCTCCTAAAAATAACTTGGTTGAGTCATTTAGGATTGCTGCTCAGTCATCAAATTAAATAAATAGTAGCCATACTGTATGTGCGATTCACAGAGTATGTCGTTTCTCTGTGGGTGACGTGGCAACGGTTATATGTTAACCTCCAAAAACCCGAGCAGACAGATAATATTAAGAGATAAACCTTATACCAGGAACAAAGTGTAGAGAACAGACTGCGTCACCCAGGGGATCAATGTACAGAATGGGCGATACCCCTTCTCAGGGTCACGGCTACAAAAAGGACGGGGGATTAGTTGGTAGAGGAGAACATAATGGGGTCTCCTCACTAAAAGGCGAGTTCAAGTGAGAGGAACATTTAATCTCAGTAGTTTAGCCATACATTGTGCAGGGACAAGTTTGCTAAGCACCATGTCCGTCCCTGCATAGTGTATAGTGCAAATGGTGAGATGGATTGTTCATCTCACCCCAAATCGTCTTTAAGAGAATACATTTTTTTGGGGACTTTAATATATCTTACTGGTGAAAGTGATCAGTTATCTGAAATAACCCATCATCCAAAATACTTCTGGTCCCAAGCATTTTGGATAAGGGATACTCAACCTGTAATCCAAATCCAGTAGACTTGCAATGTATTGTGACACCCAGTAGGAAAGCACATAGTTTTACTGACCCATTGCCATTATAGAGCTTCCAAAATTTTTGCCCTAACCCCAAATCAAGGAACCTCTGGCTGTTGATGGCATACATCTCCCATAATCCTCTACAAAACTATACGGACAAAAGGAGATTGATAGAGACCAGATCTTCCCTTGGGATGCTCATGCTCCTATCATAAATGGAGAACATTTTGCAATGAATGTATCAAAATGCACAACTTTAGCTGGAGGTAGAAGGCTGGCCTAGTTTACATGGTCCAAGACGGAGATGCTAATGTGGTCACGGGAAAAAAAAAAATCCCCTCTGTTTAGCCGGACCACGGCTGTGAGGGAAGCGTTCTGCAATCCCCTCCAGCCACGCGACTTCAATAAAGTTTGTTTTAAAAAGACATTTAAAAAATGCAGCCGGAGCAAAATACTGGCATATTGAGTGGCAAAATACTGGCATTTTAAATGGCAAAAGAATGGAATATTGAGGGGCAAAATACTGGCATATTAAATGGAAAAATACTGACTGAGTGGCAAAATATTACTGGCATCATATCTAAGCAAGTGATACTTTGTAGGGTTCATTCGGAAAAGAATGGAACAGGCGTGGGAATGAAGCACAGTCAATCTTTAACATAAAACGAGGTCAATAATCATATATCTATCCATCCAGACAATAAACTATGTGGAGGAAAGGCAAACTACAACAGCCTAGCAGGGCTTATCTCCTGTGTTTGCATTTAGAATCTAATCTCAAGTGGCATCAGCTTACAAATACTATATTTTGTAAATTAGTAACAGGGCCAGTGTCCTCCCTTGTTAAAGGATACTATGAATTTAATTAGGATCTAATCCTATACATTACAGCAAGACATTTTATTTTAAAGAGGGGGGGGGGGGGGCTTTTTTTTATTATTATAATTATTAAACACTACCTTCCCCGGGGCAAATAAAAGCAGGATTTGGATTTCCCAGGCCAGAGCTCGACACATTTCTGCTGCCTTTAGGAGCCAGCCTGGTAATTATATATATTTGGGAGCCAGGGAAATGGAACTACCATAGGCGTTCACTGTAAAACAAAATGACTGACGTTAGGAGCCAGCAGTAGGGATATTGGCTCCCAAGGTTTGCCAAGCCCTGCTTTAGAAGATGAGCAAGCTGCTATTTTCCATTGGCCATATAGATTACGGCGATGACAGCCGGCCACGATTTCTAAAAACCTCTAGGTAACCCAGAAGAGATAAGTGCATCTATCTAGTGAATAACTATATGGACTTCCAAAAGCGTCTGGCTTAGCAGATCCACAGCGGTCCATATGCTTTCTATGCCCCAGGAGGCAACGATAGAAATTATATCGTATAAAAAGAGAGTAAAGAGCAAACTTCTAGCCTAATTTTGTAATGTTAGCACTCTAGTAGTACGAAACAGTTTGGTTGGACCTCGATGCATACGTGTTATGTGTTATAGCCTCTTCAAAAGTACGTGCTTACATTCTTAAAGGGACTTTGTTTATACTGTAAATGTAGAGAAATAAAAAATATTAAAAATGTTGCAAAAAAAAAAAAAAAAGAAAAACATTAAGTTTCTTTTAATGTGTGCATGTACTTGCAATTATGCCAATATACAGATCTATGTTTGTATTGTGCTTATTAAGCACAGGGCCGGCAAAAAAACAAAAGTTTAGGTGAGTGAGTCTCTTTAAACAATCTAGCCCCAAAAAAAAAAAGACTAAAATATTTAGAAAGGTGTTTAAAGAGTTTGTTATTTGTAAAACAACGAAAAAAAACAAAAAAAATATGTTTTTTGTAGTGTTGGATGGAAGTGTTTTACCTGCCAAAAATCTTCATAAAAGACAAAAAGGTCAGCGAAAGACAACATTGTTTTAAAACGTAAATAATTAAAGCTAAAATTAAACACTCCGTTAGCAACATGTTTTGCAGAACTTAAAATAAACATGGAGAAAAAAAAAAAGATGCGGGTGGGAGGCAAGGAATCGACTGCAGGTGACAAGTTATTAGGGGTAACAAAAATGTCATTTAAAAATCGGTAGCCAACTCATCAGCAAAAACAGTATTATAATAAAACAAAAAGTAACTACTAGTAAAACTCTACACTTTTGGTTTAATGAAATGAACAGTTAGCTGAGAATTGAAGGTTTTGACCCCACAAAGCATTCTCCCAGAATCAGAGTGCTGGACCACCACTACCCAATGCTATTATTATGAACAGAGCTCATAGGAAACCAAAGTACCTACACATTTCTTTACAATCCTACCTTCGTTAAAAGAAAACAGACCAAACCTAGCTGAAATCATTGAATATCGACCACAATTACTTCATACCCAGTTATATTCATAAAATGAAGCTTAACTTAAAAGTTGCTTCAATTGTATGCAATTAAAATATACATGCTTTGACGAAAGAATGCAAATAATGAGCACTCTCTGCTTGTGTAGCTCCGTCAGGGGGCAGACATCTTGGGCGGACATGTTTTTTTAGAATCTTGGGTCAGATTTCCGTCGGATTCTCCTTCATCTGATCCAACATGTCAACCCAACGATTGAGTTGTGCAAGCAAAGACGGCTCAATGAAAAGGTACTCTTAGTATATTCGTTTTTAGTATTTCGCCATTTAAAGTATAAACAATTCGATAAGGCAATACAGATATAGCACTTTATTGGGCCCTCTTCGCTCCATATAACTATTCGGGGGGGACACATCTTGGATCAGATGAAGGAACAGCCCACCCAAGATTCTAAACAATATGCCCGCCCCCTGTGATATCATTACGGAGCAACAGAGGGCTCGGTAAGGTACTTTAATTTGGATTCTTTCAAGAAAGAATTTATTTTTAAAGCACCAAACTTCCAGTGAACCATTTTTATTTTTTCCCCTGTAGAGTAATGAGTGTAATTAAAAGACGTTAATTACCTTACAGTTGGATCAGCAACAGACTTTCGCAAGAGGTACGAAGTGTGCGGAAAGGATTTACAGTGCATACGAAATGTGGTTAGCTAATGTTATATATGAATGAATAACGGAATTCCAAAGCCAAACGTAGAGAAAAAAAAAAAAAAAGGTTAATTCTTCGGATATTTTGGAGGGAGGCGGGATTATCGCTTATAAATTTAATAAATGTTTTATAAAAACTTACTTAAAAGGGACTGTATCACCTATACATTTTTACTGTGCATGTAGAGAATATTAAAAAAAAAAAAAAAAGTGTCTGGAGTCTCCCAATTATGACATCATCTGTGCCTTGATATGCAAATGACTTTTCCCCACTGAAAACCAGTTCATTTGCATATCAAGACGCAGGTGATGTCATCAGTGGGCGACTCCACGGACGCATTTTTCTTCCAATTTAGGCATTTCCTTGCAATTCTGTTAACATAATGTATAGATCATTTTCAATCTTTTTTTTTTTTATTCTCTAAATTCACAGTGAAAACTATGTTTAGGTGATACAGTCCCTTTAAAATGAGGGACTAAAAATCACACACAAAAAAATGGAGGCACAAGGCCACTCCCATCTCATTAAAAGTGTCGTTTTGAATGAGCTCCGTTCCAAGAGCTATACACTCCAAGTCTTTTTGCAGAGAACTAGGAATCGTTTCCAAAAGGTACATTCCTACGAAATTCTGGCCGTACTGAATTATGCTCTCGTTAGTACGTTAATTTAGAGATTCTTTTCTTTGAAATGGCAGGATAAGTACTGCAGGACACTGGCAGACACATATACAATAAAGGATGGGGTAGAATACACTTTCTATGAAGATGTCATATTCCAGCCAACATTTTTTTTTTTTATGAAGGCCAAGAATGGCTAGGCTGATAAGGAGAATCCTGCCCCCGGAGATGTATATTAAATACTTTTTTTTTGTCTCTTAGAAAGTTATTAATACATAATTTTCTTTTTATTTATTTTTTATTAGGATTGATATAGAGTAGCTCCGGTTAGCAACGAGTGTTCCATTAAATAGACATCTTTACCTTCGGTTAGGTTTGGAATCTCGTGTAGGTTTCTAATATATGCCCTTATCAATTTATTAGTTCCCCTCCTACCACTCGACAGCGTAAATAATTACGCTGGGTCCTCGAAATTCAGGGATACTCGGTAACAAGGGCTTGGAGACATATAGCAACTGCGATAAACACGCTTTAAAACAAAATCGGTGAAAATGAGGTTAGGAGAGAATAAAACGTGGAAGAGAAATCAGGGTAGAAGTGTGCCACAACCCAACGTACCTAGTAGGCCTAGAAGAGAGCCCCTTGTAATAAGAAAAAGGGGGTAGGGAGAGAAGCGCCAAGTAGGTCGGAGTGGGGTAGCGCTGGATATATAGCCAGCACCCCTCCTACAACCACAGGTCAACCCATCTAAAAAAAACTATTCAAAACAATGTACGTTGAACTGAATCAAAGTGTCACAGTACCTTTTAATGTGTATGGTTTGCACTGCAGGGCAGACGGAGGCTATAGATATTGTATTAAACATAATTAGCAGTAATAAAATGGGGAAGTATAAAATCAGCCCAGGTCTCTCTGACTCTGCAAGTAGCGACACTGACCTAATCGAAGAGAAATTCTCTTTCTGTGGCTCTCTGAGCTTTCCAATGCCCAAGCCCGCTTTCTCCGACACAGACAAAATCTCACAGCGATTGTACGGACAAAACACCCCTTTACAGAGGCGATACGATGGCATGATATCAAAGCACAACTATGACCCAGATCTATTTTATCTAAAGTCGAATGATCCTATGAGAGCCCCCCACTCCGATTGGACCAGAAACTGCCGCGTCTCACATGTGAGACCCGGCAGACAGCAAACCCGCGTGTATCTATTAACAGAGTATTTGCTCCTTGTTTTTGTTTTTTTTCTCTAATGCCCAAAATAGTGTAAAAAAAAAAAAAAAAAAACAGAAGCTGAAAGATAAGAATTTGACAAAAATTAATAAAATTCTCAAAAAAAAAGTAACTAAAATACAAAAAACAGCACATGTGTTTTATTGTATGTAACACCCACCAATCAATAAAGAAATCATTATTGACTTATTTATTTATTAATATTTATTTTACATTAAAAATAATTTCACCGGGGCCTCTCTAATAAATAAATAAATTCAGTGACAGCCAATACGGAGGGGCTTGGAAAGACGCGCAGGGCTGTTGCTATGGTAACAAACATTTATTACACTTGCTGTTTTTTTTTTAGGGAGATCTGAATTGTCGAGGGGAAAAAAATGACAACATCAGTTTTGTTTCCATTACCGTACATGAAGCAGTGGTGATCGAATATTTTGTTCAGACACTAAAGGTGGAACTTTAATGCAATAGAATATATATATTTTCATTATATTACATTATTCAGGTGTACAGTTATGTGAATAGTGGTGCATGCGTTACCATTGTGCAGCGTCACTTCAGATATATCGATGATATATTTAATACCGGTAATGCATTTGCTTGATAAATTACATTAAAAATAGTTTTTAAATATCCCCCCCAATAAAAAAAAAGAGCATCCTCCTCATTTCCCTATTTCAAGATTTCCCCTTTCTTCTACTCAAATTCTTGCATCTGAAGAATGGATCAGAGCCTGCTTCTGAAGACTATCATTTTGACAAAAATAAAAAATATAAAACATTGATAGTTGAACTTTTTTATCTAAACGTCCGACTGCGTGTGTGTGTGTGCATGTGACTGACTGTGCGAGTTGTGTGTGTGTGTGTGCGTGTGCATGTGACTGACTGTGTGCGAGTTGTGTGTGTCTGTGTGTGTGTGTGTGCATGTGACTGACTGTGTGTGAGTTGTGTGTGTGACTGTGTGTGTGTGTGTGCATGTGACTGTGTGTGAGTTGTGTGTGTGACTGTGTGTGAGTTGTGTGTGTGACTGTGTGTGTGTGTGTGTGTGTGTGTGTGCATGTGACTGACTGTGTGAGTTGTGTGTGTGTGTGTGTGCACGTGACTGACTGTGTGCGAGTTGTGTGTGTGACTGTGTGTGTGCATGTGACTGTGTGTGTGCATGTGACTGTGTGTGTGTGAGTTGTGTGTGACTGTGTGTGAGTTGTGTGTTTATATGCCGTTGTCTGCCTCCTAGGTTTTTTTTTGCTGGCTCCTAAAACTCAGTTAAGTTTGTCAAGCCCTGGTTTAGGAAAACTGAGAGGGGCTTTACTGAAACCTATTGCAAATCATGGTGTCAAAAGACATCTCTGTAATGAACTTCCCTAATGCAAACCATTTCCCTTTAACTTCTCGAGAAGTATATTATTGTTAAAGACAGAAGTGGAGACGAGTGTGCAAAATAGGACATTAAATCAGGAACAAACAAGAGTCTCTAATGGTTAGTGGTAAGTGTGAGACGCTCTTAAAACTCCACCGTGGCCTTGCAGAACTAGCAGCGCGATTGAGAGTAATCCCACCTGAAAGTACCGCTGTAGCAACGGATGAACTTATGTTTCGTTAAAAGATGGCATCAAGTGTAGACATTTTAAATAAAAATGATTTAATGAAAAATCCTCTGCACTAAGCATTATCAGGGGGCAGACATGTTGTTCAGAATCTTGGGTCGGATCCTGCATCATGTGACCCAACATGTCCGCCACCGTATGCAAGCAGGGCACAAAAGGTTACTTAGTGGGTATTCTTTCATTTCTAAATAAAAAAAAAGCCTTCATTTAATCTTTCAATGAAACATAAACGTAATTGTTCTGCCGACATTAGGCGGACTTAGATGGAGCCTGGATCTCCTGGAGTGGTACGAGTTTGCAAACAAATCAAACAGAAATTAGCCTTTTGGTCGCATTTATGTTATACCGGGACAGGTTACAAAAGTATTGTTGTGATTCACTTTAAAACGGACACATAATGTTAAATGAAACAAAATAAAAATGAGAACGCGCGAGAGAGCGCGAGAGAGCGCTATACATTGAAAGCAAATGTCTAAATTAGGAGAAAAGTGGGTTTTAAATGTGTCTGTGGAGTCTCTTGTTTATTACATCACCTGTGGCTTAATATGAAAATTACACATCTCTAATTGAAGAGCTTGAATGTGGCCCATGCTGCACTAGCGGTGAGAGATGGTCTGCAACAGCCTCAAGCCATCTTCCTAAGGAAGAATCTTAACCGCCGGTCAGAGGATAAATGGGCATGTACCTTAACAAGTATATTCCAGTTTACACTTATACTAGGTTCAATAGTTTTTTTTGTTTTTTTTAAGGCCCGGAGATGCACCTTCTGGGATCTCCCATCTTTTATCAATACCAACGGTCTTGGTTGGCTGCTTCACACCAAGACCGCTCCCTAGCAAGCCCAAGAATATCACCATGTTTGAAACAGTGGTGAGATTATATTTGCGGCCATCCATAGTTGCCAACAATCGGCCATGTTTCCAGGGACACAAATGTGTTCCACATGCTGCAGAAAGACCATGCAAAGTGCAGCCCGGCAGTATGTAGGATGGATATACGCGCAGACACAATCCAATGTATTAATCATGGTAGGTCCTATGAGATCTCCACCCTGATTAATTAATTGGATTGTGCCTGTGCGTATATCCATCCTACATACTGCCGGGCTGCACTTTGCATGCTCTTTCTGCACCATGTGGAACAAATATGTGTCCCTGGAAACATGGCCAATGTTGGCAACTATGGTCCATCTGAAATAGCTCATTGTTTTGTTTTTTAGGGCTCAGCAGACCTTTGGTGAAAATACAGACATAAATGAGTCATCCATTGATTTTTGGTGCAGCACAGATCAATATCTTAAGTGCAAGGATAGCAACTGTCCCATCACTCACTCCAGCAATGTATAAAGATGCGAAAAGGGGGTAGGCACAGAGACACGGGCAATGCTGACGGTGCGTTTCAGAGAAGCAGGCCAAGCGTCGCTTTGTTTAATAGTCCATTTTAATAAATTAACATTGAGCAGTAAATGAAGTGCTCAGACTGCATCAAAAGACGTTTTCCATTGGACTTGAAGGCTTGCTAGAGCAGGGCTGGACACATTTCTGTAGACTTTAGTAGCCAGACAGACCAAAATCAGGTTCATTTTTACTAGAAAGAGAAATGAATTCTATGTACAAAAAAAAAAAAAAAATAGGAAAAAAAAGGTTTGAAAATCTCCGTCTAAGGCTGGTAGAAGAACAATTTCAGTGCTAGGATGTACATGATATATATATATATATATATATATATATATATATATAGGACCGTTAGATATGTCATTTTGGCGATTTAATCTTTGGGGGGGGGGGGTCTTTTTCTAATATTTTATCAGCGCCGGTTGTCAAACATAATAAATGCAGATATAATTATCGCACTATTGGTAAGGGAAACTACACAAGCCTTTTATACTCCATGGAGCATAAAAAAAAAATAAATAAATAATATAAGTCCCAATTTCACTGCAGCTCAAATTAATTTGATTAGCAAGTTGGGTTTCGACCGACAGCAGCTGCTCCAAGGCTTCCCCCCCCCCCCCCCCCTGGCCCAGATTCTCATACCATATAGAAACACACAAAAAAACACACACAAAAAACACACACACACAAAAAAAAGGAAGAGGAAACGGTCACTAATATAGGAAGTAATATAAGAGAAATTTGACAAAGTAGTGGAGCCACCAGGAGCGATCCAATGGTTCCCATGGACATTCCCCTCTACTTATAGAACTCGGCCCCAGCAATTTGCTTTTCTTATTAATATATAGGGCATTTTAAAAAGGCGCAATACACCCCACCAGCGGCATCACAATGAACGCAGCCCTGGTATAGATTCGCTTTTAAAGGGAAGGTGAGAAAATCGGTCCGTTGTCAGAAAAACAGCCAGTCACACTCTAGCTCAAAAACCGCTCAACTGCTGTGGACTACATAACCCATGACCGCCAGCCACCCAACGGCGCTGTGGGATATGGGATCATGGGATATGCGGTCCACAACAGCGCCAAAAAGCTTAGCAACTGAAAACCCACTTTAGATCATGCTTGGAAAAAAAAGAGAGGAGGTGCGCATAATGTTATAGTAATGTATTCTATCCAACCCATGTGACAGTGCTAGCAATTCTTATCTTTCCAGCCCACCACGTCACTGCCTTTATCTGCTTTATTTTTTTTTTTTTTTGTTGCAACATGACCAGAAGGTTAACGGACGCCGGTGGAAAGGTCTCATTTACGAATGCTCGATTTGTGCATGCCCCAGAAATCAAGCCACTAAAATCAAGCCTGTAGGGAGGGTTTATTAGAGGTGTGACTCTGCTAGGGACAAAATGGAACCCAACAATAAATTTCCTTTATGAACTTATGTTTCGTTGAAAGATGGCATCAAGTGTAGACATTTTAAATAGAAATGATTTAATGAAAAATCCTCTGCACTAAGCATTATCAGGGGGCAGACGTGTTGTGTAGAATCTTGGGTCAGATCCTACATCATGTGGCCCAACATGTTTATTAGAGGTGTAACTCTGCTAGGGACAAAATGGAACCCCTGACAATAAAATTTCCTTTACGTAACTTTGCATTACATCGAAAGATGGCATCAACTGTAGGCATTTTAAATATAAATATTACAAATAAAAGCACCTTATTGGGCCTTCTTGGCTTGAATAGCTCCGTCAGGGGGCAGCCATGTTTAGAATCTTGGGTGAGATGAACCAATATCCGACACAAGATTCTAAACAACATGGCTGCCCCTTGACAAAGCAATACAGAGCATAGTATAGTACTTTATCCATATATATTTCAAGAAATCATTTCAGTTTCAAAATGTCCACTCAATTAAACATATCTCCCCCCCCCCCCCCCCCCCGACAGTTACTGCATTCCATACTTTATTGCTGAGCAATAATCAATTTGAGTCTGCTGTTTTATAACTGTGCTAGCGGGTTAAATAATAGGCTGCACATAATAATGGGTATGGCGCTGCACGGTGTGACACCAGCCTCTACACAGACACATTCACCCCTCCTTGCCCTGCAGCTCAAAGAAAAACGCCCTCCCCCCCTGTTAAAATTATCAGCTATTACACAAGCACGTACTTCGAAAGTTTGGCTGCAGTAGACGTTTCAAAAACAAAGGGGGGGGGGGGGGAATACACGGTTATTTGTTGCATTAGCAACCTGATAGAAGTGGGGAAAAAAGGACACTATAGCGTAGTCAGATACAGTAGTGTATCTTCCACAAGGCAAACAAGGCACTCGCCTAGGGTGGCACTTTGCCATAGGGCGGCACTTTGCCAGAGGGTGTTAAAGCACACTTCTGGTGCTTCAAACATTTTCGCTCCCTCACCCACCGTTCAGCAAGCGTTAGCGCCTTCCAATTAATCAGGGTGATGGGGGCATGTAATGTGGGTGATGGTGGCATGTAATGAGGGTGATGGTGGCATGTAATGTGGGTGATGGTGGCGTGTAATGTGGGTGATGGTGGCGTGTAATGTGGGTGATGGTGCATTTAGTGTGAATGCAATGAGGGTGATGGGACATGTAATGGGGTGATTGGGCATTTAATGTGTATGCAATGTGGGTGATGGGGGCATGTCGTAAGTGTGCAACGTGGGTTGGGGGGGGTAGCCGGATTTTGTCTGCCTAGGGCAGCACAAACCCAAGATACACCACTGAGCGTAGTCACAGTATTGTCGTTGCTACAGCAACAGGCATGCCCGCCCCTGAAGTTAGAGACCCCGGTGAAATTAATTTTCAATGCAGGAGAACAGAAAACTGTATTAAAAGTAAAAAAAATAAAGTGCAGGTCATAGATTAGAAACACATACAACCTACAGATAAGATGGGTGGAACGGTCCCTTTAACAGGCTGCCATGCGTCTTTGGTACAGCAATATGAAAGGTCCGGGGTACATAGCTTGTATACCCCCCCCCCCCCCCCCTCACACACACACACACACACACACACACACACACACACACACACACACACACACACACACTTTTTCACGGATATCACACCAGCACATTGCATCCCTTCCCAAATAGATTATAATCTAATTTTAGGACCTGAGACAGATATAATGACTTGCCAAAAGGTCACATAAAGTTAGAACAGGGTCTTCCAAATGATCTTCCCACAGACACGGCCTTTTACTTGGAGAAGAGACAGTCCACAGACACCAGCCGCTATAGAGCTACAACTCCCACAATCTGTTACTTATACAGATACAACTGAGGCCTATGGATGATTAAATGACCATATTGTTACCAGAATATCGGGGAAGACTAAACATGCAAAAAATTGATTTTTTTTTTTTTTTGTATTAGCAAATCGTTCTGCCAGTAAAAAAAACAAACAAACAAATATATAAACAAACAAACAAAGAAACCGACTTCTTTTTACTCTATGTAAGTAAATATTTTGGCATGGGAAAAACTGAATTTCCACTGTTTAGACGAAGTGAGAAATGGTAACTGATCTTTAAACAACACCCAAAAACAAAAGAAATTATCATTTTTACCTGGGTCTTATTAGAAACATAGAAACATAGAAACATAGAATGTGTCGGCAGATAAGAACCATTCGGTCCATCTAGTCTGCCCAATTTTTTTGAATACTTTTATTAGTCCCCCGTTCCCGGTCTTATATCTAGGATAGCCTTGTGTCTATCCCACGCATGCTTAAACACCTTCACTGTATTAACCTCTACCACTTCAACTGGAAGACTATTCCATGCATCCACTACCCTCTCAGTAAGTAATACTTTCATTAGTCCCTGGCCTTATCTTATATCTAGGACAGCCTTATACCTATCCCACGCATGCTTAAACACCTTCACTGTATTAACCTCTACCACTTCTACTGGAAGACTATTCCATGCATCCACTACCCTCTCAGTAAGTAATACTTGCATTAGTCCCTGGCCTTATCTTATATCTAGGATAGCCTTATACCTATCCCACGCATGCTTAAAATCCTTCACTGTGTTAACCTCTACCACTTCTACTGGAAGACTATTCCATGCATCCACTGCCCTCTCAGTAATGTAATACTTTCATTATTCCCTGGCCTTATCTTATATCTAGGATAGCCTTATACCTATCCCATGCATGCTTAAACTCCTTCACTGTATTAACCTCTACCACTTCAGCTGGAAGACTATTCCATACATCCACTACCCTCTCAGTAATGTAATACTTTCATTAGTCCCTGGCCTTATCTTATATCTAGGATAGCCTTATCCCTATCCCACGCATGCTTAAACTCCTTCACTGTATTAACCTCTACCACTTCTACTGGAAGACTATTCCATGCATCCACTACCCTCTCAGTAAAGTAATACTTCCTGATATTACATTTAAATCTTTGCCCCTCTAATTTTAGACTATGTCCTCTAGTTGTGGTAATTTTTCTTCTTTTAAATATACTCTCTTCCTTTACTGTGTTCCTAAACTTATTGATTAGTTTGGAGGTACCCAACATTTTATATTATTACAGGTTGATTACCCCTTATCCAAAATGCTGGGGACCAGATAAATTTTGGAAAAATTGATCACTTTCACCAATAAGATATATTAAAGCCTCTCAGCTCCCATGTAATCCAGTAATATCAATGTAAATACTGTATAGAGTAAAACAAATCACTGTTAGTGTGATGTGAGGCATCGTTGGGAACCTGCCGTTGGCGTGTCAGGCCTGCACACGTGTCATTGGATTACCCTTTGTGGGCGTGGGGCAATCCGAGCATGCATGGGAAGGCTATATCACAGCTTAAGGGGGCCAGACGCTGAATACACTGTTTTGCGTTTGCATTGTGACAGGGGTGTGGGGAATTTGCTACTTGTGGCAAAATTTGGAAGAAAAAAAAATGGATAATTTTGGATAAAAGATTTCTGGGTAAGGGAGACTCAACCTGTAGTAGCTTGCTCCAAAATGTAGCTGACTTCTTGGTTTTTAAATATACTAAAAAAAAAAAAAAAAATGTTTGATAGACAAAAGTGCCAAAGTAAGATATAGCATATATGGAACTAGGCAGGCCAGCTTAAGACAAATATTAAGTCTTTGGAGGCAGCACTGTCTGGGGCGGCAGCACTGTCTGGGGCGGCAGCAGAAACAGACAACCACAAGCCGCTGAGGTATTTAAATCATGCTTAACCAGAGAGGCAGAAAAACTAATAGGTTGTATTAAGTAATTATTATGTATGCTCGTTTGCGATAGACCAAGGACTGAAACAAGTCAGCTCTCTGCTGACTTGCAAATGATCTACATGGCTGCCATTTTCCATCAAAGTATCATTTGTAACCAGCGCTAGAAAAAAAAAAAAAAAAAAGCCACAGCTTGGTTTCTAGTGACGCGGGACAATCGTGGTTAGCCAAAATTCCCTAATGAACCACCTCTGCTGGGAAGCATTTCCATGTAGCCACTGACACATAACTAGAGTCATCTATCTGAACAGAATTTTTCACGAAGGAAAATATTCAAAAGCTTATATATTTTTTTTTTTTTTTTTAACAGAACGGCACTTTAAATCAATACATTAAACAAAGCAATGTCCAGCACCCAAAATCGTGGACTGTATTTACAAAGGTTCACAGAGCTCTGAATAGGCGTGTGCTCAAAGATTGTGATTGAAGAGCTAAGAAATATCAATGTCTGGCAGTCAGTGCAACACAGGTCATAAATCAAACACAAAACACACAACTCATGGTAAAATGACAAAGACATCAGAAAAACCTGCAACTGCAATATAGATATATTACACCTCCAAAATAAAATCCACAGCACTGCTTCCAAAATCTTACATTTTCTATAACATGTGTAGACAGACGACAATTCAAGTCAGAAACTTTACAGAAAATATAAAAAAGGAGAGGAATACAATTACAGGGTATATCCACCAAAACAAACAATTATGGCCTCAAATTGCAAATGAAATAAAAGCAAGGATTTGTCTGTTAAAAGCAGTTACACCTATGAATCCAATTTCATTTATCAGATGTCAGAGTTGGGTAACTGGCAAGCTTTTTTGGGTGGGCTACACCACTTCAGTGACTAACTTTGGAGTTGCAGATCAAGACCCCGCCACTTAATTTTCACTGGGTAGAATTATTAAACACAAGTCTACACACCAGACAAGCCCAAACGCCTGCTTATCACTCTGCCAGGTATTCCGAACGAGCATATGCAAATAATATCAACCATGATCACCTATGTCCACTTGGCATACATTATAGGATACGTCCGCCGTTCAAGACAGTCTTTCCCTACACGGTAGCCTCAGTCAAGGAGGCCCCTATACAGCCAACTGTAGAATCTGGGTCCACCGCGACCTCAGCACTTGGTATAATATAATCGTGGTCCTTACCTCTTGCAGACAATTTTTTGGTGTTGATAATCTTGGCAGCATACTCCTGGTTGGAAGATTTCTTCACACATCTTCGTACGACAGAAAAGGCACCCCTTAAAAAAGAAAAAAGAAAAGAAGAAAGAAAATCTGGTTAAAAAATAAATAAAAATCAAGCGAAATCAGTTCATGAAGCAGGTTTTGTATTTGAGGGCAGCGATGGCCAACCTATGGCACACACGTGGCATTCGGAGACCTCTGGCACTCAGCATGTTCCTACAGTATCACCAATCAGTTATGGAGGAGCCAGTACATGTTATGTTATTATCTAAGACTGACATTTGGGGGATGGGACACTTCATCGCGGCTGCATCCGCGCAGCCGCTTCACCGCCGTCACTTCACCACACGACAGCTCGTCGCGGGACATTACATCGCTAAAGGTGAGTTTTAATGTGTTAGAGTTAGAAGATAGAGTGTTAGAATTAGAATTTTAGTATTAGGGTTTAGGGGGGTTAGAATTAGGGTTTAGGGGGGTTAGAATTAGGGTTTAGGGGGGTTAGAATTAGGGTTCAGGGGGTTAGAATTAGTTTTTAGGGTTCGGGGTTAATTTTAGTATTGGGGTTTAGGGGGTTAATTTTAGTATTAGGGTTCGGGGGGTTAATATTAGGGTTCAGGGGGTTAGTATGAGGGTTAGTATTAGGGTTCGGGGGTTAATATTAGGGTTCGGGGGTTAATATTAGGGTTCGGGGGGTTAATATTAGGGTTCAGTATTAGGGTTCAGGGGGTTAGTATGAGGGTTAGTTTTAGGGTTCGGGGGGTTAATATTAGGGTTCGGGGGGGTTAATATTAGGGTTCAGTATTAGGGTGTTAGTATTAGGGTTCAGGGGGTTAATATTAGGGTTCAGTATTAGGGTTCAGGGGGTTAGTATTAGGGTTCAGGGGTTTCATTTTAATATTGGGGTTTTGGGGTTAATTTTAGTATTGGGATGGGGGGGCACTTTGGGGGCATTTTATTTTAACTTGTACATTTGTAAGAGCTGACAGTTCAGCGCTGAACTGTCAGCTCTTACATAGCCGCGTCCGCGATGAAACGGCAGCGTTATTCTTCATTGCGGACAGTTCAGCGTTCTAACTGCCGCGCTGAACTGTCAGCGATGAAGCCGCGGCGATGAAGTGTCCTAGACCCTGACATTTGTGGGCATTAGACACTTTAGTACACCGTTTTTTCTTTAAATCATAGATACAAGAGAAAATATAGGAAGGGAAGGAGAGCAAGAAGGAACTGGGTGGCTGATACTGATGGGAGGGACATGAGCGGTCACTATGAGAGCTTCATCTTGGACCCTGCAGAAGACTCCAATTTTTTATTTTTGTTTAAATGTTCCCCATCACTGTTTTAGGGAGTATTTTTTGATACAATATATAGCTGAAGCTGGTAACAAGGGAACAGAAGGTGCCCGTTTTTTTTGCCCAATCTTTTGCCTGTATTGTGGCAAGCAGAGAATAACATGTGTTAGTTAGTCCCTCACTTGTTAAATGGCGCCGAGAGGGTAGCGTTTAAGCTAGTCTGCTTATTAACTTCTAAATAAAAAACGAAATCAATGGGGGCTTTGACCCTTATCTCGCGCGTTCTCTACAGCAAAAAAAAATCAATTCTGGGTGAAAATGAACAAAAGGGGGATATTGATGATCGGCAAATATTAACAACCCAGTGATAATAGGAATGGATTAACACACCAAGATAATGAAAGACTAGCAGAAATCAAAATCACCGACATGCCATTTATTACACCATTCCCTGGAATTACAACAAGCAATTATGGCGGGGGTAGGGCACAAACCCTTCAAAGGCTACCCCATATTGTCTGCCTTTTGAGAGCGCCACATCCACTATGACCAAGCAAGAAGAGCTGCCATGTACGTTCATCTAGGGAAGCTACTTGTTTGTTTGTGGGACATCAAGGTTTCTATGTTGAGCCACCCTCAAAGAAGCACCAATTTACTCGTTCTAGGTCTAGGCTCGTCCACCAGCTACACAATCCAGTTAGGGGAGGTCAAACTTGGTCAGCCCTAAAAAAAAAACCTCAGAGTCCGAAATGAAGGAGATCATTAGCACCTTCCTGGATTGCATGCAACCTGCGCACCCATGGGCAGGTGGGCAAGAAAAACTGGGCCAATGGAGCAACCACTGGAAATGGTCTCAGTATGAAATATATAGAAATCTTGGCCAAACGGAGGGCTTTAAAGATAGCAGGCCACGCTCTAGCAGATGCACAACCTTTTGTAAACTATCAGGATCTCTGAACTGGTGGGACAAGTGTAGATCAGGTTTGCTCATTAGCTACCGACCTCACACACCAGTGATGAATGTAATAAACACTCTGTGTCCGTGGGAATCCCCCCTCTAAAAAGAAAGGCCTGTTACCGAGCCCCCATCTCTCTCTTCCACCGCAATCAAAAAGGAGGAACAGTGTTAATATAACATTCCTTTACGCCCAGCATTAGGCAATACTGCACCAGTTAACGCAAACCGTATCTCCAAGACAAAGGTCAACGCAGCAGTGTGATTAAAAGGCAGACCGTTACAAAAAAAAGCAGTAGCGAATGTATAATGATCTGCACCGTAAGGCATGTCCCTACATCTGGTGACCCATGCTGTCATTCTTAATAAATCAGCCCTACAGCTAAATCTTTTCCAGCGTGGAAGGCGTTAACGATACCGTTGCTACTAGCAATAATGACAAAGCAAAAAAAAAAAAAAAAGACAGTCATTAAGAAACGAGCGAGATCGGCTAATAGCAAGGTTTGGGGGGTGGGGGTGGTACCAGATGTTATTGGTTTTGACTCTATATACTAACAATACTTCGGAAGCCCACCATCTTCCATGGAGCCTAACAAGGACAGACAATGCAGGCTTCAACAAAGAACACAGAGAAATGAGAGGAGACAAAAAAAAAAAAAGAGAGAATTCTGCAATGCAGTTAACACACACATTATAATGGGAATCCGACACTATGATTCTACTGAAGGGGCACTTTTTAACACCCCCCCCCCCCCCCCCCCCCCACCACCACAACATGCACGCTCCTCACTGGCTTGCTACGCGATAGAGGAGATACGATAAAAAAAAAAATATTTAAATACATAAAGGGAATTAACACAGTATAGGTGGAGAGTATATTTGAAAGAAGAAAATGGACTACATAGTCTTAAATTACAGGGGCAAATATCAGGAAGTATTATTTTACTGAGAGGGTAGTGGATGCATGGAATAGTCTTCCAGTAGAAGTGGTAGAGGTTAATACAGTGAAGGAGTTTTAAGCATGCATGGGATAGGTATAAGGCTATCCTAGATATAAGATAAGGCCAGGGACTAATGAAAGTATTACATTACTGAGAGGGTAGTGGATGCATGGAATAGTCTTCCAGTAGAAGTGGTAGAGGTTAATACAGTGAAGGAGTTTAAGCATGCGTGGGATAGGTATAAGGCTATCCTAGATATAAAATAAGGCCAGGGACTAATGAAAGTATTACTTTACTGAGAGGGTAGTGGATGTATGGAATAGTCTTCCAGTAGAAGTGGTAGAGGTTAATACAGTGAAGGAGTATAAGCATGCATGGGATAGGTATAAGGCTATCCTAGATATAAGATAAGGCCAGGGACTAATGAAAGTATTACATTACTGAGAGGGTAGTGGATGTATGGAATAGTCTTCCAGTAGAAGTGGTAGAGGTTAATACAGTGAAGGAGTTTAAGCATGCGTGGGATAGGTATAAGGCTATCCTAGATATAAGATAAGGTCAGGGACTAATGATAGTATTACATTACTGAGAGGGTAGTGGATGTATGGAATAGTCTTCCAGTAGAAGTGGTAGAGGTTAATACAGTGAAGGAGTTTAAGCATGCGTGGGATAGACACAAGGCTATCCTATATATAAGATAAGGCCAGGGACTAATGAAAGTATTACATTACTGAGAGGGTAGTGGATGTATGGAATAGCCTTCCAGTAGAAGTGGTAGAGGTTAATACAGTGAAGGAGTTTAAGCATGCATGGGATAGGTATAAGGCTATCCTAGATACAAGATAAGGCCAGGGACTAATGAAAGTATTACATTACTGAGAGGGTAGTGGATGTATGGAATAGTCTTCCAGTAGAAGTGGTAGAGGGTAATACAGTGAAGGAGTATAAGCATGCATGGGATAGGTATAAGGCTAACATAGATATAAGATAAGGCCAGGGACTAATGAAAGTATTACTTTACTGAGAGGGTAGTGGATGCATGGAATAGCCTTCCAGTAGACGTGGTAGAGGTTAATACAGTGAAGGAGTTTAAGCGTGCATGGGATAGGTATAAGGCTATCCTAGATATAAGATAAGGCCAGGGACTAATGAAAGTATTACATTACTGAGAGGGTAGTGGATGCATGGAATAGCCTTCCAGTAGACGTGGTAGAGGGTAATACAGTGAAGGAGTTTAAGCATGCGTGGGACAGGTATAAGGTTATCCTAGATATGAGATAAGGCCAGGAGATAAGGCCAGGGACTAATGAAAGTATTACTTTACTGAGAGGGTAGTGGATGTATGGAACAGTCTTCCAGTAGAAGTGGTAGAGGTTAATGCAGTGAAGGAGTTTAAGCATGCATGGGATAGGAATAAGGCTATCCTAGATATAAGATATGGCCAGGGACTAATGAAAGTATTACATTACTGAGAGGGTAGTGGATGTATGGAATAGTCTTCCAGTATAAGTGGTTGAGGTTAATACAGTGAAGGAGTTTAAGCATGCATGGGATACGTATAAGGCTATCCTAGATATAAGATAAGGCCAGGGACTAATGAAAGTATTACTGTACTGAGAGGGTAGTGGATGCATGGAATAGTCTTCCAGTAGAAGTGGTAGTGGTTCATACAGTGAGGGAGTTTAAGCATGCAGGGGATAGGTATAAGGCTATCCTAGATATAAGATAAGGCCAGGGACTAATGAAAGTATTACTTTACTGAGAGGGTAGTGGATGCATGGAATAGTCTTCCAGTAGAAGTGGTAGTGGTTCATACAGTGAAGCAGTTTAAGCATGCGTGGGATAGGTATAAGGCTATCCTAGATATAAGATAAGGTCAGGGACTAATGAAAGTATTACATTACTGAGAGGGTAGTGGATGCATGGAATAGTCTTCCAGTAGAAGTGGTAGAGGTTAATACAGTGAGGGAGTTTAAGCATGCATGGGATAGGTATAAGACTATCCTAGATATAAGATAAGGTCAGGGACTAATGAAAGTATTCAGAAAGTTGGGCAGACTAGACAGGCCGAGTGGATCTTATCGGCCAGCGACACATTCTCTGCTTCAGAAATATCTCTGCCAAATACCATATACTGTTCTGCTTGGACCTGAAGTTCTCAATCACAGCCTAAGATGCACCCCCACTTTCTTCCGCTATCCACACAAAAAAATCCTTATTTTAAAAGTCAACAACAACAAAAAACGGTTAATTTAAAAAGTGCATTAAGTGTAGGTATTTTAAATAGAAATGCTTTAATGAAAGAACACAAATAATGTACCTTATTGAGCCCTCTCTGCACCGTATAGATCTGTCAGGGGGCCGGATCAGATGTGTCAGATCTTCCTTCCTCTGACCCAACATGTCAGCCCCCTGATGGAGCTATACAATATATTTATATTGTTTCATTCAAGCACTTCTATTTACTTTGCTGCAATCTTTCAATCAAACAGCACAGCATGTATTAGAAACTTGCTTTCCGCTTTGTTTTTTTGCAGATTTAGTATACGTTTTGGAGACCAAGAGGATCTTCCAAAGTTGTGGTGCCTTTGGGAGATAAAAAAAAAAAAACAAAACAAAGAGGTCTGGAAAAACTGGTGTGGCTGCTAAAAGTTCTGGGAATTTGTCCCAAGGCAAAATTTCACTAAATAACTGTGTGTATGTGCAGGCCATACTAGGAACATTTACCACCTAGAACCCACCCAAAATACCCTGCTGCAAACACAAACCCGCTACCTTTTTCTGGTCTTCATTTAAGGTGCTAAATGTATGATTGCAAGAAATGGATTTAAAAATAAGGGAGGTGTTGAGTAAACTGGACTATAAACTCGAATATTAGAAACTGAATGGCGCGGAATGGTGGGAGCCAGCGGCGCGGAATGGTGGGAGCCAGCGGCGCGGAATGGTGGGAGCCACCGGCGCGGAATGGTGGGAGCCACCGGCGCGGAATGGTGGGAGCCACCGGCGCGGAATGGTGGGAGCCACCGGCGCGGAATGGTGGGAGCCACCGGCGCGGAATGGTGGGAGCCACCGGCGCGGAATGTTGGGAGCCACCGGCGCGGAATGTTGGGAGCCACCGGCACGGAATGTTGGGAGCCACCGGCACGGAATGTTGGGAGCCACCGGCACGGAATGTTGGGAGCCACCGGCACGGAATGTTGGGAGCCACCGGCACGGAATGTTGGGAGCCACCAGCACGGAATGTTGGGAGCCAGCTCCTGGTATTTGTCAGGCCCTGTTTTAAGTTCTCTACCTACCCCTTTTCCCATACACCTTAGCAGGGGTGAATCGAAAGTTAGAGAGATAGGGATAATATCTTTGAAGGCTAAGACCAATATTCTGAGCTGCCTTAGTATCATTAACATAACGCAACCATCAACACTGGCACTGTATCCCCCCCCTTGCATGCCAGAGTTGTTCTAATTACAAACTCACTGGCTGGACAAGTACTGCAGCACATCTCCAGATATAAGTCTCCGCTCACACCGCTCCGATGCCAGCTCTAGCCTGGGCACCGGGCCGTATTAACACTTTCTCTCCTTTCTCTTACACATCAATGCTGCCTCCCCCCTCTCTTGTGTCTGGCTGTAACCCCTTCCTCCGTGCTGTCAGGACTGCGTTAAGCACCCACCATATGCTAAGACAATGTAATCAATGCTAACCCTCTCCCCTTATAGCTTGGGGAATTGTATGACCCTTTCCACTGCTCCTGGCCCAGCCTCTAGGTCACTGCTATCGCCTGCTGTGCAGCCAGTGATGCCCCTGTGCCTTAAGCCGTCACGGCAATATTTACCCCCCCATGGCAATGTTTCTCCCCTCTGCTTGCGTGATCAGCCGTCAGTGCAGTAGTAACATGTCTAGTTGTCCCCTAATGTTACCCTCTGCTCCACCTGTCAGGGCAGTTTGTGCCTCCCCTCCTATTTGTCAAGTGCTTAGGGCAATTAAACCCCTTCCCGGGACAGTGCTATATCCCCCACCCTCAACCCCCCTTCGATAGAGCTGCAGTGGCAATGTTACCCTCCTCTCCCAGCTGTCAGGAAATGCCATCTCGCAGTCTGGGAAGTGCTCTCTGCCGCTCACTCAATTTGTACTTCTCTCTCTCCGGCTGTCAGTGCAGTGTTACCCCCTCTCTTTCCCCCCAGCTGTCAGTGCAGTGTTGCCCCCTCTCTTTCCCCCCCCCCAGCTGTCAGTGCAGTGTTGCCCCCTCTCTTTCCCCCCCAGCTGTCAGTGCAGTGTTACCCCCTCTCTTTCCCCCCAGCTGTCAGTGCAGTGTTACCCCCTCTCTTTCCCCCCAGCTGTCAGTGCTGTGTTACCCCCTCTCTTTCCCCCCAGCTGTCAGTGCAGTGTTACCCCCTCTCTTTCCCCCCAGCTGTCAGTGCAGTGTTACCCCCTCTCTTTCCCCCCAGCTGTCAGTGCAGTGTTAGACCCTCTCCCTCAGCTGTCAGTGCAGTGTCGCCCCCCAGCTGTCAGTGCAGTGTCGCCCCCCAGCTGTCAGTGCAGTGTCGCCCCCATGCTGTCAGTGCAGTGTCGCCCCCATGCGGTCAGTGCAGTGTCGCCCCCATGCTGTCAGTGCAGTGTCGCCCCCATGCTGTCAGTGCAGTGTCGCCCCCATGCTGTCAGTGCAGTGTTGCCCCCTCTCTTTCCCCCCCAGCTGTCAGTGTAGTGTTGCCCCCTCTCTTTCCCCCCAGCTGTCAGTGCAGTGTTGCCCCCTCTCTTTCCCCCCCAGCTGTCAGTGCAGTGATGCCCCCTCTCTTCCCCCCCCCAGCTGTCAGTGCAGTGTTGCCCCCTCTCCTTCCCCCCCAGCTGTCAGTGCAGTGTTGCCCCCTCTCTTTCCCCCCCCAGCTGTCAGTGCAGTGTTGTCCCCTCTCTTTCCCCCCCCCCCCAGCTGTCAGTGCAGTGTTGCCCCCTCTCTTTCCCCCCCCCCCAGCTGTCAGTGCAGTGTTGCCCCCTCTCTTTCCCCCCCCAGCTGTCAGTGCAGTGTTGCCCCCTCTCTTTCCCCCCCCCCAGCTGTCAGTGCAGTGTTGCCCCCTCTCTTTCCCCCCCCCCAGCTGTCAGTGCAGTGTTGCCCCCTCTCTTTCCCCCCCCCCCAGCTGTCAGTGCAGTGTTGCCCCCTCTCTTTCCCCCCCCAGCTGTCAGTGCAGTGTTGCCCCCTCTCTTTCCCCCCCAGCTGTCAGTGCAGAGTTGCCCCCTCTCTTTCCCCCCCAGCTGTCAGTGCAGTGTTGCCCCCTCTCTTTCCCCCCCCCAGCTGTCAGTGCAGTGTTGCCCCCCCTCTTTCCCCCCGCTGTCAGTGCAGTGTCTCCCCCTCTCTCCCCCCCCCCCCCGCAGTCAGTGCAGTGTCTCCCCCCGCTGTCAGTGCAGTGTCTCCCCCTCTCCCCCCCCCCCCGCAGTCAGTGCAGTGTCTCCCCCCGCTGTCAGTGCAGTGTCTCCCCCTCTCCCCCCCCCCCCCGCAGTCAGTGCAGTGTCTCCCCCCGCTGTCAGTGCAGTGTCTCCCCCCCGCAGTCAGTGCAGTGTCGCCCCCCGCTGTCAGTGCAGTGTCTCCCCCCGCAGTCAGTGCAGTGTCGCCCCCCGCTGTCAGTGCAGTGTCGCCCCCCCCTATATGAGTGCCATATCCCACCCCGCAGGGTGCCCCCCCCCCCGGCCGGGGGTCCTTACTTGCCGAGCTCCTCATACAGCTGGTACTCGTCCGTGAAGCGGGTGCAGGTAGCGGCCATGCTGAGCCCGGGGAGCCGCTCTGGACACTACAAGGCAGCGGTGAGATCTCCTTCTTCCTGTGCGTCTCCTCCTCCTCCTCCGGGGCGGCTCCTGCTTCCTCCTCCTCCTCCTCCAGCCGGGCAGCCCCCCACACACAGCACCAGGGGGGGGATACAGGCATCGGGATCAGTACTATAGCCCCCCACACACAGCACCAGGGGGGGGATACAGGCATCGGGATCAGTACTATAGCCCCCCACACACAGCACCAGGGGGGGGATACAGGCATCGGGATCAGTACTATAGACCCCCACACACAGCACCAGGGGGGGGATACAGGCATCGGGATCAGTACTATAGCCCCCCACACACAGCACCAGGGGGGGGATACAGGCATCGGGATCAGTACTATAGCCCCCCACACACAGCACCAGGGGGGGGATACAGGCATCGGGATCAGTACTATAGCCCCCCACACACAGCACCAGGGGGGGGATACAGGCATCGGGATCAGTACTATAGACCCCCACACATAGCACCAGGGGGGGGATACAGGCATCGGGATCAGTACTATAGACCCCCACACACAGCACCAGGGGGGGGATACAGGCATCGGGATCAGTACTATAGCCCCCCACACACAGCACCAGGGGGGGGATACAGGCATCGGGATCAGTACTATAGACCCCCACACACAGCACCAGGGGGGGGGGATACAGGCATCGGGATCAGTACTATAGCCCCCCACACACAGCACCAGGGGGGGGATACAGGCATCGGGATCAGTACTATAGACCCCCACACACAGCACCAGGGGGGGGATACAGGCATCGGGATCAGTACTATAGACCCCCACACACAGCACCAGGGGGGGGATACAGGCATCGGGATCAGTACTATAGCCCCCCACACACAGCACCAGGGGGGGGATACAGGCATCGGGATCAGTACTATAGCCCCCCACACACAGCACCAGGGGGGGGATACAGGCATCGGGATCAGTACTATAGCCCCCCACACACAGCACCAGGGGGGGGATACAGGCATCGGGATCAGTACTATAGACCCCCACACACAGCACCAGGGGGGGGATACAGGCATCGGGATCAGTACTATAGCCCCCCACACACAGCACCAGGGGGGGGATACAGGCATCGGGATCAGTACTATAGCCCCCCACACACAGCACCAGGGGGGGGATACAGGCATCGGGATCAGTACTATAGCCCCCCACACACACAGCACCAGGGGGGGGATACAGGCATCGGGATCAGTACTATAGCCCCCCACACACAGCACCAGGGGGGGGATACAGGCATCGGGATCAGTACTATAGACCCCCACACACAGCACCAGGGGGGGGATACAGGCATCGGGATCAGTACTATAGCCCCCCACACACAGCACCAGGGGGGGGGGGATACAGGCATCGGGATCAGTACTATAGACCCCCACACACAGCACCAGGGGGGGGATACAGGCATCGGGATCAGTACTATAGACCCCCACACACAGCACCAGGGGGGGGATACAGGCATCGGGATCAGTACTATAGCCCCCCACACACAGCACCAGGGGGGGGGATACAGGCATCGGGATCAGTACTATAGACCCCCACACACAGCACCAGGGGGAGGGGGATACAGGCATCGGGATCAGTACTATAGACCCCCACACACAGCACCAGGGGGGGGATACAGGCATCGGGATCAGTACTATAGACCCCCACACACAGCACCAGGGGGGGGATACAGGCATCGGGATCAGTACTATAGCCCCCCACACACAGCACCAGGGGGGGGATACAAGCATCGGGATCAGTACTATAGACCCCCACACACAGCACCGGGGGGGGGGGGATACAGCCATCGGGATCAGTACTATAGCCCCCCACACACAGCACCAGGGGGGGGATACAGGCATCGGGATCAGTACTATAGACCCCCACACACAGCACCAGGGGGGGGGGATACAGGCATAGGGATCAGTACTATAGACCCCCACACACAGCACCAGGGGGGGGGGGGGGATACAGGCATCGGGATCAGTACTATAGCCCCCCACACACAGCACCAGGGGGGAGGGGATACAGGCATCGGGATCAGTACTATAGCCCCCCACACACAGCACCAGGGGGGGGGGATACAGTCATCGGGATCAGTACTATAGCCCCCCACACACAGCACCAGGTGGGGGATACAGGCATCGGGATCAGTACTATAGACCCCCACACATAGCACCAGGGGGGAGGGGATACAGGCATCGGGATCAGTACTATAGACCCCCACACACAGCACCAGGGGGGGGATACAGGCATCGGGATCAGTACTATAGCCCCCCACACTCAGCACCAGGGGGGGGGGGGATACAGCAATCGGGATCATTACTATAGCCCCCCACACACAGCACCAGGGGGGGATACAGGCATCGGGATCAGTACTATAGACCCCCACACACAGCACCAGGGGGGGGATACAGGCATCGGGATCAGTACTATAGACCCCCACACACAGCACCAGGGGGGGGATACAGGCATCGGGATCAGTACTATAGACCCCCACACACAGCACCAGGGGGGGGATACAGGCATCGGGATCAGTACTATAGCCCCCCACACACAGCACCAGGGGGGGGGGGATACAGGCATCGGGATCAGTACTATAGACCCCCACACACAGCACCAGGGGGGGGGGGGGATACAGGCATCGCGATCAGTACTATAGACCCCCACACACAGCACCAGGGGGGGGGATACAGGCATCGGGATCAGTACTATAGCCCCCCACACACAGCACCAGGTGGGGGATACAGGCATCGGGATCAGTACTATAGACCCCCACACATAGCACCAGGGGGCAGGGGATACAGGCATCGGGATCAGTACTATAGACCCCCACACACAGCACCAGGGGGGGGATACAGGCATCGGGATCAGTACTATAGCCCCCCACACACAGCACCAGGGGGGGGGGGGATACAGCAATCGGGATCAGTACTATAGACCCCCACACACAGCACCAGGGGGGGGATACAGGCATCGGGATCAGTACTATAGCCCCCCACACACAGCACCAGGGGGGGGGGGGGATACAGGCATCGGGATCAGTACTATAGACCCCCACACACAGCACCAGGGGGGGATACAGGCATCGGGATCAGTACTATAGACCCCCACACACAGCACCAGGGGGGGGATACAGGCATCGGGATCAGTACTATAGACCCCCACACACAGCACCAGGGGGGGGATACAGGCATCGGGATCAGTACTATAGACCCCCACACACAGCACCAGGGGGGGGATACAGGCATCGGGATCAGTACTATAGCCCCCCACACACAGCACCAGGGGGGAGGGGATACAGGCATCGGGATCAGTACTATAGACCCCCACACACAGCACCAGGGGGGGGATACAGGCATCGGGATCAGTACTATAGACCCCCACACACAGCACCAGGGGGGGGATACAGGCATCGGGATCATTACTATAGCCCCCCACACACAGCACCAGGGGGGGGGGATACAGGCATCGGGATCAGTACTATAGCCCCCCACACACAGCACCAGGGGGGGGATACAGGCATCGGGATCAGTACTATAGACCCCCACACATAGCACCAGGGGGGGGATACAGGCATCGGGATCAGTACTATAGACCCCCACACACAGCACCAGGGGGGGGGGGATACAGGCATCGGGATCAGTACTATAGACCCCCACACATAGCACCAGGGGGGGGATACAGGCATCGGGATCAGTACTATAGACCCCCACACACAGCACCAGGGGGGGCATACAGGCATCGGGATCTGTACTATAGCCCCCCACACACAGCACCAGGGGGGGGGATACAGGCATCGGGATCAGTACTATAGAACCCCAACCACAGCACCAGGGGGGGGATACAGGCATCGGGATCAGTACTATAGCCCCCCACACTCAGCACCAGGGGGGGGGGGGGATACAGCAATCGGGATCATTACTATAGCCCCCCACACACAGCACCAGGGGGGGATACAGGCATCGGGATCAGTACTATAGACCCCCACACACAGCACCAGGGGGGGGATACAGGCATCGGGATCAGTACTATAGACCCCCACACACAGCACCAGGGGGGGGATACAGGCATCGGGATCAGTACTATAGACCCCCACACACAGCACCAGGGGGGGGATACAGGCATCGGGATCAGTACTATAGCCCCCCACACACAGCACCAGGGGGGGGGGGATACAGGCATCGGGATCAGTACTATAGACCCCCACACACAGCACCAGGGGGGGGGGGGGATACAGGCATCGCGATCAGTACTATAGACCCCCACACACAGCACCAGGGGGGGGGATACAGGCATCGGGATCAGTACTATAGCCCCCCACACACAGCACCAGGTGGGGGATACAGGCATCGGGATCAGTACTATAGACCCCCACACATAGCACCAGGGGGCAGGGGATACAGGCATCGGGATCAGTACTATAGACCCCCACACACAGCACCAGGGGGGGGATACAGGCATCGGGATCAGTACTATAGCCCCCCACACACAGCACCAGGGGGGGGGGGGATACAGCAATCGGGATCAGTACTATAGACCCCCACACACAGCACCAGGGGGGGGATACAGGCATCGGGATCAGTACTATAGCCCCCCACACACAGCACCAGGGGGGGGGGGGGATACAGGCATCGGGATCAGTACTATAGACCCCCACACACAGCACCAGGGGGGGATACAGGCATCGGGATCAGTACTATAGACCCCCACACACAGCACCAGGGGGGGGATACAGGCATCGGGATCAGTACTATAGACCCCCACACACAGCACCAGGGGGGGGATACAGGCATCGGGATCAGTACTATAGACCCCCACACACAGCACCAGGGGGGGGATACAGGCATCGGGATCAGTACTATAGCCCCCCACACACAGCACCAGGGGGGAGGGGATACAGGCATCGGGATCAGTACTATAGACCCCCACACACAGCACCAGGGGGGGGATACAGGCATCGGGATCAGTACTATAGACCCCCACACACAGCACCAGGGGGGGGATACAGGCATCGGGATCATTACTATAGCCCCCCACACACAGCACCAGGGGGGGGGGATACAGGCATCGGGATCAGTACTATAGCCCCCCACACACAGCACCAGGGGGGGGATACAGGCATCGGGATCAGTACTATAGACCCCCACACATAGCACCAGGGGGGGGATACAGGCATCGGGATCAGTACTATAGACCCCCACACACAGCACCAGGGGGGGGGGGATACAGGCATCGGGATCAGTACTATAGACCCCCACACATAGCACCAGGGGGGGGATACAGGCATCGGGATCAGTACTATAGACCCCCACACACAGCACCAGGGGGGGCATACAGGCATCGGGATCTGTACTATAGACCCCCACACACAGCACCAGGGGGGGCATACAGGCATCGGGATCTGTACTATAGCCCCCCACACACAGCACCAGGGGGGGGGATACAGGCATCGGGATCAGTACTATAGAACCCCACACACAGCACCAGGGGGGGGATACAGGCATCGGGATCAGTACTATAGACCCACACACACAGCACCAGGGGGAGATACAGGCATCGGGATCAGTACTATAGACCCCCACACATAGCACCAGGGGGGGGATACAGGCAACGGGATCAGTACTATAGACCCCCACACACAGCATCGGGGGGGGGGGGGGGATACAGGCATCGGGATCAGTACTATAGACCCCCACACACAGCACCGGGGGGGGGGGGGATACAGGCATCAGGATCAGTACTATAGACCCCCACCCAGCCTGTATATATATCTCTACCAGGGGGGAGAACACAGGGGGCACAGAGCACTATATACATGGGGGGGATACAGGCATTCATCGGGATCATTACTATAGACCCCCACCCACCCTATCTCTAAATACTAATCTACCAGGGGGAGAACACAAGGGGCACAGAGCACTATATACATGGGGGGGGACACCTTATAATTAGATATAGATATATAGGTATACTCACACACACATATATATATATATATATATAGGTATACTCACACACACATATATATACTTATATATATAGGTAAATTCAGACACACATAATTATTTATATAGGTATACTCAGGGACACATATATATAGGTATACTCAGACACACACATATATAATTATATATAAAGGTATACTCACACACACAGACATATAATTAAATATATAGGTATACTCAGGGACACATATATAATTTTATATATATATATATATATAGGTATACTCAGCGACACACATATATAATTATATATACAGATATACTCAGACACATACAGGCTTTAGTGCATCTGTCTATCCAAAAACTTTACGGTGACTGTAATTTATTATCAATCAACCTATTTTTTTTTTTTATATCTTTTAATTATGATTTATCATCTTTTGCCATAAAACTCAGTTTTGGAAATTTGATACAAAGCAATATTAGCAACATAACTTTGTGTTGTGTAAAGAAGAAATATCCCCTTATTTGTTAGGTTGTTTTTTTCTTTCTTTTTTTATTAAATACAAGTGCAAATTATATATATATATCCACAAAAAGACAGCACATGTTTATCTTTTTAATAATCAATATATTCGCTCACTTTGATATTGCAGCAGTTCTCCCAGAATCCCTTGCTCATCCTGTTCATTGGCTCTACCCCTATACAGGGGTGTAGCCTCATCATAAATAATAAAATACTCTCCGAATCAAATCTGACCGTTCTCTATATGTTCTTTTTTTTTTTTGCACCAATTCTAGTGGGGGGGTTTTTTATGACAAAAAAGAAGAATTGGTATTGAATTGCGATTGCCGTGTAGATTGCAGACACAGATTTGGGGTTTTGTAGAAAATTGGCTTATGATGTGAAAAATACTGCCTCCTACCTATGTGGGACATTTGCGGAAACCGAGTTATTAAAAGCTTAATAAAGGGACAATTTGGGTTTTTTTAACACTTTTCCATGTGCAACATTTATATGTTATAGTTGCCAACGTCGGCCATGTTTCCAGGGACACATATGTGTTCCACATGCTGCAGAAAGAGCATGCAAAGTGCAACCCGGCAGTATGTAGGATGGATATACGCACAGACACAATCCAATTAATTAATCGGTGGAGATCTCATAGGACCTACCATGATTAATTAATTGGATTGTGTCTGTGCGTATATCCATCCTACATACTGCCGGGCTGCACTTTGCATGGTCTTTCTGCAGCATTTGGAACAAATATGTGTCCCTGGAAACATGGCCGATGTTGGCAACTATGTGGTTTGAATGGTGCATCACTTATAATACTTGCCAATTAAAACACTGCCCCCCTATTAAATTCACATCTACACAAATAAATCTCACGCAGAGGGAAGGGGGGCTGCAGCTAGTTCTTTTTGCAAGCAGCACTACCTTACTTAATGTATCTACCCTATTCCCACCCAAATGCGCTAACTGTCTCTAGAATGCCAGCCCCCCAAGCACAATCTATGCAAACAGCATCCACCCTTAGCTAACCACAGATATCGAACATAGCCTAAAACACTGTCAAGCCCCCACGAGGCTACGCTGGATGGCCTATCATAACCCCCATTGTGTCTCATTATACTGTACGTGGGCTTTCTTACATATGTTCGTTATAGAGACAGCTGTAGTCAGTGACCCCGTGTGGATAGAGAGAATATTTAAGTCATGGTGTAGAAGGTACGTTAGCAGGAATCTGCAGTGTATATACAGTGCTCAGATTAGCCACACACACACATGCGGTGACACACACTGTATTAACCCCATTCGTGACCAAACTCTCACCCTTGGTGACATGGCCTGTTTTGACAAGACTGGGGTGTTTGTGTTTAGCTGTAATTTTCCTTTCTCTCCTTTATTGTATCCACATAAATGACATACTGTTTTTTGGGGGGAGAGAAGGGTTTTATTTAATATACCATTATTTTGATCATATCATATAATTTACTCATATATATATATATATAAATATGATGGCAAATTGAAAAAAATAATATATTTTCCAAATGTGTCTGTCGCATCTCCTGTTAAAGACATCATCTGTGACTTGCTATGCAAATGACACATTTCCCGTTAAAAATCAGATAATTTTGCATAGCAAGTCACAGGTGATTAATTGGATTGTGTCTGTGTGTATATCCATCCTACATACTGCCGGGCTGCACTTTGCATGCTCTTTCTGCAGCATGGGGATCAAATATGTGTCTCTGGAAACATGGCCGATGTTGGCAGCTATGCAATGAGTCTATCACTCTTGCCATAACCGGTGCAACATTAGGTATTGTAAGGAGGGTTTCACCTTAACCCACTGTTCCCCAGGCTTGCGCCCCCAAGGTCAATTTTGGACATGAACTTAGATGATCCCCAGAGTTACCAGTGAACCAAGGTTAGGCAAAAGGTAAGTGACTCCTATAGGTGAGTTGAGTAGGGTAGAACTAGAGCAGCGAAAGATCAGAAAATGTACAAGATAGGACCCTCCGGGGTAAAGTGCAGTGATAATTCTCCCTTTTTTAAACTTGGCGTTGAGTATGCCCCGCCCCCTTCGCCGTCGCCAGTCATTCGGCAGCTCTGTCCTCCGACGTTAGCACAGTTTGTCGGTATTAATATAATAAGACAATAATACTGTGTGTGAAGAGCCAAAAACAACAGTTGTGTTGGTGACACCTCTTGCCTCTGGCCTAACGATAGCAAGTGTATTAACAAACAATTACGGGAAAAGATAAATATTTAAACACAAAGAAAACTGAAAAAGAGAAAAGTATTTACTAAACAGTAAGCTGTGTTAAACTGACGAGTGTCACTAAACTGACACCATAATAGGCCTGATTATAAGAGCAAAAACCAGACAAAGTCATACCTGCCAACGTTGGGGGGGGGGGGGGGGGGGGGACACACAGCCTAAAGTGTTGGTCAGCTTCTTCGCTATGGCTACTTTGGACTAAGTTCAAAAAAGGTACACCTCCAATATGTAAAGTCCACCAAATATGCATCACCCTTCAAAAGCATCACCTCCCAAAGCATCACCTCCCACGATGATCCCTAAATGCACTGCCAACGAAGAGCATCAGCCCTTAAATGTAACCCCCTTACATATTAGCGGCGTCTTAGCCTCACCCCACTTACACATAAACCTGACCCTAATTCAAATCTGGAAGTGACACCTTTGGCCTTTTAGTTCAGGATGTTCTAAGCCGCCCTACCATCATTTGGGCGCCTGTAAATTTGGATGGCATGGGACGTCCTACCATCACAAAGGGTTAGCAAACAATGAGGTGACCGGATAAATATTTAAACACAGCTTTTCTGCAATGTGTGATGTGTTGTTAAATGCAGAGAACTATTCAGCAAACAATAAACTGTGACAAATTGACAAGAGTCACAAAACTGAGACCAAAAAAGGGGCAAAGATTTAAAAGTGATATCAGGAAGTATTACTGTACTGTGAGGGTAGTGGATGTATGGAATAGCCTTCCAGTAGAAGTGGTAGAGGTTAATACAGTGAAGGAGTTTAAGCATGCATGGGATAGGTATAAGGCTATCCTAGATATAAGATAAGGCCAGGGACTAATGAAAGTATTACATTACTGAGAGGGTAGTGGATGTATGGAATAGTCTTCCAGTAGAAGTGGTAGAGGTTAATACAGTGAAGGAGTTTAAGCATGCGTGGGATAGGTATAAGGCTATCCTAGATATAAGATAAGGTCAGGGACTAATGAAAGTATTACATTACTGAGAGGGTAGTGGATACATGAATAGTCTTCCAGTAGAAGTGGTAGAGGTTAATACAGTGAAGGAGTTTAAGCATGCATGGGATAGGTATAAGGCTATCCTAGATATAAGATAAGGCCAGGGACTAATGAAAGTATTACTTTACTGAGAGGGTAGTGGGTGTATGGAATAGTCTTCCAGTAGAAGTGGTAGAGGTTAATACAGTGAAGGAATTTAAGCATGCGTGGGATAGGTATAAGGCTATCCTAGATATAAGATAAGGCCAGGGACTAATGATAGTATTACTTTACTGAGAGGGTAGTGGATGAATGGAATAGTCTTCCAGTAGAAGTGGTAGAGGTTAATACAGTGAAGGAGTTTAAGCATGCGTGGGATAGGTATAAGGCTATCCTAGATATAAGATAAGGCCAGGGACTAATGAAAGTATTACTGTACTGAGAGGGTAGTGGATGCAGGGAATAGTCTTCCAGTAGAAGTGGTAGAGGTTAATACAGTGAAGGAGTTTAAGCATGCATGGGATAGGTATAAGGCTATCCTAGATATAAGATAAGGCCAGGGACTAATGAAAGTATTACATTACTGAGAGGGTAGTATGTGTATGGAATAGTTTTCCAGTAGAAGTGGTAGAGGTTAATACAGTGAAGGAGTTTAAGCATGCGTGGGATAGGTATAAGGCTATCCTAGATATAAGATAAGGCCAGGGACTAATGAAAGTATTATTTTACTGAGAGGGTAGTGGATGCATGGAATAGTCTTCCAGTAGAAATGGTAGAGGTTAATACAGTGAAGGAGTTTAAGCATGCGTGGGATAGTATAAGGCTATCCTAGATATAAGATAAGGTCAGGGTCTAATGAAAGTATTACTTTACTGAGAGGGTAGTGGATGTATGGAATAGTCTTCCAGTAGAAGTGGTAGAGGTTAATACAGTGAAGGAGTTTAAGCATGCATGGGATAGGTATAAGGCTATCCTAGATATAAGATAAGGCCAGAGACTAATGATAGTATTACTTTACTGAGAGGGTAGTGGATGTATGGAATAGTCTTCCAGTAGAAGTGGTAGAGGTTAATACAGTGAAGGACTTTAAGCATGCATGGGATAGGTATAAGGCTATCCTAGATATAAGATAAGGCCAGGGACTAATGAAAGTATTACATTACTGAGAGGGTAGTGGATGTATGGAATAGTCTTCCAGTAGAAGTGGTAGAGGTTAATACAGTGAAGGAGTTTAAGCATGCATGGGATAGGTATAAGGCTATCCTAAATATAAGATAAGGTCAGGGACTAATGAAAGTATTACTTTACTGAGAGGGTAGTGGATGCATGGAATAGTCTTCTAGTAGAAGTGGTAGAGGTTAATACAGTCAAGGAGTTTAAGCATGCATGGGATAGGTATAAGGCTATCCTAGATATAAGATAAGGCCAGGGACTAATGAAAGTATTACTTTACTGAGAGGGTAGTGGATGTATGGAATAGTCTTCCAGTAGAAGTGGTAGAGGTTAATACAGTGAAGGAGTTTAAGCATGCATGGGATAGGTGTAAGGCTATCCTAGATATAAGATAAGGCCAGGGACTAATGAAAGTATTACTTTACTGAGAGGGTAGTGGATGCATGGAATAGTCTTCTAGTAGAAGTGGTATAGGTAAACACAGTCAAGGAGTTTAAGTATGCATGGGATAGATATAAGGCTATCCTAGATATAAGATAAGGCCAGGGACTAATGAAAGTATTACTTTACTGAGAGGGTAGTGGATGTATGGAATAGTCTTCCAGTAGAAGTGGTAGAGGTTAATACAGTGAAGGAGTTTAAGCATGCATGGGATAGGTATAAGGCTATCCTAGATATAAGATAAGGTCAGGGACTAATGAAAGTATTACATTACTGAGAGGGTAGTGGATGTATGGAATAGTCTTCCAGTAGAAGTGGTAGAGGTTAATACAGTGAAGGAGTTTAAGCATGCGTGGTATAGGTATACGGCTATCCTAGATATAAGATAAGGCCAGGGACTAATGAAAGTATTACTTTACTGAGAGGGTAGTGGGTGCATGGAATAGTCTTCCAGTAGAAGTGGTAGAGGTTAATACAGTGAAGGAGTTTAAGCATGCGTGGGATAGGTATAAGGCTATCCTAGATATAAGATAAGGCCAGGGACTAATGAAAGTATTACTTTACTGAGAGGGTAGTGGGTGCATGGAATAGTCTTCCAGTAGAAGTGGTAGAGGTTAATACAGTGAAGGAGTTTAAGCATGCGTGGGATAGGTATACGGCTATCCTAGATATAAGATAAGGCCAGGGACTAATGAAAGTATTACTTTACTGAGAGGGTAGTGGATGCATGGAATAGTCTTCCAGTAGAAGTGGTAGAGGTTAATACAGTGAAGGAGTTTAAGCATGCATGGGATAGGTATAAGGCTATCCTATATATAAGATCTGGGGACTAAAAAAAGTACGCATAAAATTGGGCAGACTAGGTGGCCTGAATGGTTCTTATCTGCGGGTGACATATTCTATGTTTCTAAAATAGCTGGTCTGGCGCAGTAGTTGGGGAATTTGTACTGTCTTGGCTATTTTGGGCCAAATTTTGCTGATCAGTTGTCGGAGCACTTGAATGTCTAGAGAATAAACCCATCAATTGGATTTAAATGGAAATTCGAAACAATATTCTATTGGACGTATATCAGAAAACTGAAAATTTAATTTGTCATAAAAAAAAAATGTTATTTCAGATCTAGTGCTCTCTGCTCCACTTTGGCCTTGAGAAAAACCAGTCCCGGTGTTTGTTCTTTAACTGAACATGTGGCTGAGTTCACAATTCAGATCTTTCCCACTCTGATCAATGAATGTTAATCTTAGACTGAACTCTGCAGTGATATAGCTGTATAAAGAGCACACATAGCATATTATCCAGTGATATTTAACATTTGCGTACATTACAGAGGCCCAGATCGCTCTTCCTGGACCTGAGCAAAGAACAGATAATTGTGGCCCCTTTTATTTGGTTTAATAGGTAAACTATGATGTAGATCAGGAATGTTGAGGGTCTGTGGCGCAATGTTCCAAATGCTGGCCTAGTGGGAGGCAATATGGCGTCTAATTTGTCCTCCAAGCGATGTGTTTGACACGTGAGAGCAAGTCAGGAGAGCCAGACACCGGCGGCTCCATTTCACAAGAGGGTATCAGTCCAGCTATGTATCTATGTTCGTGTTGCTCCACTGTGTGGGCCCTGATGCAAGTCGCTCAGATGCTTCACCCTAGTTACTTTGCTATATTAATACGCCATTTAACTTTAGAAAACTATGCTCGAAACAACTTTAAAAAAAAAGAGGACTTTTCCCCAAAGCTGTTGAGAAATTGACACATGCATTACATAGGACCGGGGCGGGGAGAACATTTTGTGCCAAATCTTATGCAGATACCAAGTTTCAAATTGCAAAGTGCCCCCTCACTTTTTCGTCCTCCTGCTCTTTTTGACGGTATTCTTCCCATTTTTGTTCCCCTTCCTCTCCAGTTTCATTTTTTATCTAGTTCTCTTTCTCGACGAAGTTCGGACACATACACCTATTCTCCGACACGTTTTCATCCTGTATATATCACTCTCTGTATCTGTCCTACCGCTCGACACCAGTCCCCAACCCTTCATATCAGTACACTAAGGCCTACTCCCTAGACTAGGAAGACCAAGTCTCTCCGACCAGACCTCAAGTACGTCCCGGTAGATCACTGGTTCCCAAACCAGTTCTCACGCCCCTCTAACAGTCCAGGATTTAGGGATTACCCACTTGTGTTCAAATCAAACCAAACTAACGTTTCATTTGCTTTTTTTTTTTTTAAAACACAAGGTGGTAATCTCTAAATCCTGGACTGTAAAGTGGGGGCGTGAGGACTGGGCTGGGAACCGCTGCTGTAGATGAACTCCATGTATTTCAACCAAATAAGGGATTATTTTACTTGATGTCCATAATAGGATGCACATGGTGCAGGGTCATTGAGAACATCACCAATGGTGGACTCTGCCCATTAGATACTTGTAGGAAGCTCAAGGGGATTTCTAGGGGGGGTTACATATAAGAGTTTACCGCACCCAGTTTTAAAAGATATTTAGGGTCTCTTGGGTGGAGTACAGGAGATCATAGCTGCTCAATTAGCAAACTGCCGGTCATTAAACATTTATTGAAAGTCCCAGGTCTGAGCTGGTTGAGTGCCTTCATTTGGCTGTTACCAGATATTCAAGTTTAAACCTTCTGTTAATTACAGCATGGGAGTAGTACTGGACATATCCATTACTTACTATGGGATGTGAGGCCCTAGACTTTCTGTGGTGTCCAGTATTTACAGCTACTGTTTTATTTAGTCATATGAGTCATTATTTTCTCAGAGCATTTGGTGTTTTCCAGATCCCCGTGCAATGTAATAGTAATTAGTAATGTCCTGGGTGTGCAGTGTGGGTGATGGGGCAAGTCCTGGGTGTGCAGTGTGGGTGATGGGGCATGTCCTGGGTGTGCAATGTGGGTGATGGGGCATGTCCTGGGTGTGCAGTGTGGGTGATGGGGCATGTCCTGGGTGTGCAATGTGGGTGATGGGGCATGGCCTGGATGTGCAATGTGGGTGATGGGGCATGTCCTGGGTGTGCAGTGTGGGTAATGGGGCATGTCCTGGGTGTGCAATGTGGGTGATGGGGCATGTCCTGGGTGTGCAGTGTGGGTGATGGGGCATGTCCTGGGTGTGCAATGTGGGTGATGGGGCATGTCCTGGGAGTGCAATGTGGGTGATGGGGCATGTCCTGGGTGTGCAGTGTGGGTGATGGGGCATGTCCTGGGTGTGCAGTGTGGGTGATGGGGCATGTCCTGGGTGTGCAATGTGGGTGATGGGGCATGTCCTTGGGTGCTAGGGTATATCCTAGTTCTGCAAGGTGGGTGGGAGTGTGCGTGCCCGAATTCATTCTTGTCTAGAACACCACAAACCAAATACACTACTGCTCTGGAGATAGTTCTTCCTTTCATTCTAACTCGCCATTATAAAATCAAACCTTCCATGGTTCTTAAATAAAACCATCCATTCTTGAGATACTGAGTAGTAAAGGTTGTGCTGTTGGACCATACACAAGCTCAAGGTTTAAATGCATGCCTCGGCTATTAATAAACCCTGATTACTCCCGGCTTTTCCAGGACACCATGGTGTAGAATTGTAGAATCACTAAACAGTCAACTGACCACCAAATGACAGAGCAGAGCTGAAAAAAAATGTCCAAGAGTTCCAGCTGGGGTATTAACCCCTTTAAGGCAAGCATTTTCTTGTTTTTTTTTTTTTAAAGTCTGTTTGACTGTAATATCTCAAATCATGTGCACTCATACAAACTATATATATATATTTTTTTATTTTTAAAACTTTAAAAATGTTAAACTTAAATCCTTTAATGAAAGAACACAATGAAAGCACCTCACTGAGCCCTCCTTGCTCCGTATAGTTTTTATCAGGGGGCGGACATTTTGTTCGGAATCTTGGGTCAGGTGACGCACATCCCTGCGTTAAAGCATTCCTATGTAAAATGCCTACACTTGATACAATCTTCCCGTTAAACACTTTACAGACCGCTGTCCTTTTAATAGGTCTGCGGCGTCTCCTGTTTATGACATCACTTGTGGCTTGATATGCAAATTACACATTTCCCATTGAGAACCAGTGCAATGGCATGTCAAGTCACAGGTGATGTCATAAGCATGAGACCACAGACATTGAAAACCACATTTTTCTCCTGATTTAGGCATGTGCTTACAGCTTGGCTAACACAGTGTATAGGTCATTTTCAATCATTTTTTTTTCTACTCTACAGTCACAGTAAAAACAATGTTTAGGTGATATAGGTAGTATTACCCAATTTGTCACGGGACAGCCAACTGCTTTCTTTAAATTGTTATAAGCTGTGAGATCTCGCTTAAGATAGAGGGAGCTCAATCCTGAATTCTTAAATACAGCAGCATCAACATTTAATGGAAAAAACATCAAAATAAATACAAGGTGTATCTGAACAATACACGGCTTGTCTGCTGGGGTATCAGAAATGGCAATTTTTACTTTGCCTGCAGTTACGTTATACGATTGTTATTAATAATTATAACTAGAGTCCCATCTAGATAGAAACATAGAGACATAGAATGTGTTGGCAGATAAGAACCATTCGGTCCATCTAGTCTGCCCAATTTTCTAAATACTTTTATTAGTCCCCAGTTCCCGGTCTTATATCTAGGATAGCCTTGTGTCTATCCCATGCGTGCTTAAACTCCTTTACTGTATGAACCTCTACCACTTCTACTGGAAGACTATTCCATGCATCCACTACCCTCTCAGTAATGTAATACTTCCATTAGTCCCTGGCCTTATCTTATATCTAGGATAGCCTTATACCTATCCCATGCATGATTAAACTCCTTCACTGTATTAACCTCTACCACTTCTACTGGAAGACTATTCCATACATCCACTACCCTCTCAGTAAAGTAATACTTTCATTAGTCCCTGACCTTATCTTATATCTAGGATAGCCTTGTGCCTATCCCATGCATTCTTAAACTCCTTCACTGTATTAACCTCTACCACTTCTACTGGAAGACTATTCCATACATCCACTACCCTGTCAGTAAAGTAATACTTTCATTAGTCCCTGGCCTTATCTTATATCTAGGATAGCCTTATACCTATCCCACGCATGCTTAAACTCCTTCACTGTATTAACCTCTAACACTTCTACTGGAAGACTATTCCATACATCCACTACCCTCTCAGTAAAGTAATACTTTCATTAGTCCCTGACCTTATCGTAAATCTAGGATAGCCTTGTGCCTATCCCATGCATTCTTAAACTCCTTCACTGTATTAACCTCTACCACTTCTACTGGAAGACTATTCCATACATCCACTACCCTGTCAGTAAAGTAATACTTTCATTAGTCCCTGGCCTTATCTTATATCTAGGATAGTCTTATACCTATCCCATGCATGCTTAAACTCCTTCACTATATTAACCTCTACCACTTCTACTGGAAGACTATTCCATACATCCACTACCCTCTCAGTAATGTAATACTTTCATTAGTCCCTGGCCTTATCTTATATCTAGGATAGCCTTATACCTATCCCATGCATGCTTAAACTCCTTCACTGTATTAACCTCTACCACTTCTGCTGGAAGACTATTCCATGCATCCACTACCCTCTCAGTAAAGTAATACTTCCTGATATTACCTTTAAATCGTTGCCCCTCTAATTTCAGACTATGTCCTCTAGTTGTGGTAGTTTATCTTCGTGTAAATATACTCTCCTCCGTTACTGTGTTGATTCCCTTTATGTATATAAATGTTTCTATCATGTTACGTGTTTTCTCCAACCTATACATGTTAAGATGCTATAAAAATAACATAGATATCAGAGGCCCCGTTATTTTTTTCCCATGCCTCGATATCAGTGACTTCACAATATGTGAAACATTAAACTACTGATTGCATGTGTTCAACATGTAAGAATATCTAGCTGCCCCCAGGAGGCCTGTCTTTTACTGTCCTGTTCGTGAGTAAAGGAATAATTCAATGTAGGAAAAGTTGTCTTTATTTGCCTTAAACCTCTCGGGGAAATATCCCCGGTTCAGAAAGACCCTTTTTTTCAACTCCATCTCTCAGGATAATGTATTATTTTTTTCAGTCCTAAGGAATAGTAATGCATTTAATTGCTCTCTCTGTAACATCTGTAGTGTTTACTCACAGGCCATAGATGTTTTAGAAACATACTCCCCATAAGGTGAAATGCGGAGGGCACAAGGGCCTGTCCCTTTAAGGAGGCCATGCTAGACACTCTATACTGTCCAGTATCACAGCCACAGTACTGGACTAGAGGGGGACCAGAAACTGTACCAGCAGAGAACACTTAACACTTAATTAGATCACCTCAGCTGATTTCATGCCAAAACACAGCCCTATATAGCATGGAATCTGACGAACGGGGCAAGCACCTGCTCTGATTGGCCGTGCATGCGCTGTCACTGTCATTGCGAGCCAGCCTCCCGACTGGCTCTGCCTCCGCTCTGAGGCAGAGCCGAGAGTAAACTGAGAGTAAAGAAGTCTGTCAGGTTTACTTCAGAGATGGGGGACACTATTTCCTAAACTTTGCTACTTCTTAGGAAGAAGGGATCAAGAGCTAAACAGCCTTGGGTATTCCTAGCACCTAAACACAATAAAAGAACAACTGCAGATTTACACTATTTTCACGAAGACCACTAAATACCCAGTCTGTCTCACTTTAAAAAAAAAAACTATGTATGTGGGGATCTAAAGAATGTACCCTACTGCAAAAATACACTGTCTACATCTTACACCAGGTTCAGAAAGCCGATATATTGCAACCCAAGTCCAATGCTGAGCAACCCAACCCAACAGCATTATGGGTAACGATGCCTCCCTGGTCTACTCCTGTACACAGAGCCCCAACCGTAAGGATGAGGCCTAGCTTGATTAAGCAGACCTGACAAGGTTTGTCGGGGAGTATAGCCGGAGAAAAAAAGTCGGAGTCTTCAATAAGTTCCCCAGCACGTGCCACCCATAGGGAAAGCCTCCTACACAACACCTGTATAATGACAAATAGCCCAGAGCCTCAACCACGGGAACATATGACAATTAACAAACAAACAAAACCAAGACAAAGGGCTGGGGAGCAGAAATGCACAGCCTCAAGGCTATGGAATAAATCCACGGAGGTGCGTTTATCCAAGGCACATAGTATATCTCAGTTGGAATGTTCCCACATTAGTACCATTAATGGTCAGTCTAGGACAGGGGTAGGCGGCTCTCCAGCTGTTCCAAGACTACATCTCCCATACTCGTCCGACAGCCTCTCAGCTGAAAGAGCATTATGGGAGATGTAGTCTTGGAACAGCTGGAGAGCCGTACCCCTGGTCTAGGACATTAGAGAGAAGAATGGTAAGTCTTGGGTCCTTTAAGCTGGTGAGCTTTGGTCACCAAAGGAAAGAGCAATGGCAACAATGTGAAGCTATGAATACAGTGGCATTGTTTTGTTGGCTTATTCACTTTCCAGATGATCATTCTATCATGTTTTGTTGATAATGTATCACTATTATATCTCCTCTGGCTCCTTGTGGGCGTGCTCTGCCAGACGGACACTCAGACAGACCAATAGAGGCATTAGCAACCACTTATAGGTGACGCCCCTTTTGGAAAATTCCAAGAAGCAAGTCTCTTATTGAAACATGATAATGAAACATGAAACCCTAACTCTAACCCTAAAACAAACCCTAACCCTAAAAATAACACTAACACTAACACTAACCCTAAAACAAACCCTACCCTAAAAATAACCCTAAAACAAACCCTAACCCTAAAAATAACCCTAACACTAACCCTAAAACAAACCCTAACCCTAAAAATAACCCAAACACTAACCCTAAAACAAACCCTAACCCTAAAAATAACCCTAACACTAACCCTAAAACAAACCCTAACCCTAAAAATAACCCTAACACTAACCCTAAAACAAACCCTAAAAATAACTCTATCACTAACCCTAAAACAAACCCTAACCCTAAAAATAACTCTATCACTAACCCTAAAACAAACCCTAACCCTAAAAATAACTCTATCACTAACCCTAAAACAAACCCTAACCCTAAAAATAACTCTATCACTAACCCTAAAAAAACCCTAACCCTAAAAATAACCCTAAAACTAACCCTAACACTAACCATAAAACAAACCCTAACACTCACCCGAAAACTAACCTTACCACTAACCCAAAAACAAACACTAACACTAAAGCTAACCTTAACACTAACCCTAACACTAACCTTAACACTAACCCAAAAACAAACACTAACACTAAAGCTAACCTTAACACTAACCCTAACACTAACCTTAACACTAACCCAAAAACAAACACTAACCCAAAAACAAACCATAACACTAACCCTAAAACTAACCTTAACATTAACCCAAAAATAACCATAAAACTAACCCCAACACTAACCCAAAAACAAACCCTAACACTGACACAAAATGTGTCATTTGCATATCAAGCCAGAGGTGATGTCACAAGCCGGAGACATTTAGATCACATGTTTCTCCTAATTTGGGTGTTTCCTAGAAATTGTGCAAAGAAAATATCATTTTTAATCATGTTTTTATTTTATTCCCTACATTTATAGTAAAAAAAAAAAAATCAATGTTTAGGTGATCCAGTCCCTACCTTGATGCATTAACATATCTTATGTATGACTCATGTATGTAACATTTTCTGGTATAGACTGTAAGACTTGTAGAGTGGTTCTCATCCTCCCAGAGCAGTACATTACCCACAGACACTGATGGGTTGTTGTTTTTTTTCCTGTATACTCTTGGCATTGGTTTCCCTGTTTCTGTTGGAGAATCAATTTCACAGCAATGTTTGAGAACTTGGCAGCCTCTTCCCTCCTCTCACTGCCAGGCAAATCTTCTGCTGCAAACACATTAGTTGACATTTTTGCTGCTCAGTTCTGAAATACAGACTTCCCACCAGATGCTGCAGTCACTGGGCCTGAAAATAGTGGAAAACAGGATTTTTTTTTCCCCCTCCGTCGTGTTCATGAGCTCGGAATAAATATCCAAGACTGTTTAAGACTTGACTACGTCTTATACAAAAGTAACAGACAGTCGGTCACATTTTTAAGTCAAACCGGGATAAAGAACTGTTTAGGAAATGGTCCAGACCAGTGATGGTGAATCTATGGCACAGGGGTCACTCCCGGCACTCAGGAGTCACTGAGGTGGCCGTTGGCTTCTGACTGAATTGTCACCCCCATCATCATACTTGGAGGGATGTGGAGACACCGAGATGGAGCAAATGAACGAAATGACACAAAACAGGGAGAAGGTGGATACTAAACGGGAGAATTGGCACTAGGAGATAGTTAACTTGGTTTATTGCATACAAATGGGCACTTGACCTCAAAAGCCTTTGCCATCACTGGTCGAGACAGTGGTACAACTGTTAAGGACCCTGTAGCAGACACTAGGTCTGTGACCCCACTCAGTGGTCTATCTTGGTTTTGTACTGCCCTATGTAGACTAAATTCAGAAACCAACCCAACCCACGTTGCACACCCAGGACATGCACCATGACCTACATTGCACACCCAATACATGCCCCATCACCCCATTACATGCCACAACACCCACACTGCACACACATTAACTGCCCTATCACCACATTACATGCCCCCCATCACCCACACTGCACACATATTAAATTACATTAAATGCCCCAGAACCCCACTACATGCCCCATTACATGAACCCCATCACCACATTACATGCTCCATTACCCCATTACATGCTCCATCACCCCCATGCCCTCCATCACCCCAATTACAAGCCCCCATCATCCCATCACTCAATCACAGGCCCCCGTCACTCCAGGACTTACTCTGGGCAGTGCTGTGCATACCCTGGTGTCAAGTGGCAGGCAGCATGGTGTCTGTGCTCTGCTCAGGTGCACTGGCACCATGCTGCCTGTTGGGCTCCTCGTTCGGTGTGATGGGTGCCTAGAGAGAGACAGGATATTCCATTCATTTGAATGGCATTATTCTCATTGGTTCCTGCAGCAAAAAAAAAAGGAAATTACTTTTACTCATCTAGTGTGGGAAGTCCTGGTTTCTTGCAAACTGCTGTAATTTCACAATTTCTTCTAGCTGTAAGTATTTCATATTTTAAGCCATGCAAAATGTAAGACATGCATTGTAAAGTACTTTGAAAGCACATTAATATGCATTAATATTTTGGAAGGTGCATTTTGGGCACTAGACAGTCTCTTTAAGCATTAGCAGCAACCCAACAGTAAGTAAATATCCCCAGAGAGATTTCAAGTGAGCCAGTGATGTCATATCCACAAGAGTCCGTGAAAGGAAGAATATTCCTAATCCCTGCTTTTACATCCCATGAAATTCCGGACAGAAGAACCGTTTGTAACATCTGAATCCTGTCTGGGTAGAGGCCTCCATTTAAGGATGATCTGCTTTGCTGAGTAATACTCCAAGGGATTGAATTTAATGTTTGGTGCCTGTGTCCAACATTTTTCGGAATTAGCAACTAATGATTCCGGTTTCTGATCCTTCCCCCAATTTTTCTTTTATTTTGATGTATCACTTGGCATGGGCTAGGCGTTTTGGAGATTATAAAAAAAAAAAAAAAAAAGTGATGAATAAACAACTACATCCATTTATTGTCCAAGGAAAAAAAGATAATAATCAGTATCCAGGTTCTTCCCATTGTAATGAGTCTACATCCTGCTACCAGCTTATATTATTCATGTTTAAATTGGTGTTGTGCAAAGAACTAGCACCTATTTTATTTGGCTGTCTGCAGATTTTGATATATGCCGGGATAAGCACCAACCACTTAGAACAACAATGACATCATGCAAGTGGGGAGTTATGCAAGGATAGTAAAAATGCTGCTTAATGATGTAGGATTAAAGGAGCAGTCCCATCGGGCTATCAGTGTTTATGTTGTACATGAGTTTAATATACTGTATACTGTATGGCATGCAACTTATTTTTAATTTAAGACAGACTTTAATGTATCTGAGGAGGTGTCATCCACTGACCGTCCCAGGCCTATGGGACTGAACGGTGTGAGCCAAGCTCGGTTGATCCTATGGAGAGACTTACAGAAACACATACAGAAGCGTCAACACGAAGGGCTGATAAGAAAGTAGAAAACAACAACAGAATTTGATTTTAGAGGAGAGTTTGGACATGGTCGTAGACAACAGCCCCTACAGTAAAGTCAACTTTGAACCTTTATTTGTGAATATATATAAATAACAAACAAAAAAAACATTAAAAGCGAACGATTCTCTTATTTACTTTAAAGGGAAAGTCCTATCTACAGTGTCTGAACTTCCTTTGTCTGACTCTAAACAGATTCTAAACAACATGTCTGCCCCCTGTTAGAGCCAAACAAAGCAGAGAGGGCTCAGTAAGGTACTTTATTTGTATTCTTTCATTGAAGCATTTTCAGTTAAAATATCTACACTTGATTCAATCTCTCAATTACACATAACTTGATTTTTTGGTGACGGTTGTAATTTAACTATAGAAATTGGAGGGAAAAATCCCAAAACAAACATTTTTTTTCAGTCTCTCCCGTTGTTTTTGCTGAAGAAGAAAAAAAAAAAAAAAATATATATATATATACACATAAAAACCGAACCACAATTTTTTATTCCCAATAACCTGAAGGGAATTCTTTCAAAATTAAGAGCATCTACCAACATGCAATATTAAACAGAATCTTCTGTTGCAATGCTTTTAGCATTTTTATAGCCTATAACATGTATTACTACCATTGTGCTAAAACGCCAAGCTTAGGAAAGTCCCATATATAATGCATAGCACGCTATACCTAAAGGCATGCAAAAATAAATAAAAGCAATGTGTTAAAAAGAGCTGGTAAGTACGTTGCGAACTCATGGGGTTTAAAGGACAAATGTCGGCAAAAAATAGACTTATTACTACTTGAAATATTATATGTAAACATTTTAAATAGAAATGATGAAAGAATACAAATACGGTGCCTTATTAAGCCCTCTTTGCTCCGTATAGCTCTAACGGGGGCAGACATTTTGTTTAGAATCTTGGGTCAGTTGAGTTAGATCTTCCTTCATTTGACCCAAGATTTCCGCCCCCTGATAGAGCTATACAGAGCACAGAAGGCACAATAAGGTACCTTACTTGTATTATTTCATTAAATCATTCCTTATTAACCCATTTTCTAGGTTCTACATTTATATGATATAAAAAAGCAAGGATTAAGCCTGATACCAAATCCCGTAAAGCACCCAATAGTGCGCGAATGAAGCGCCCACTCCAATATTATTAAAACTTACGACACTATACATATTTTACTTTTTTTTTTTTTAGAGTGGATCCATTGCATAACTGTCTTTGCTGCAGTTTTATTCGTATTGCAGTGATTATGTAAAATGCGCACTTCATTCAAGCACTGTTGGGTGCTTTTTGCGGGCTTGGGTATCATCCTGCCAGCGGGTTACACCTTGCTTTTTATGTTCGGTTCCCGTAGGTAGTGCACTATGTTTACGGCCAACTGCATCTTCCTTTCGTCACTCAGGATTTACTATAGTGGAACCGTCATGGTGTCATTGCTGAGATCCCATATGTGACTGTAAGGATTGTCATGGATTTTCTAAGAATATATATTTGGACACATTTGGATTGTCTCTTCTACCAAGGAAGACACCCATGGTGTAGATGACTACAACCTTTGGATGGACTGCATCTGACAGCTCGTGGCACCTTCTTATAGGTTAAAAGATAAAGATAACCTGTAATAGGGTGGCTTCAAGTGTGATGGACCTCATACGACTCACTCGACTGGTTGGTTTAACCAAAACGTCTTGACCCTACCTACTTGAGACCTTCCTCCCATCTCTTCTGTACGGCCTTTGGAATCTCCATCTTTGTTTTGACTATGGCTTGTTTCCAATTGACCACTTATTCCCTGGTGCAGTGAGATTTATTCTCCCGATCTCCACGTGGCATAACAAGGATCCTTCTGATACGGAATACCGAGATGAATCTTGACCACAGGTCAAGTGAACGTCTGGGAACCGGCCAATTAAATATAATTAAAAAAAATACCTGTTTTGGTACTGGAAAAGCAATAAAATATCACTGGAATTAAATTTGTATGGTGGAACAGACGTATATCAGACAGAGGCCTCGACAGTCTGTTATTAAATCAGTTCTTATAGGAGTCCATATAAGTAGACTCTATAGTCCTAATACAGCTGTAACCTGATCCTGCTGTTGCAAACTGAGTGTTTTATTGTTAACGATACTTTTCGGTCTCTTCACTAAAATTCAAATTCGGTTGTCGATTTTCATTCTGCACCCGAGTTTTGACTTAGAAAAAAAAATAGCTTTGACCTTTTCACCTCCCATTATTATTTTTAATGGGGGAAAATTTCGAACCTGGGGTTTTGTTTTTTTTTTCTCTCGGGTGCCGCATCTGACTGAGTCTCAAAATGAAAGTCGACCTCCAAATTCTGATTTTAGCCAATAGACTCCTTGGTGTTGGCATTTCTAAAGGCACAATTCATAGGTCAAACAAGGGGTCAGTCTAAAGAACATCTAAAAAAAATTGACATTTCGATGATTGCAAGTGTCAAACCAATTGGCCGGCCATAAAAACTCCATGGGTAAAGAACTGACGTTACCAGGTCTTGAACCCAGACTTCCATGTTGCTATGTTATGTCCATTCAGTATACTATCTTCCTGACTAGTCAATCACACCAATATCAGGGGCTTCACCAATTGGGAAAGAGGGGATTCTTACTGGCAGAAAATCTAGCTGGCCCAGTTGCCGTAAACCAAAACCCATTCATTCATCAGTATCATTCTACTGTGGCTCTGCTATCTCACTGTCTACTTCAATTTTATACTTTTTGCCATGCTACCTCAATGATATTGACCTTGTTTTGTTTCGGAGAAGGCCCACTTGGATTCTACTGGCAGAGAGAGTCTACGAAATGCATCTGGCAAGCCAGAAAATGTGCTTGAGCCCGCTAAGCAAAAAGTCTCACTGACCATTGGTCGAAAATGTCCGTTAAGAATACGAACATCGTTGACCTTGGATTTGTCCTTTCTCTCTTTTTTTTTCTCTCTGTTTGTTGATTGAAAGTTAATAATATGAGTATCTTTTTTTTCTTCCCATGGTCTTTGTTGCCAAACTAAACTGAAAAGAAGCCATCTAAAGAAATACAGTCAGTGAGGAACTATTACTCTGTAGAGAACAAGTTCAAACAAGATCTTGGATGGTCTTCTGACTTCGTTTCTAAGATTCTCCATTTAATTAAACTTGCTCAGTACAGAGTAGATCATTGCTGAGAAATACGTGCCTGCAAAATGATGGTCGCATTTGGGAAATGTTATATTAAAAGAGATATTGTACAAATGGGACATTTCAGTCTTACATCTGTACAGAATAATCTGAATTTAAAAAAAAAATCAAGGTTTAGGGGGAGAAAACGAGGAAGCAAACAACCAAATCTGTGTTTTTGCCCAAATTGGGAAGTACCGTAGTTGATTGAATGTAATTTTTGTTTCAGTCAGTGCTCAGATGAGTTTTTACTGACTTGTGACCAGAGGGAGAGTGCCAGGTGGATACCTGTCTCGCTCATAAGCTCTTATTAATACATAGGCAGACAGAAAGGGTGCTACAGTATACCTCCTATCAGTATACCGTTAGATAGTCAAGCATAGAGGGTGGTAGAGTTTGCATCATATCAGTATATATATATATATCATTATAGGCTGGTGAGATAGCTCAGCTGGTAAATTCCCTGGTAACAGAGCCTTTTCAAACCACTAGGTCACAGGTTCCACCAGTATATTGTTAGCCAGACACAGACATAGTTCAGGATAGTTTTCCCAAGTATATAGTTAGCCAGTCACAGAGGTGATTGGCACACTGGGTTCTGTAACCCACGTGGCAGGAGTGTTTTTACCTCAAACCAGCTTAGCCCCAATGCCCCAAAACCAATTTAGCCCCAATGGTTGACCCCAGATATTCAGCTGGCCTGGGACTTAGATGATCCCAAGCAGGGAACCTCAGAAACGGACCAATATAGCAGTTGGTGGAATAACAGAGTAGTGAGGCAAATGAACAAAAATCTCTACCTTTAAACCGTGATACAATGGAGATTGTAGCGCAGAGCTAGCACTTATTTGGATATAGCAGCATGGGAGTAACCACTAGACATGTGCAAAACTAAAATTTTCGTTTCGTTTTCGTCCATTCGGACGAAAATGTTATTTATTTCGTCTAAAACGAATTTCGTTCATTAGTGCATTCGTTTCAGACGAAATTCGTTCATTATTTTCGTTTCGTTAATTTTTTTCGTTCGTTTTATAGAATACAATGTAATACTATTGGCTTTCTATAAACCGAACGAGAGCCCCATTCATAAGAAATTCTTATGAATGGGGCTCTCGTTCGGTTCATAGAAAGGCAATAGTATTAATTGTATTCTATAAGCCGAAAGTCTATAAACCGAACGACTTTCGGTTTATAGACTTTCGGCTTATGGAATACATGTAATCCTATTGCTATTCTATAAACCGAACGACTTTCGGTTTATAGAATAGCCATAGGTTTACATGTATTACATAAGCCGAAAGTCTATAAACCGAAAGTCGTTCGGTTTATAGGCTGTCGGCATTTAACTATACAGAGACAGAGTCTCCATTCATAAAATTATGAATGGAGACTTTGTCTCCGTGTAGTAAAATGCCGACAGCCTATAAACCGAACGTTCGGTTTATAGGCTGTGGGCATTTTACTACACGGAGACAAAGTCTCCATTCATAATTTTATGAATGGAGACTCTGTCTCCGTGTAGTAAAATGCCGACAGCCTATAAACCGAACGTTCGGTTTATAGGCTGTCGGCTTATGGAATACATGTATTCCTATTGCTATTCTATAAACCGAAAGTCGTTCGGTTTATAGAATAGCAATAGGAATACATGTATTCCATAAGCCGACAGCCTATAAACCGAACGTTCGGTTTATAGGCTGTCGGCATTTTACTACACGGAGACAGAGTCTCCATTCATAAAATTATGAATGGAGACTTTGTCTCCGTGTAGTAAAATGCCCACAGCCTATAAACCGAACGTTCGGTTTATAGGCTGTCGGCATTTAACTATACAGAGACAGAGTCTCCATTCATAAAATTATGAATGGAGACTTTGTCTCCGTGTAGTAAAATGCCGAAAGCCTATAAACCGAACGATCCGTTTATAGACTTTCGGCTTATATAATACATGTAATCCTATGGCTATTCTATAAACCGAAAGTCGTTCGGTTTATAGAATAGCAATAGGAATACATGTATTCCATAAGCCGACAGCCTATAAACCGAACGTTCGGTTTATAGGCTGTGGGCATTTTACTACACGGAGACAAAGTCTCCATTCATAATTTTATGAATGGAGACTCTGTCTCCGTGTAGTAAAATGCCGACAGCCTATAAACCGAACGTTCGGTTTATAGGCTGTCGGCTTATGGAATACATGTATTCCTATTGCTATTCTATAAACCGAACGACTTTCGGTTTATAGAATAGCCATAGGATTACATGTATTATATAAGCCGAAAGTCTATAAACCGAAAGTCGTTCGGTTTATAGGCTGTCGGCATTTAACTATACAGAGACAGAGTCTCCATTCATAAAATTATGAATGGAGACTTTGTCTCCGTGTAGTAAAATGCCGAAAGCCTATAAACCGAACGATCCGTTTATATACTTTCGGCTTATATAATACATGTAATCCTATGGCTATTCTATAAACCGAACGTTCGGTTTATAGAATAGCAATAGGAATACATGTATTCCATAAGCCGACAGCCTATAAACCGAACGTTCGGTTTATAGGCTGTGGGCATTTTACTACACGGAGACAAAGTCTCCATTCATAATTTTATGAATGGAGACTCTGTCTCCGTATAGTTAAATGCCGGCTTTTAACTATACGGAGACAAAGTCTCCATTTATAATTTTATGAATGGAGACTCTGTCTCCGTATAGTTAAATGCCGGTGTTCTGACAAATTTCTGGAGCAAATTCTCCTGCGCAATCGCAGGAGAATTTGCTCACTGCGCATGCGCATAAAGTTACAGCTGATAACTCAGCTGTAACTTTGTGACCACCGCGCATGCGCCAGCTGTGCAACCCACCTCCCGCCCCCTCACACCCCCTGCACACCCCTTCTTACCAGATCATCGACCACAGCGATACACAGCGCATGCGCACGCCTATCCAGCCGTTTGGGAATGTGCGCGTCCGTTGTTGTGTTCTTAAGGTGGTAAGTAACATGGGGCGTCGGGACATAAGGGGGCAAGCATCCTGGTGAGGGCTGCCTCATCTTGATGGGATTTGTGATCCTCCTGCTGCATCAATAATACAGTTTCTCTCTGCCCCCCCCCCCCCTTGTTATTCTGTCCCCCCCTCACCTGTTTCTTGCTCCCTGGTGGCTAGTGGGGGCAGCCGGGGGATGTATGCACTATACATAATAGACGGAAGTGTCGGGCAGCATGGAGGTTGTCTGCACGATTCGTGCAGACATCCCCCAGCTGCCCGATTCTCCCTGGTGGCTAGCGAGGCAGCGGTGGATGTCTGCGCGATGAGCGAGACCTCCCCTGCTGCCGCCCGGAACGACAGCCAGGACTTTTATGAGGAAGCCGGAAGTACCCAGCTTCATCATAGAAGTCCCGGCGGTCATGCCGGGCGGCAGCAGGAGAGGTCTCGCTCATCGCGCAGACATCCTCCGCTCCCTCGCTAGCCACCAGGGAGAATCGGGCAGCTGGGGGATGTCTGCACGAATCGTGCAGACAACCTCCATGCTGCCCGACACTTCCGTCTATTATGTATAGTGCATACATCCCCCGGCTGCCCCCACTAGCCACCAGGGAGCAAGAAACAGGTGAGGGGGGGACAGAATAACAAGGGGGGGGGGGCAGAGAGAAACAAGGGGAGGGAAGGGGGGAAGAGACAGACACAAGGGGAGCGAGGGGGGAGCCAAAGGGAGGGTGAGAGAGAGACAACACTAAGGGGGGGAGAGCGACAAATCTGGGGGCAAGGGAAAGAGAGAGGCAGCATTGTCACATAAAAGGAAATAAAAACAAGATTTTTTTATATCATAATTTTTTATTTAAAAAGCAATTTACATGTGAATATATACTAGACATGTGCATTCGTTTTCGGACGAATGCATTTTCGTCCGAAAATTGCATTTTCGTCCATTCGCCCGAAAAACGAAGAACGAAAATGCTAAGCTAACTAAAGCCGGATGAACGAATGGTTAATAAAGGAAAATCATTCGTTCATTCGTCCATTCGTAGTACTATTGCATTCTATAAGCCGAAATAGAGTCGGTTTATAGAATACAATAGCATTTAACTATACGGAGACAGAGTCTCCATTCATAAAATTATGAATGGAGACTTTGTCTCCGTATAGTTAAATGCCCACAGCCTATAAACCGAACGTTCGGTTTATAGGCTGTCGGCTTATGGAATACATGTATTCCTATTGCTATTCTATAAACCGAACTTTCGGTTTATAGAATAGCCATAGGATTACATGTATTACATAAGCCGAAAGTCTATAAACCGATCGTTCGGTTTATAGACTTTCGGCATTTTACTACACGGAGACAAAGTCTCCATTCATAATTTTATGAATGGAGACTCTGTCTCTGTATAGTTAAATGCCGACAGCCTATAAACCGAACGACTTTCGGTTTATAGACTTTCGGCTTATGTACTACATGTAATCCTATGGCTATTCTATAAACCGAAAGTCGTTCGGTTTATAGTTTAGCAATAGCATTACATGTATTCTATAAACCGAACGTCGTTCGTTTTAAAGACTTTCGGCTTATAGAATACTATTGGCTTTCTATAAACCGAACTAGAGTCGAGTCCCCATTCATAAGAAATTCTTATGAATGAGGAGGGACTCTAGTTAGGTTTATAGAATGCCAATAGTATTCTATAAGCCGAAAGTCTTTAAAACGAACGACGTTCGGTTTATAGAATGCATGTAATGCTATTGCTGTTCTATAAGCCGAATGTCTTTCGGCTTATAGAACAGCAATAGCATTACATGTATTCTATAAACCGAACGTCGTTTGTTTTAAAGACTTTCGGCTTATAGAATACATGCTGCTATTGGCTTTCTATAAACCGAAAGAGTCCCCATTCATACGAATAGGTCAATTGACCTATTCGTATGAATGGGAACTCAATTTCGGTTTATAGGAAGCTAATAGCATTACATGCATTCCATAAACCGAAAGTCATTCATGTCGGTTTATGGAATGTAGTACAATGCTATTGGTATTGTAAACCGACTCTATTTCGGTTTAGAATGCCAATAGCACGAATGGACGAATGGACGAATGAACGAATGATTTTCGTTTATTAACCATTCGTTCATTCGGATTTTGTTAGTTAAAATTTTCGTTATTCGTTTTTCGGACGAATGGACGAAAATGCTATTTTCGTCCGAAAATGCATTCGTCCGAAAACGAATGCACATGTCTAGTAACCACTGTACCAAGAGAGATGCCAGTAGAGTAGTGAGGCAAAGCCAAAGTCCGTTCACGAATCTGGTAGTCGGACAAAGCCAGGATATCAGCACAGGATGGGTAATCAGGCAAACAGAGAATCAAACATAGGAGCCAACTTGTATCATTTAACTTTGGCACTGAGAGATCTCTATCCCCTGCAAGTGTGCAAGCACATGGGAGAGACCGTGCTTCGGCTAGCTCCGGGCTGGCTACCATGTGCAGGTCTCATAACCCGTGACAGTGGTACAGTATGTTCTAACATGACAAAGAGGGGGGTGCAGGATAGCCACTAGCAGTATATAGTAACACTATAGGATCCATCACCATATATAACTAGCCATGTTACAACATTGCTTTAACCAGTATTAGCCACTTATGTGGTGCTGTGTCAGAAGGCTCTACTCAATGAAGAGAGAACTGCAAGGAATAGAGACGGGAATCTCAAACTTTAGGCCAATGTAGCTTAGTTGGAAAAATGGGTCCAACTCAGCTGAACGGGAGAAATTTTCCAACTCCATACCTCCCAACTGGCCCGCTTTGCGTGAGACAGTGCCGATTTGGGAGCCATGTCCCGCCGCGCTCTACCTCTGTCCTGTCGCTTTTTTTCGGGACAGAGGTGGAGCTCAGTGGAACAGCGAGACTCAGAACCGCGATCCCAGACAGCAGAGAATGCTTACTGGGCGTTTGCGCAGCATTGTGCGCATGCGCAGTAGCGATCCTGGCTTCAGAAGACAGGATCAAAAATGGGTGACAGTGTTACCGCACATGAGCGCTAGCACCGGCACCATCTCCCAAGACTCCGCCACCGGTGTCCCGCACCCTCCCAAGACTCGGCCTCTGATTTCCTACCCCCTCCCCAGACTCCGCCCCCAGTGCGTAGAAGGGATATCCATAGCTAGGCTGCAGGTTCCTGGCAGGGTTACACAGTAGTTTAGGTACACCTTCAGCCACTCCCCCCATTTGAAAATGTTGGGCGGTATGGCACCAAGGAAACTGATTTAGGGGCTGACATTGCACTGTTTTTAAAGCCCCTACAGAGTAAAAATCTACACTAGTCTTTCTTTTGCTTGGGCCATGTGAATTCCAGTGGCCTTCTGGGAGAATCTGACAGCTTCCTGTACCTTTGTTAACCAGCTCCCTGTGCCTGTCTGTCTAATGAATGAATTCATTAATAAAGCAAATAAATCAAATACACAAATAAAAAAAAATAACAATTTTTCCAAAAAAGGCAGTTTTAATGTTATTGCACAGAAGTTTAGCAAGTCTGGGATCCCATTTGACAGCAGTTAATAATACTACGCTATATTCAAAGTACACAGAGGTGCTGGAATGTCTGATTCGTACTGACACAGTAAGGAAAGCTGGAGAAACATGATACTCCAAGACATTGTGAGTAATCAACCTGCATTCCCCAGGGCAGGATAATACTCTGGCATGCTCTCCTCTATTATCCTATGGAAAACCGGTTCTGGACACGCACGCCCATTAATCCCTAATTAGTGATAGTGAATGCATGAGGTCCTAAATGCATATCATTTAGCAGATTCCACAATTAAAACAGATTAGTGTATGTCTTTGTGGTCACACTGTGAACTTTACAAGCTTTCTAAGGTCTCTATTGCTCTCAGTTCTTTGTGCACTCTCAGAATGAGACATCTACTTCATTGGGTTACAGCATGCCAAGATACTACATGCGGCATCATATCGGAAGGCCAACCCTTAGCGCCTGTCTTATTTGCACTGGTACATTTTTTTACTAGAAGAGTTGATTGTTTGGACCAAATGTTATGATTGAAGGGAACAACGCAGGAAGCTGTAAAGGCTGTGGTAGGCCCAAGGGAGAGCTTTAAAGAGTGGGCCCCCACTCTCCATCCCACCCATAAAATATAAAAACATTACAAAAAGTAACTATTTAGAGAACAAATATTAGCAAACCTTGGCAGTGGATAGGAACCTGGGGGCAGTCGTGGCACTGAAAAGTGACTTTGGACAGACATGGCAGTGGAAAGTGATTTGGGGCAGACATGGCAGTGGAAAGTGATTTGGGGCAGACATGGCAGTGGAAAGTGATTTGGGGCAGACATGGCAGTGGAAAGTGATTTGGGGCAGACATGGCAGTGGAAATTGATTTGGGGCCGACATGGCACTGAAAAGGGATTTTGGGCAGATATGGTAATGAAAAGTGATTTGGGGCAGACATGGCAGTGGAAATTGATTTGGTACAGACATCACTGGAAAGTGATTTGGGGCAGACATGGCAGTGGAAAGTGATTTGGTACAGACACAGCACTGGAAAGTTATTTGGGGCAGACATGGCAGTGGAAAGTGATTTGGTACAGACACAGCACTGGAAAGTGATTTGGGGCAGACATGGCAGTGGAAAGTGATTTGGTACAGACACAGCACTGGAAAGTTATTTGGGGCAGACATGGCAGTGGAAAGTGATATGGTTCAGACACGGCACTGGAAAGTGATTTGGGGCAGACACGGCACTGGAAAGTGATTTGGGGCAGACATGGCACTGAAAAGTGATTTTGGGCAGACATGGCAGTGGCAAGTGATTTGGGGCAAACATGGCACTCTATTCTCATTTCAAATTGGCCAAAGAGGGACACTTGTATTTTTGTGGGAGTGGCTGAAGAGGTGGCTGTGGGTGGGGCTTTATCACAACATTTTCAGTGACTTTTTGTCACTTGATAAGCAATTTAGAATAAGAAAAAAGTATTTAATTTACCCAATTAATATAAAAACACACTTACTGCTGTTAAAACTCTCTTTACTGTGAAGTTTATTGCAGCTCTGTAAGACACTCCTGGGACAGACCTCACCTGACACCTGTTATTAAGAGATATACTAATAATGTCTTATATTCTCTGTCATTAAGACTTCTCCCCTTGTATTCACCTGATGACCTCCCTTTCTCACAGGTACTGCCAAAAACTTTGTTTAACTGATGCAACCAAACAAATACACAGCGGGCGTTTTTTGTGTTAGTTTAGTAGGAAGGGTGTCTAAAGGAAGACTCCTGCATAAGACATTAATCTTATGCTATTTGTCTTAAATACCCTGAAGAACTGCAAAAAAATTAATCATGAGTGAGTCATCCAACCCTGCTGGTCTGCCACTCCATGAGAGATACCATAATTTATTGATTTCCATCTGTTTCAACCCTTAACAGAAGTGAAAAACCTTTACATGGGCCTGTGATCGCGTTCATTTATACAGCGACACAGGCCTCGCGCAGGTTGCGATTACCAACGTTAATTTAAATTGCAGGGCTGGATCGGGGATGTGTGGTGCCAAAAGGAAAATCCAGAGCCTGGCTAAGTCAGTTAGAAACGTTGGCCCAGAAGTGGTGTTGAAAAAAAAAGATGAGCGATAAGGAAAACGGGAGACGTTAGGGAACAGTCAACTGCTACACCAGGCTTCAACTGAGAATAAGGCCCAGGACATCCGGAAGGTGCTAACTAGACATGTGCAAAGCTAAAATTTTATTTTCGTTTTTGTCCATTCGGACGAAAATGTTATATATTTCGTCCAAAACGAATTTCGTTCATTACTGCATTCGTTTCAGGCGAAATTCGTTCATTATTTTCGTTTCGTTTTATTCATTCGTACGAATTGACCTATTTTAACCTCTCTTTCGGTTTATAGACTTTCGGTTTATGGAATGTATGTAATGCTATTGGTATTCTATAAACCAAAATAGGGTTGAAATAGGTCAATCCGTATGAATGGGGACTCTATTTCGGTTTATAGAATGCCAATTGCATTTACTACATACATTCCATAAACCGAAAGTCGTTCATTATGTCGGTTTATGGAATGTATGTAATGCTATTGGTATTCTATAAACCGACTCTATATCGGTTTATAGAATGCCAATAGCACGAATGTACGAATGATTTTCGTTTATTAACCATTCGTTCATTCGGCTTTCGATAGTTTAGCATTTTCGTTATTCGTTTTCAGGACGAATGGACAAAAATGCTATTTTCGGCCAAAAATGCTATTTTCGGCCAAAAATGCTATTTTCGGCCAAAAATGCTATTTTCGGCCAAAAATGCTATTTTCGGCCAAAAATGCATTAATCCAAAAACGAATGCACATGTCTAGTGCTGACGTTTGTCCGATACGGCACACATATGGCACTTTTTTTTTTTTTTTTGCAGGTCACCAAATATGTAACAGTAAGAGGAATAATATATTAATTTTGCAGTAGCTTACGCCAATTTCTTTGGACTCTCTGCCAAGATGGGGTCTTTGAAATCCACGAAAGCCTCAAGGAACTTCAGGAACAATTCCTCATTTTGGAAGTCACCACGAACTGCTAAAGACTTCTGTTGGTAAACTTACATGTGCCAAATTATCCCAACCCAAATCTTTGGGGCTCCATTTTGTTAACGTTTATCTTGCCGATGCGATTTCGTTTGAGAAGGTGACTTCACAGCTGGCGAAAACCTATTAGTCGATTAATAACCATTAATAAAGTGAAATAAAGAAAACAGTGACTGGGATCCAGAGAAGGTAAGTGGAGGTCACAGACACCAGAGAATTAGCTGACCCAACAAATGCAGCACCAAGGTAGAGCTCAGCGGTTCAGAGCCTCCAAAGCGGGACAGTTGAGAGGCATACTATAAGGGCAGGATTCTCAAACTCCCCGATAGATGAGGCTTTTTGTTCCACTAAAAAAGGCTTGTTTATCAGCCTGCGCATCTTCCGGTTATGATGTCATTGTTCTACGTATGATGTCACGGTTCTAGGTACAGTGGCTGAGAATATCAAAAAAGCCCTGACTCTTTCAGTCGCATTTAACTGGTTTAATAAATAAGAAAAAAAAAAAAGATATAAAAGTTCTACTTTATATTCCGAATATGCGACTTGTTATTCTCGCGCTGGGACTTTTTGTTCGGTACAGATAACGCCATATTGGGAGGATTGTAGTCCAATACATTGATCTAAAATAGGCAAAATTTTACAACTTGAACCCAGTCTGCAACAGAAAAAAAAAAACAGGACTGCCAACAATATCTGAGTAAAAGTAAATGTCCTTGTTTTTTTTTTTTGCTGAAGGAACCAATGAGAAAAATGCCATTCAAATGAATGGCATTTACTGTCTCTAGTGATGTCATCAGACAATGTGTTGCACTGTTAAGAGATCCTACTGTGTACAAGTACAAGGTCACTTAGATTCAAAATAATGTATTCTAATCCAGCAGCACAGAAAGTGACTAAATGAAACAAAACTGTGTCTTGCTAGGTATATTAGTTTACTAATACATTATGCAAATACATAATTTTCAATTAGAAAAGATGTGGGGTAAGAGCTATTTAGCATTGTATGTTTATTTTTTAATATTGCTGCACATTTATTGAGTCAAAGTCATCTATTTCGCTCCTCAAATTATTTATATAAACTCATTTGCAGCCTCAGGACATTTTGCAAAACGCATGCAACATTAATGGATAGGTTATTAAATCGTTTTATTTTTTTATTTAGATAAATGCATTTGGTGAATGTAAATCTTTCAGCATCAAACAATATCATTTTGTCAACCCCAAAAGTCCCTTTTTTTAAAATTTGCCAGCACATCAAAAAAGTTATGTCCGCTGTCTCTGAAGTTTGTCTGTATTCGAAACGCAGGAAAAACATGACTTGGACCATTTGAGAAAGACTGGAAAGACTACCCATATTATTATGAACATGTAAGCTGAGTCTATGCATATATTCCGGGGCTACTAGGTTACCACATGACCTCATCGGGGCAATACATAGCCAGCCCTACAATGGGTCCGGAAGGGCCCTTTGGACCCAGACGGCACTTTAACAGAAGAGGCAGATTGTCACCCTCGCTGCCGGATTTGGCTTTGTGTGTGAGTGATGTGTGTGTCTGTATATATATATATATATATATATATATATATATATATATATATATATATATATATATATATATATATTTATATATATACAGGCACATACATCACTCACACACAAAGCCAGCAGTCTATTGAATATATGCACAGCCAACTTCCCTGCCTGCTGTCCTGTGACACTATGTGAAATGTGACGGTGTGTGTGTGAGAGAGTGCATGACTGTGTTTGACCAGGGTGACTGGATGTGTGCATGTGTACCTCCAGCATTTTAATGCATGATCCAACCACCACAACATCTTGGTCCAGCCCAATTTCCACAATGCCATACATTCCCCCACATGCTGTTTAGGTTTTTGAGTCAGATGACTGAAGATCTGACCCATCTGATCCAAGATGTCTGCCCCCTGACAGTGCTACACAAACAGAGAGGGCTCAATAAGATGCTTTATTTGTATTCTTTCATTTGAATTCAAAATGCCCAAACTTGATGCAATCTTTCAATTATACACAACTTACTTTTTTGCTGACAGTTGTCCTTTCAATGTAATCATCTTCTCTACGCAGTAAGTTTCCATGTTTTTTTTTTGAAAAGCGAAAATAAAATTTTAAAAAATACCCTGTTTCTCAAAATAGAAAGCCTGTGTCTGAGATGTGAGTATCTGTGTACCCTGTTGCTAGGCTTCTAGATACATCAGGAATTCTCCAGACATTCCCACATCCCACAAGGCCATTCAATGGAAATACATCAAAATATATTTTGCAGACATGATAAGAGAGTAGTACTGCTTGGAGTTGCATAATCAAGTAACCTGTTCCAGGTATTTGAAGAGGAATGTGAAGGCAAACATTCCCATTGTTGTAAAATTAAGGGCCTCTGTAAGATGAGCAAAAATGTATTTATTTTTGTTGATCACGTGTGATTTTTAACTTAGTAAACTTTCACTGCAAAAATGTTGAAAACCGGGGAAGATTAATTTAACCAAACTGACAGCTGTGTTCTGAGTAGCAAATCTTTGGACACAATAATATAAAATGTATCAACATCCACAGCTGTAGCAAACTATGCATAGCATTATAGGTCTTTAAGATGGTGGCAATACCCTAGTTTTGGCCACATGGTGGTATTTCCTAGTTTGGCCTTAAAACGGCACTTACCCAGAGTGGTACCTGTCCACTTTGGCCATGAAATGCCACCTGCCTAGCCTAGCCACAGACTGGCACCTGCCCTAACCTGAGCCCTGTAAAAGGGGTGACATGAGTCCCTTAATTAGTATGCCCTGAGTCCCTTGAGTGCGATGCCCTGAGTCATAGAGTCCCCTGAATGGGATCCCCTGAGTAATAGAGTCCCCTGAATGGGATGTCCTAAGTCATAGAATTCTGTTTTGTTTCCTTGTTTCTTGCTTCTGTTTCTTTGCTCTTCTGTTCTGGTCCAGTTCTGGTTTTATTGCTGTTTACTGTTCTGTTCCATTCCAGGTTTTCACTGTTTCTCTCTACCTTGTTTCTCTGCTTTGTATAAATGTGCAACCCCGCCCGTTTGTGCTCCTTTCTGTTTCTGCAATCTAGTTAGGTTAGTTCCTGTGCAGGGTTTATCCAGTCCTAGCCGTAGTATTCTGAATACAGCAGTTGCTTACACAGGGACCCCGGTATTTGGCGATTTAACCCGGAGCCTCAAGCTACCGGGGAAATGCAGTTACCAAGCACCTGGCACTGTGTCTCCATCCCTGCAACGTAGCTCTTCATCTCGGGCGTTTAGGTTTCCATACCATCCCCTAACCCGCTAACCTGAAGTTGTTAATATTTAAACTTTGTAGAAGGTCACATGGGGTCAGGAAATAATCTGAAACAAACCAATAATTTCAAAATGGCAGTTGATGGCTTAAATAAAAAAGAAAAATATTTTTTTCTAATATCTTATGAAGGGCTAAGGGTAGAAAGAAAATTGTAAAAGCAGTGTATTCATCTCAATGTGGCCATTTATTTTTCAGCAGGTGGGAGGGGGATTATTATTTTTTTTACTCCCCCCCTCTTTCACTGTGAATTCCTACAGTTCCCTCACAATAGACCATAATTGGTTCCTGTTTATCTAAACCCATTGTCTTACCAGACACTTGTATTTGTTTGCCTATCTATGGTACAGGGCTGTGGGATATGCTAGTGGTATATATATATGAGTGAATAACAATATTGGTGCCACTGTCGCTGCCAATAAGTTTTGCCAAAGTAAATTAGCAGACTACAACACTAGCAAAATAAATAAAAAATCATTCACACATCCGCACCATCAGACCATACCTGATCAAGCCCGACCGACTGCTTATTTTTTTTTATTATAAAATGTATGTGTCAAGGAAATATGACATGATATCAGTCAAAGTGTAAGAATTTATACCAATTAGTGTTGAGCGAACCCGAACCGCACTGTTCGGGTTCGTACCGAACTTTCCGGTTTTTGGACACCGGACCTGAACACGAACATTCCGTGTTGGAGTTCGGGGTTGGGCGATTACATTGTATGTAATACTATTGGCTATCTATAGACCGAAATAGAGTCCCCATTCATTAGAAATTCTTATGAATAGGGACTCTAGTTCGGTTTATAGAAAGCCAATAGTATTACATGTATTCCATAAGCCGAAAGTCTATAAACCGAAATAGAGTCCCCATTCATAAGAATAGGTCAATTGACCTATTCGTATGAATGGGGACACTCACCCACATTTTACTTCATTTTGCAGCCCTCTAGCCCTTTCCAGGACTTTTTTAGAGGCATTTTAGTGGCCAAAAGTTCGGGTCCCCATTGACTTCAATGGGGTTTGGGGTCCATGTTCGGGGGCAAGTTCGACCCCGAACCCGGACTTTTTTCCGAAGTTCGGCCGAACCCACCGAACCCGAACATCCAGGTGTCCGCTCAACTCTAATACCAATGTTATTTTATATTTAATACACAGATATATCTTTTGGGTGAATGTGTGTGTAATTAACGAAGATGATTATCTGGTTTCTCAATGGAATGCAGTTTGAAGAAGAGGGCATCAAAAGGTTTACAGCCGAGATGACTTCTTTAGATTTTTTACTTACTTACAGATAGGTGTGACAAAGATGGTTGTATTTTTACATAGACCATGTGTCTCTGAGTTGAACTGGTTCTTTATCTTTCTGGGAGGTGGATACTGGTTGGGTGAAGCACTTTTTGAGAGTTCTAGTCTTGTCTTTTCCCGGGTGAGGAGAACACAGCCGGCAGAAGACCCAAAATTTCTATTATCTGTTCACTATGAACTGGTTATGTGTATTGTTTGTATTTCTTGTTATAACTTGCAACAGTATCTTAATTCAATAACAATATACCTTTTTCTAGACATGTGAATTCATTTTCGGCTGAATGCATTTTCGTCCAATCATCCTAAAAACGAATAACGAAAATGCTAAACTAACGAAAGCCGAATGAACGAATGGTTAATCAACGAAAATCATTCGTCCATTCGTGCTATTGGCATTCTATAAAGCGAAAAAGAGTCCCCATTCATACGAATAGGTCAATTGACCTATTCGTATGAATGGGGACTCTATTTCGGTTTATAGAAAGCCAATAGTATTACATGTATTCTATAAGCCGAAAGTCTATAAACCGAACAACGTGGGATATTCTTAGATTTTTGCAACATTCGACCTTTAATCATGCACCTTGCCAGCTTAACTTTCCAACCAAACCACTTTAACGACCCACCAGTTGCAAGCCCGAGGACCCGCAAACAGATATGGAACTCAAGCCTTAAAGGGCAATACCTCCAGGTAGTTCCTTCAAACATTGCTGGAAAGAGCCATATTTTTGCATTCTGTGACCATAACCCGGTAATGTTCATATTGGCACAAAATACATTTTCAAATATAGGATAAGTCGGAACATTTGCTCTGGCGCTAACCAGGAACAGATTGCGATAAGATCACCAAGTCCACGGATATTTATGTTTAACCAATCAGTCACATGGTACAGTTAGCTGTCCAATCACCACACACCTTACAAAATTGGTAAAAACAAAAACAAAAAAACAGAATGTTGCATTTTTACGCGTTTCGCGCTGATAGAGCGTACTCATAAGCTATCAGCGCATTGCGTGTCAGGCCTTTACTTAATATTGCCGCACTCTTTTACCCATGCACTCTGCTATTCCGTCGTTTTTGTTTTTTCTTGCTGTCTGTTTCGTGTTGGCCGAAGCATTTGTGTAGACGCCGGACTTCAGAGGAGAGGTGGAGCCAACGAATATACTATCAACTGTTCCAGCCATCTACAAGGCCGGACTTTTCCCTTATGGTTGCAGGCAATGCCCCTCTGCTTGATTGGTTCGGAGGGGGGAGGGGGGACAAAAGCAGGAATAAAAATGGATATCTGTGGCTGTGATACAGGACAGGGCGTCTGTTACTGACGCCTTTAAAGGCACAGGCCCAGGTACATTGCACCTATTACCCCCTCCATTGTACCCCTGCTGTTATTGACGAATTTAAACATCAATGAATTCAATATTGGATAGAATAGGCAGCTGGAATGATGCTCTCTGACTAGTCATCTTTGCCGAAACTTGCAATGTGTTATAATACAATATTCTTATCTTTCCTCTCCACCTCTTGCCTGACCCACCTCCGCTTGTCACCTGTGATGCAATACCTTGGTTACGAGCCTTGGAAAGCTAATATTACAGATAATTCTAAGAAAAAACGAAAAAAACGTTGGACAGATGCTTGATTTCCATTGAAGTGAACCGGACCAAGAGAGTTGTGAAATCTAATCCACAGCCTGGCTCGTTACTAAAAAGCAACAATACTTGTCTAATTTAATCGTGTGCATACTAAAGCACTGGGCCGGACACCCTGTGCATGCGTTGACAAGCTCATCTTCAAATGTGCCTTGTAAGGACTACTGGCACTACGTCATATGTTGTACAGTCAGGATATGAAGCTGCACTTTTGGCGGAGATTAAATATATAGTACCCTTAGTGTTGCTCGTTCAAAGCATGTACTGTGCTCTCTCTTCTACTTCAGCGCCATCATTCTACTTAACTCCTTTGATCCATTTGAAGGGGCTACCATTAGAATAAAGGGCAGAAACTGTACAGTGACAGCGCCTTCTCAAAACGCTATTTTTTTTTCTACACGATTATATTAACCAAGACAGGCATACCAGGCCACTGCAACTGTCAGCACCACAACCGGCCATGCAGGACAGTGACTTATAACCTTGCATTTAAGAAAACAACTGACTTTTTAATTTTTTTTTTATCAGTACTTATAAGACCGACGCTTAGCTCCCAAATACAACGCTGAAGAAGCCTTGGGCGAAATGCATCAGGTGTTCTTCATTCAAAGACTTGATATTAGCGTCAAATGCACATCTTTTACTGCTTAGCTATGTATTTATACATTTATATGTATTACTAAACTTTATTATTATTTTATTCCGGTATATGGTACTACTTTCTTAAATCGCTAGCACCTGACCCATATTTTGTTGTACTTTCTTCTTTCCCTTGGGTCCCTGGGAATGACCCTTTAGGTTTTACTTAGCTGCAACTTATACTAGTTTTCTCATTATGGGAAAGGACTCACTATACTGTACCACCATCTGCAGCTAGCATGGGCATCCACAGGTTTTTTTCCGGGGGGTGGCAAAATCAAAGCAGGAATGGACTCACGGTCGGTGAGACAAATCAAATGGAATCAATAACAGTCACAGTGATATAGTGAGGAGGCAGAACTCAACTTCTGACAGCCCAACGCATTTCACACTATTAGAACAAAATACCCTCCCTGGTACCCCCAATAACTCCTACCTCCTCCCCATTGTTTACTTTGTTGGCTCAAGAGAGGGGCTTCCTGGTGGGAGGCAAATGTTACAAAAGTTACCCATTAATAGGACAATTATATAACCATGGTAGTAGAAGCTAACAGGCCAACATATAACTGAGAATCATGGGGAGTTCACAATAGCTGGAGTGATACAGATTTTACCCCAGTCTACAATCCCTATGGTATTCAGCCAGTAATGAGCCAGCTGTATATCATGGGAGCTGTGGGGAACAACAAAAAAAGCCAACCAAATGGATGGCTGAGAATCATGAGATGGGCATTCCACAGCAGCTGTAGTACCAATCCATAATTGTATAATACCTAACCTAAAATGAATTAATATATATATATATATATATATATATATATATATATATATTTAACTTTTTAAAAGTTTTTTTCTGGGCTTCATTGCTTTTTAGTGAAGTTAATGGTCCCCCCGCCCAGTCCTTTACCCCTTAATATATTTGTTATTTTTGTTTTGTCTCAGATCAAGTGAAGTTACTCTACTTCTCCTGTTCAGGAAAAGTGTCCATACAAGGCCACCATGGCAGGGTCTGTGAAGGTCCATAGGACATCCTTAGCTTGTCCAGCGCAGAATCCTGCCCCCCCTTGTCTGCCCTCCCACCCTTTTGCTCAGACTATCTCCAACATGGTCAGAACAGTATCTGTAAACATGTTAGTCATACGAAAGCTCAACACATGTGAAATAATCTGATATTTAAGTAGAGCTGATGAATTTCTACCCTACAAATTGGTGGCCCAAGCCAACACTCTTCTGGGGATGACTGGATCGGAGGGGCAGCTGTTAGGCTTGTGGCGTTTCAGTTGGTATTATGTCATATGGAGACACCTGTCGGTCAGCCTGACCTGATCTAAAGGGTAACCTAGATACTGCAAAATTGTGTCGCTGATTTAATTGAAAACTAGAAAGAGCAATTAGAGAGGGGACACTTGTAAGCTAGGGGGCATTGTCCTCTCACGACCCCATCCCCTTCACAACACCGACAGCTGTCCTCCAATCCCGATCCATGGATGGCGAAACATGACCCGATGTTGGGAAACGAGAGAATGGAAAGTCAATCCAGTTTAACTAGAATTCCACTGACCCATTCGCTAAGATGGTAATTTACAATCAAAGGCAATAGGGTAATGGGCTGAAAAAGTCATTGGCTTAAAATTGTGAGCTACCCTCATCCTATCATTCATGTCTTAGGGTGGGAGTTAATCTACGCCCATTAGGAGGGTTGTAATAGTTTTTAAAGTAACGCTGTTGCTCACAGGTTGATTGAGTTGTGTATGTCTTAAATGCCGTCATCCCACAGTGTTCTGCCAATATCAGAGTCTTGGGACACAGGCACATGTCTTGGGCATGGAGGTATAGCCAAAAAGCATAAAACATTATGGAAAAAAAAAAAAAAACAATTTATATTTTTTTTATTATTATTTCAATATATAAACCTTTAAAAAAGGAGGCCTTGTCATTGGAATAACATGCAATAGTAGATGTGATTAATTATGGGGTGATTAGAAAAATATACAATGCAGATCCTTGCTCAAAATAACATAAGATTAGAAAACAAAGCAATGCGATTTTTCCTTCCCCGGTTACGTACATTTGCAAGAGATCGGCCCCCACCAGGGCTTATAATATAATATATATATATATATATATATATATATATATATATATATATATCTGTGAAATGAATTCACCAACCAAATCCCATTTTATTACCCCTGAAACTAGGCCCACCTAGATTGTTTTATGTATGTAGTAAATGTTTCTAATATATGTGAAATGTACTTAATTGTACTTTAAAAAGTCTCCAATGCAGCACAATAGTCAAAATCATCCCAAGATGAGTCTCTAACCTTCCCCCGTAGAAGTCTAAGATCGAGGCTACTATTTGAACAACAATGGCCAATTTTCGGGCCAATTTGGAAGCATCGAAGTTAACCGAAACTCGGAGCTCTGATTTTCTCAGTGAAGTTGAGTTGGCCCTTAGAAGAAGCAATGGCTAAAAAAAAAATGAGTGTCCCTTATCGTGTTTCTTTAGAGGCCCAAGGCAGAGCTGAGGCAGAGCTGAGGCAGAGCTGACCGAAATGATGACACGTGGTGACGGTATAATCATGGGCTCAGCCAATAGGAGTGGGAGCTTGTCCAGCGCACTGGGAAGCATGGTAGCTGGCGGTCAGAGAATAAGTTAATACGTACTGTTAACAGTTCACTCCGGTTCGTCAATTTACTTTACTAGTCAACTTCTGCTAAAAGGGGCAGAGTTACGTGATGCTGTGTGACATCATGTGATGGTCTATGACCTCGTGACTCGAGCTCAGTTCTCTTTGTTTAAATACAATGCTGCCTGGGCACAGGCAGTATTAACGCTGGGACAGATCCAAATTTGACGGGACGGTCCCAAAACACAGAAAACTCAGGACTGTTGGCAGCTATGCACATACTCAACATTCCCAGTATAAATCCTGTTTCGGTGACAGAGTCCCTTTAAACATTTGGGAACGTGTGATCTATTTGAGTTTGGTGAATGGGGGAGATTAACATCTGTATTAAACTAAATGAGGTGGAAGAGGACCACTTGGGGATAGAAGTCCCCCCGTCTACTATCTGTCTAGAGCCACGGCGCATCTCTCCAATGTTTTATGGACTGTTGGGAGATGGAGAAGACGAGACGGTAATTGTTGACAAATACATGCGTGCTGGGGGCCTAATAATGTGACATTAACCAAAACAGCTCTTGTGAAAGGTAAGTGAGCGAGAACGATAATGAACCAGCTGGCCTGCAAAATAATCCAATGCTGCAGAATGAAAGTGTGGCCTACTAAACCCAAAACATGAGAAGGGGGCTGCAGACAAATGGAAACAAATAAAGTGTAATCGATTTACTGCTGTTGTAGCAACGGTCCTGTCTATCACTCTAACCACCTCCCCTTTAGACCTCCCTGAATGTAGAGACCCCGGTTAAATGATTGTCTAGAACATAGAGGGGGGCTACATATGCAGTTAAACGAACAGACTGATACATGAGGTAGAGAGACCTGCTACAATCTAGAAAATGATACATTATTTTTACTGTATATATATATTTTTTAAATAAGCATCTTCTCTATCAGGGATTCCCAAGCCAGTCCCCATGGCCTCCCCCAACAGTCCGGTCAAACCAAAGGTACAAAGGGACTCTCCAAGAGTACTGGACTTTGAGATGGACAATTGAATGATCTTCTATTGACCTTGTCATGGAGAGAAGTGCATCTTCCACAAGGCAAACAAGGCACTCGCCTAGGGCGGCCACTTTGCCAGAGGGCGGCACTTTGCCAGAGGGTGTTTTCGCTCCCTCCCCCACCGTTCTGCAAGCTTTAGCTCCTTCCAATTAATCGGGGTGATGGGGGCATGTAATGGACGTGGTGGAGGTTTGTAACGAGGGTGAGGGTGGCATGTAATGGGGGTGATGGGGCATGTAATGGGGGTGATGGGGCTTTTAGTGTGTATGCAATGTGGGTGATGGGGCATGTCTTAGGTGTGCCACATGGGTGGGGTGCCCACATTTTGTCTGCCTACGGCAGCACAAAACCAAGATACGCCCCTGGTCATGGACACTGGTGAACTTGTTGTACAGCCTCTTTGGCTATCCTTGATTAGAAGTGTTGTCCAACATGTATTATAGGTTTTTTTAAGTCTGGCTGCTCCTTATCAATAGACATTTCAGCTATTTTACTTTCTCCAAATTCTACATTTCTGCATTTAAACATTTATTTAAATAATTCATTGAATGATACAGAAGAGAATTTTCAAACACTGCCGCAGTATTCCTTGTCTGTCCATAATACTGTGCTGTATATATCAGAGAACCATAGTACTATTTGCAGTATTTAACAGGCCGAGATAGACTGCTTTCTACCATAGGATGCAATTCAAAGCGTATATTGACTCATGAAAGGCTTGAGTCGCGGTTTATGGTCCAAGGTGATATTATGTGGAATATCTCAGGGATACAATATGTCTTGATGAAAGCAGAAACCTGATTTGCTTTCGGAGTTAAAAAGGCAAAAATGACAAATAGCTTCATTAGAGGGGGGCTTACCTTCTTTGAGATCAATAGCTGAAATGATAGAGGGGTTGAACTTGATGGACGTGGGTCTTTTTTTCAACCAAAATTCCGATATTATTATGAAACCTTCACACAACTTGCTATGTTCACTGGTGTCTTTGTATAGACAGTTTGGGGGGTGGGTCCCCTTTGATAGTGGGCTCTGGAGAAATGCCTTCAGTAAAGGTAAGTTGAACAAACTCACCCACTGAACAAAGTGCACAATCTCACTGATTTACTATATTCCTCCCACTAGACAAACTCACCCACTAGACAAACTCACCCACTGGGCAAACTCACCCACTAGACAAACTCACCCACTAGACAAACTCACCCACTGGGCAAACTCACCCACTGGACAAACTCACACACTAGACAAACTCACCCACTAGACAAACTCACCCACTAGACAAACTCACCCACTAGACAAACTCACCCACTGGACAAACTCACCCACTAGACAAACTCAACCACTAGACAAACTCACCCACTAGACAAACTCACCCACTGGGCAAACTCACCCACTAGACAAACTCATCCACTGGGGAAACTCACCCACTGGACAAACTCACCCACTAGACAAACTCACCCACTAGACAAACTCACCCACTGGGCAAACTCACCCACTAGACAAACTCACCCACTAGACAAACTCACCCACTAGATAAACTCACCCACTAGACAAACTCAACCACTGGGGAAACTCACCCACTAGACAAACTCACCAACTAGACAAACTCACCAACTGGGCAAACTCACCCACTAGACAAACTCACCCACTAGACAAACTCACCCACTGAACAAACTCACCCACTGGACAAACTCACCCACTGGACAAACTCACCCACTAGACAAACTCACCCACTAGACAAACTCACCCACTAGACAAACTCACAAACTGGACAAACTCACCCACTAGCCATACTCACCCACTAGACAAACTCACCCACTGGACAAACTCACCCACTAGCCATACTCACCCACTAGACAAACTCACCCACTAGACAAACTCACCCACTGGGCAAACTCACCCACTGGACAAACTCACCCACTAGACAAACTCACCCACTAGACAAACTCACCCACTAGACAAACTCACCCACTTGATAAACTCACCCACTAGATAAACTCACCCACTAGACAAACTCAACCACTGGGGAAACTCACCCACTAGACAAACTCACCCACTAGACAAACTCACCAACTGGGCAAACTCACCCACTAGACAAACTCACCCACTAGACAAACTCACCCACTGAACAAACTCACCCAACTGGACAAACTCACCCACTGGACAAACTCACCCACTAGACAAACTCTCCCACTAGACAAACTAACCAACTGGACAAACTCACCCACTAGACAAACTCTCCCACTAGACAAACTAACCAACTGGACAAACTCACCCACTAGACAAACTCACCCACTAGACAAATTCACCCACCAAACCAGGGGCGGGCCAAGCACATTAATCCGGCCCGCGGGCGGTGCTGCCGGCTGCAGGAAAACGGAAAAAAAAATCACTGAGACCGAATCCGGTAACTGTGTTTCCCTAGTCCGTGCAGGGAGGAGGGAACACTGCGCGAGACGTCCGGCCGGGGACACAGCAGCTGGAGGTAATTGATGGGGAAGCGGGGGAGGAGGGAGGTATAACGAGCATCTGACTGGCACAATATTCCTGGGCTCTGACTGGCATAATATTACTGGGCTCTGACTGGCATAATATTCCTGGGCACTGACTGGCGTAATATTACTGGGCTCTGACTGGCATAATATTACTGGGCATCTGACTGGCATAATATTACTGGGCATCTGACTGGCACAATATTCCTGGGCATCTGACTGGCACAATATTACAGGCATCTGACTGGCATAATATTACTGGGCTCTGACTGGCACAATATTCCTAGGCATCTGACTGGCACAATATTACAGGCATCTGACTGGCATAATATTACTGGGCTCTGACTGGCACAATATTCCTGGGCTCTGACTGGCATAATATTACTGGGCTCTGACTGGCATAATATTACTGGGCTCTGACTGGCACAATATTCCTGGGCATCTGACTGGCATAATATTACTGGGCTCTGACTGGCATAATATTACTGGGCTGTGACTGGCATAATATTACTGGGCTCTGACTGGCACAATATTACTGGGCTCTGACTGGCACAATATTACTGGGCACTGACTAGCACACTATTACTGGGCACTGACTGGCACACTATTACTGGGCACTGACTGGCACACTATTACTGGGCACTGTCTGGCACAATATTCCTGGTATCTGACTGGCACAATATTACTGGGCACTGACTGGCTCACTATTACTGGGCACTGACTGGCACAATATTACTGGGCACTGACTGGCACACTATTACTGGGCACTGACTTGCACAATATTAATGGTATCTGACTGGCACACTATTACTGGGCATCTGACTGGCACACTATTACTGCGCACTGACTGGCACAATAAAACTGGGCACTGACTGGCACACTATTACTGGGCACTGACTGGCACAATATTACTGGGCACTGACTGGCACACTATTACTGGGCACTGACTGGCACAATATTACTGGGTTCTGACTGGCACAATACTACTGGGTTCTGACTGGCACACTATTACTAGGCTCTGACTGGCACAATATTCCTGGGTTCTGACTGGCACAATATTACTGGGCTCTGACTGGCACACTATCACTGGGCTCTGACTGGCACAATATTCCTGGTATCTGACTGGCATAATATTACAGGGCTCTGAGTGGCACACTACAGTATTACTGGGCTGCTGATTTTGCCATGATTTGCCAAGTTTATACATTACTGCTGATTTTGCCATGATATGCCAAGTTTATACATTACTGCTGATTTTGCCACGATATGCCAAGTTTATACATTACTGCTGATTTTGCCATGATTTGCCAAGTTTATACATTACTGCTGATTTTGCCATGATATGCCAAGTTTATACATTACTGCTGATTTTGCCACGATATGCCAAGTTTATACATTACTGCTGATTTTGCCATGATATGCCAAGTTTATACATTACTGCTGATTTTGCCATGATATGCCAAGTTTATACATTACTGCTGATTTTGCCATGTTTTACTAAGCTTATGCATTACATTTAGACTGAATGTGTGTGTGACTGACTGTGTGTGCGTGTGACTAGGGTGTGAGGCCAGCTGCATTGTATGGCAGAGCAGGACTGGAAGAGAGGGAGAACTGGACCAGGAGAAAGATAACTTGCTTACAATATAGTGGGAGAGAGTGAAAGGTTAAGAGAAAGATGACTTGGAGTAGTGAGAGTGCAGAGAGAATAGTGACTTGGAGTAGTAAGAGTCCAGGGAGAATAGTGGCTTGGAGTAGTGAGAGTGCAGAGAGAAAGATGGCTTGGAGTAGTGAGAGTGCAGGGAGAAAGATGGCTTGGAGTAGAGTAGAATCTTGGTGGAGTGAGAGTGAAGGGAGAGATGGCTTAGTGGAGTGAGAGTGGGGGAGAGAGATGGCTTGGTGGAGTGAGAGTGGGGGAGAGAGATGGCTTGGTGGAGTGAGAGTGGGGGAGAGAGATGGCTTGGTGAAGTGAGAGTGGGATATACAGGTGGCTTGGTGGAGTGAGAGTGAAGGGAGAGATGGCTTAATGGAGTGAGAGTGGGGGAGAGAGATGGCTTGGTGGAGTGAGTTCAGGGAACCCAGATGGCTTGGTCGAGTGAGAGTGGGATATACAGGTGGCTTGGTGGAGTGAGAGTGAAGGGAGAGATGGCTTAGTGGAGTGAGAGTGGGGGAGAGAGATGGCTTGGTGGAGTGAGTTCAGGGAACCCAGATGGCTTGGTCGAGTGAGAGTGGGGGACACAGATGTCTTGGTGGAGGGAGAGTGTAAGGCTGGAAGAGAGAGCTGTCTTGGAGGAGAGAGAGTGCAGAGCTGGGAGAGAGATGGCTTGGAGGAGTGGGAGAAAGTGCAAGGCTGGGAGAGAGATTACGTGAAGGAGAGCGTGCAGAGCTGGGAGACAGATGGCTTGGAGGAGTGGGAGAGTGCAGAGGAGTGAGAGTAGGAGAGAGTGCAGGGCTGGGAGGATTGAGAGATTACCTTTCTGGGTAGTGGGAGAGAGCAGTAACCAAAGATGTATGAGAACAGATCTAAGTAAGAGAGTCTGGCTGGATAGTGTTACATCAGGCTGTGTTAGAGAGCACCTTGTTGGTGCAATCTAGGTGCTCTGGAAAGACCTGTGGGCAGTGGCGTCGCTAGGGGGGCTGTTGGGGCTGAAGCCCCGGATCTCCGCTCCATAGATCCGAATGGAGACTCTGACCACGCCCCTCATGCTCGGCCCCTCAAGACTCTGCATACTGCAATCTGGACGCTGGACAGCACCAGACTCCGCCCCATCGTGCTCAACTCCGCGCCCTCACGCTTTAAATGAATAGCGGCTCTATCGGCAGTTCCTTGGATCCTCCTCCTGCAGATTTTACCTCCATGCCGTCACAGGCTGGGTCCTGAACTGCTAGGTAAGCACAATATCTGTGCTGGGGTAAGACTATTATATATAAAGAAATACTGTTTGTGTGAGTGGCAGAGTGCAAGTGAGTGAGTGAGTGTGGCAGAGTGGGAGTGTTTGGCAGAGTGTAAGTGTGAGTGAGTGTAAGCATGAGTGGCAGAGTTATGAGTGTGCATGTGTGAGTGTGTGTGAGTGTGTGTGAGTGGCAGAGAGAGTGTGTGTGAGAATGTGAGTGAGAGTGAGGGTGGCATAGTGTGAGTGTAAGTGTGTGTGAGTGAGTGTAAGCATGAGTGGCAGAGTTATGAGTGTGCATGTGTAAGTGGGTGTGAATGGTAGAGTGTAAGTCGGTGTGAGTGGCAGAGTGTAAGTGTGTGAGTGAGTGTAAGCATGAGTGGCAGAGTTATGAGTGTGCATGTGTAAGTGGGTGTGAATGGTAGAGTGTAAGTCGGTGTGAGTGGCAGAGTGTAAGTGTGTGAGTGAGTGTAAGCATGAGTGGCAGAGTTATGAGTGTGCATGTGTAAGTGGGTGTGAGTGGTAGAGTGTAAGTCGGTGTGCTGGCAGAGTGTAAGTGTGTAAGTGAGTGTAAGCATGAGTGGCAGAGTTATGAGTGTGTATGTATATGAGTGGCAGAGTGTAAGTGTGTGAGTGAGTGTAAGCATGAGTGGCAGAGTTATGAGTGTGCATGTGTAAGTGGGTGTGAATGGTAGAGTGTAAGTCGGTGTGAGTGGCAGAGTGTAAGTGTGTGAGTGAGTGTAAGCATGAGTGGCAGAGTTATGAGTGTGTATGTATATGAGTGGCATAGTGTAAGTGGCAGACAACACTGGTTCTGCCTTGTGGCTTGGGGTGGCTGATACAAGGAAGCAGAGTTCTGACTGAGGTACCCTGGGTAACAAATATCTCCCATAATTAAAAATTAATTCAGATTTGCAGCCTTTTCAATTTGTAATAAAATCTGATCTTCTCCATCAATGCTAATATTTGGTGGCTTGTAGCATACACCTACAAGTAATGTGCGATTCTTTTTAGCGTCTAAGCTAATCTCCACCCACAGCGTCTCCACATCAGTTCCAGTTACGTCATGCACACCTTCCTTAATACTGGGCTTTAATTTAATATTTACATATAGACAAATCCCTCCCCCTTTTCTATTTATTCCGCTGCTTTCTCCTTGTCCTTTCTAAAAAGTGAGTAGCTTTGTAAATGTACTGACCGGTCATGGGTCTCATCCCACCACGTGTCTGATTCCTATTAAATAATACTGTTTAACACTAATTGTGTCCATTAGTTATACGACGCTTAAAGGGAGGCGTGGCTTTCCTTCTCGCCACCCTGACGGTATTTTGCCAGCACAGCCGGTAAATGACCCTTCTGCGCTGGTGACAGTATTAGTTAAATACCGACAATGCAAAAAGCAGTTTTTTTTTTCAGAATTGCAGAGCGAGTTTCTACTCGCCTCCAATATGTAAATGTTAAATTGTGCAGTGGCGTAGCGGCAGCTCCTGTGGCGCATGCGCTGTGTGCATCATAAAGTGACTCACGTCACGTGAGCTCTTGCCATCTCTTTTTCTTTATGCATAATTTATAGTATATGCATAATGTAACTGTACCGAGGAGCCGCAAACTGAATCTGAGAGGGACAGGGAACGGATGCACCCCGCTTTGGCTCCACCTACAACTATGGGCGGTATTTTTTTTAATGAAAAGGTGGCAACTCTAGCCGTCAGACCAACAACACAGCCATATGAGGCTTGAAAGAAGGAGTAGAGCATGAGGCACAGTAGCAAGGTGTACTTGAGTACTGGTAGCTTCATTAATCAGAAAGTAAGGATGGTTTGGCAGACAGGGTTTATATAGGGTGTGTTCATGTTGCCATGGAGTTGGAGTGACTGTGAAGCCACGCCCCCTTTATGGCCATGCACTCTTGCTATTATGTAGTCTTCCCACTGTGGTGTCTGGAATGATTGTTAAGCCCATATGGGATTGTCTGGAGTTTGATAGGGGGCTATGACTGAGAGTTGCCATCTTGGAGGAGACAGGTGTTGAAGATCGCATCCACCATCTTGGTTGAGGCGTGCATCGTATCCATCATTGTCGATGTTGTTTGGGGCATGATCGCGACAGACAGGGACCCCGATCCAGATAGGCATGACAATTATATGTATAGTTCTTAAATTCACACAGTCAAAAATACAGTGTCATGTGCACATACACACCATACGCATCCCATAGTGTCTCACACATCAGACATTGTAATATAGTCTCGGCTCGTCTGAATTCATTAGCTTTTTTTTGGGTGCCACCCCCAAAAAGGGACATAGAATGCAGTCTATAAAGCAGAATTAGGATCATAGCCTTTCATTGAATGGGAGGGTAATGAAATGATTTCATCACAAGGGGGCGGAGTTATAATCCAGTCTGATTAGGTTAATCTCCTCTCTTTGTGTTGGAAGGCAGGTAAAAAAAAAGGTTGTACACAGCCACGAGTGCAGGGGAGTATCTTATGACATCATCATGCAGGCTTTAACCAAAGTTGTAAAGTGAGACTGATTTTGGACAATGTTGCATGATGGGAAATATTCACAAAATGGAGCCAGAAGATAAACACCTAATTTTCTTTTTCTTTTTATAAGCAATTAATTAAATCATATTAAAAAAAACCCCAGTGGTATATGATTTATATATGTGTTTGTTGTAAATGACCAGGTTATCTAGTTACATCTTATGTAAGTGGTAGTGCCCCTTTAAGTATATACCAGGTGAGCTTTGAATTTGCCCATAATCCTATTTTATCAGTCTTCATTGCCATAATCTCTTTTTATTTTGCACTCACTCTTCTTCAACCCAATAACATCTCATCACGTTAATAAATGGAAAATGTTTTATTTCACTTCAAAAAAAATCGTAATTTTTTTCTTCATGTTTTCATCATTTATCCAAAAGTCTGCAAAAAGAATTAAGATATCAGATTAAAGTAAGATTATCATGCTCTATAACCTGACCTTGCTTACATTCTGATGACAATTTCTAAAGACTTTAAATGCTTAAGATAAAAGCGATTACATATTAAATTGCCACACTGTGGAAAGGTACAATGGATACTGCTGACGGTATCAGTGTGCTGTATAATGAAAAGTTCTGCAACATTCACAAACATTTAAAAGTATATTTCAGTATTGCAAAAAAGAGCCTCAATGTGCGAGTTAATACTGCAAATAATGAATTTGAGTTGTTATGGGAAATCCTCTAGCTTTTTCATGTGAAAACAAGCAGTATTATCGTCTAAGTTCTCACACCTCCCAACCTCTCCCCCCGACAATGTGGGACACACTTAATGTGATGCTCCGAACAAGGAAAATGAATACTGAACCATGGAATAATGGTCCAGAATCAATACCGTCTTATCACCGTGGAAACGTTATAGTACAGAACTTAAGGTGGGGTCACAAATCAAATGATAGGATCACACTTCAGTGAATGCCTTTAAAGGGGGCCTGGATAATGCTTGTTTGCCTTATTTAGAATCAACAGCAGTAATCAAGAACAGAGTTGAACAATAGTCCTTTTTTCAACCTAAACTACTATGTAACTGTAATATGCCTGGCACGTCCTTTGTCCTCAAGGGGTTACCTACTTGTGTTGTAATGTTTATTATTGTACAGCAGTATATTTTATAGATGTGTTCCTGCAGCATGACTGTAAATATAGCATAAACCTAGAATGGTAAAGTTTCTAGTCTTACCGTTATTCGGCCCTCCTTATTTTTCCAGATCTTCACCCTCAGACGTTTTCCTTCTTTAAATACCCTTCGTTTTTTCTGTTTCTTCCTAAAATACATTAAGGATTATCTTCTAAGCATTACATTCACAGCCAGGTTTCTCTAGTTACTATATGGAATAGCTTCATGGTCATCTACACACAGTATACAATGATATTTTTGCCCTTGATCTCCACATGACACAGTACCATATAGGAGCAGGACATGAAGGAATAAGCATATGGTATTAAATGTAATAAACCTGATGGAAATTTAAATCAACACATTCCTCTGCTCCATTTAAATCAAACTTGATTCTCTTAATAAAATACACTCACTTCTTCCTCTTCCTTTTCTGAGTATTTGATAAATGAACAGTTATTGTGATCTGATTTGCTATCCGCGCTTTCGCCATGACTGTCGTTTTTTTAACTACTCAAGCAGCAGCAGCAGTCCTGCTTTATACATGACAAGCATTGTGATGACACTTAATTCCCTTTATGACATCATGCACCTGAGCAGACATGGTAAAAAACAGCCTTTTAACCCCTTAGTGACCGAGTGCTATGTTGCATTTGATGTGCCTTGCAGACCAGAATTCCATTCTTTTTTATGTTTACTGAACTGTGAATTTCTTTCTTTGTGTTCAGTCCCCCCACACACATGATATATAGGGCTTTCATTTAATATATAAAATACGATGAAAATATGCCAAAAAAAACACTTTTTCTAACTTTGACCGGATACACAATTACAAATGGTAAAAAAGACCCCGTCTATATATTTCTAATATTTGTCCTGAGTTTACTAATATCAATGTTTCCTTGTTTGTCGATGTTTGTTTTATTTCAAGTAATAGGGTTATATTAGTTTTTTTCTTCTACAGTGACCTTTTAACCCCCACCCCACTCACCCACTGGACAAACTCACCCACTAGACAAACTCACCCACTAGACAAACTCACCTACTAGACAAACTCACCCACTGGACAAACTCACCCACTAGACAAACTCACCCACTAGACAAACTCACCCACTAGACAAACTCACCCACTGGACAAACTCACCCACTAGACAAACTCACCCACTAGACAAACTCACCCGCTGTGGTGCGTGATGAGCGAAATCTACTGCGCCTGTGCCGTAGAATTCACTCGAGAAATTTGTCAGAACACCGGTCCCACCCGTTAAGATATATCGAAAGAAACAGGCAGTAAAAAATACCCAAAGAGGGGTGGAAAATTCTGAGATTTTACTAGTTGTATGAGGTAAAGTCGTGATTAATAAAGACAAGGAGGTGAGTATTATTCATATCTCCTTCTTTAATTCACTCAGCAGCAAAGAAGAGTTAAACAGAAAAAACGAATCAATCAGAATGTGTCATAGCAATCCCTCCCCTGCCTATATAAACCTATGATCACCAAAACACTTCCTCTTCTTTGTAGAAAAAACATTGTCAACCCATACGAAAGTCAGAACCATAGGATGTACGATTACACCATCGGAACCGGAGTTTGTGAAAAAAACAGATAAGAAACCATAGTCGGTAACGTCTTGATGCATCTAGAGATCGCAAAGGAAACACCTGTAAAAACCTGTGTTGAGATATGTAGGGCCTGAACATCCGACACTCGCTTGCGCGAGAGTAGACAGCACAAAGGGACTAACTTGGCCAACAGTTGTTGTATTGACAGATCATCGGTAAAGGGCCATGAGTCATAGGACTACATCGATGTCCCAAAGGGAAGAATAACTTAGTGGTGGGGATGGCGTAATCTAATCCCTTTCGAAAGGTGACAAACTATCTGCTTGAATACAGTGAAAACCAACGTGACCCGCCGTTATAGCCAAACAATAGACGTTTATCGATTGGTATGAACAACCTAATTTGAACAAGGAGGTAAGAAACCGAAGTATATCATTCACAGGGGCCGAAACAGGATCCAAACATTGCTCCATGCACCAACTGGTCTATGCGTTCCAGGCATGGAGGTAGGAACATCTGGTGCCTGGTGCCCAAACTCCTTCCAGGAGATCCAAAGTTGTAGATGAAACACACTGCACAAACCACGGTCCCCTGAAACCAACCATGCCAGCAGGCGCAGTTGATTGTGGGTCATCAAGTGAGCCCGTGTACATCCAAAATCAAGCCTGGAATGTGTGGCAATAGTCTGAAGGAAATCTATAGACATATCTAGAAACTGGAACCATGGTCAGATCTCCAACCAAGAGTGATCAAGACAATTGTGTTCAAATTGAGGCGAAGAGGAAGCAACACTCACAGAATGAGTTGAACGGAGGGAAAGCATAATGCCTGGCCAGTGGCCCAGTGGTATATCCATAAGTTGGAATACAGATGGATGGAGACGCCAGTTGCTGTGGCGCCTGAGATAGGAATTCCAATCCGCGTCAAGATTTGATAGACTCGAAATGTGTTCGGCCCTCATGGAAATGTTCAAAATTCCAGTCAAAATTCCGTGGCCAGTTGGGAAAGGCTTTGCTATCTCATACCGCCCAAATGGTTAATATATCTGATGGCTGTGACATTGTCCATAATTTGAGCCTCCGTGTCTTTATTAATTCATTAATTTGGTGTCATGATGTATTACTAAAGGCGCAATCGGCATCATGCAAATGTTTGTTAGGTTTCTGACACTTTTGCTTCAGGTATTTTTCCGGAGGGGACAGCTGCTATCTGTGACGTCTAACTGTACTCCGATCGGGCAGTGGCGGGGTTCTCTAATGCTGCCAGGTAGGCTGGGTAAGGGATCAAGGAAATGGGACACTCCTCAACTGGAGGATTAGCGTTCAAAACAGAGCAGTTTTTCGTGATGTTATAATCCCTTCCAAGGCCAGGGCCCATAGTCTCTGGGGAGGAGGCTTGCCCTCAGGCCCCCCTCCGGGAGCCCAAGGCACAAAGGATTCCATGAGACCATCCTTTCCGATAGTGTGTGTGTGCTGCAACTCCGTGCAAACTGGCTAGTGTAGAGACAGGTACACTTTATGGTACCTGTAATAAGATTTGACAGAGATAAATGTCACTTTGGAACAATGCATAATGTGGGTAAGGAAGAAACAAGAGCATTGGTTTGATAGCTATCAAAGGAACAGTTCCAATAATAGTGTGTGTTTTAGCAACAGTCCTGTCTATCTCTCCAAGACCCTCCTTATGAATGGGATTTAGGGGCCTTAATAATATTATTTTATATCTAAAAAAAAATACAGAAGGACTGTAAACTGTTTTAGAGTTAAAATAAGTGATTTTCATATATATTAAATAGTAAATACATATAGAAAAAATGCTAGGTAGAATTACCCCTTGGAAGTTTTTTTTTTTTTAATTTCTGAAACCTTGTACAGCAAAAAATATTGATTTTTTTTAATACACTAAAAAGTATCACCACCTCGAATACAAGTTACATTGTGAATTTAATCAGTTTTAGGTTCAAAATTGAACTTATCAAGCTCATAAACACATATATCAAAAGGCATAATGGCAAACCAGGATCTATGCCAGATATGCATTTAATTAACCTTATCTGAATCTAAGTGCACACATGAAATTATAACTCCGTACCTGGCTGTCAATATCCTTAATCAGAAAGGAGAAATACTGCCAGTGAGCTTAAAGTGTAGGCCAAAAACAGGCTCCGATCTTCTGTGTGTGTGTGTGTGTGTGTGAGAGAGAGTGTGTGTGTGTGTGTGTGTGTGTGTGTGTGAGTGTGTGTGTGTGTGTGTGTGAGTGTGTGTGCGTGTGTGTGTGAGTGTGTGTGTGTGTGAGAGTGTGTGTGTGTGTGTGTGAGTGTGTGTGTGTGTGTGCCGCACACCTAGCACGATCCTGTGCTGTATATCCAGCTTGAACACACAGCACACAAACCCCAGAAATACAAAAATGAACCCCTTATTAAAGTAATACTTGCATTAGTCCCTGGCCTTATCTTATATCTAGGATAGCCTTATACCTATCCCATGCATGGTTAAACTACTTCACTGTATTAACCTCTACCACTTCTACTGGAAGACTATTCCATACATCCACTACCCTCTCAGTAAGGTAATACTTTCATTAGTCCCTGGCCTTATCTTATATCTAGGATAGCCTTATACTATCCCACGCATGCTTAAACTCCTTCACTGTATTAACCTCTACCACTTCTACTGGAAGACTACATACATCCACTACCCTCTCAGTAATGTAATACTATCATTAGTCCCTGGCCTTATCTTATATCTAGGATAGCCTTATACCTATCCCACGCATGCTTAAACTCCTTCACTGTATTAACCTCTACCACTTCTACTGGAAGACTATTCCATACATCCACTACCCTCTCAGTAAAGTAATACTTTCATTAGTCCCTGGCCTTATCTTATATCTAGGATAGCCTTATACCTATCCCATGCATGCTTAAACTCCTTCACTGTATTAACCTCTACCACTTCTACTGGAAGACTATTCCATACATCCACTACCCTCTCAGTAATGTAATACTATCATTAGTCCCTGGCCTTATCTTATATCTAGGATAGCCTTATAACTATCCCACGCATACTAAAACTCCTTCACTGTATTAACCTCTACCACTTCTACTGGAAGACTATTCCATACATCCACTACCCTCTCAGTAAAGTAATACTTTCATTAGTCCCTGGCCTTATCTTATATCTAGGATAGCCTTATACCTATCCCATGCATGCTTAAACTCCTTCACTGTATTAACCTCTACCACTTCTACTGGAAGACTATTCCATACATCCACTACCCTCTCAGTAATGTAATACTTACATTAGTCCCTGACCTTATCTTATATCTAGGATAGCCTTATAACTATCCCACGCATGCTTAAACTCCTTCACTGTATTAACCTCTACCACTTCTACTGGAAGACTATTCCATACATCCACTACCCTCTCAGTAAGGTAATACTTTCATTAGTCCCTGGCCTTATCTTATATCTAGGATAGCCTTATACTATCCCACGCATGCTTAAACTCCTTCACTGTATTAACCTCTACGACTTCGACTGGAAGACTATTCCATTCATCCACTACCCTCTCAGTAATGTAATACTATCATTAGTCCCTGGCCTTATCTTATATCTAGGACAGCCTTATACCTATCCCATGCATGCTTAAACTCCTTCACTGTATTAACCTCTACCACTTCTACTGGAAGACTATTCCATACATCCACTACCCTCTCAGTAATGTAATACTTACATTAGTCCCTGACCTTATCTTATATTTAGGATAGCCTTATACCTATCCCACGCATGCTTAAACTCCTTCACTGTATTAACCTCTACCACTTCCACTGGAAGACTATTCCATAAATCCACTACCCTCTCAGTAAAGTAATACTTTCATTAGTCCCTGGCCTTATCTTATATCTAGGATAGCCTTATACCTATCCCATGCATGCTTAAACTCCTTCACTGTATTAACCTCTACCACTTCTACTGGAAGACTATTCCATGCATCCACTACCCTCTCAGTAATGTAATACTTTAATTACTCCCTGACCTTATCTTAAATCTAGGATAGCCTTATACCTATCCCATACATGCTTAAACTCCTTCACTGTATTAACCTTTACCACTTCTACTGGAAGACTATTCCATACATCCACTACCCTCTCAGTAATGTAATACTTTCATTAGTCCCTGGCCTTATCTTATATCTAGGATAGCCTTATACCTATCCCATGCATTCTTAAACTCCTTCACTGTATTAACCTCTACCACTTCTACTAGAAGACTATTCCATACATCCACTACCCTCTCAGTAATGTAATACTTTCATTAGTCCCTGGCCTTATCTTATAGCTAGGATAGCCTTATACCTATCCCATGCATGCTTAAACTCCTTCACTGTATTAACTTCTACCACTTCTGCTGGAAGACTATTCCATACATCCACTACCCTCTCAGTAAATTAATACTTTCATTAGTCCCTGGTCTTATCTTATATCTAGGATAGCCTTATACCTATCCCATGCATGGTTAAACTACTTCACTGTATTAACCTCTACCACTTCTACTGGAAGACTATTCCATACATCCACTACCCTCTCAGTAAGGTAATACTTTCATTAGTCCCTGGCCTTATCTTATATCTAGGATAGCCTTATACTATCCCACGCATGCTTAAACTCCTTCACTGTATTAACCTCTACCACTTCTACTGGAAGACTATTCCATACATCCACTACCCTCTCAGTAATGTAATACTATCATTAGTCCCTGGCCTTATCTTATATCTAGGATAGCCTTATACCTATCCCACGCATGCTTAAACTCCTTCACTGTATTAACCTCTACCACTTCTACTGGAAGACTATTCCATACATCCACTACCCTCTCAGTAAAGTAATACTTTCATTAGTCCCTGGCCTTATCTTATATCTAGGATAGCCTTATACCTATCCCATGCATTCTTAAACTCCTTCACTGTATTAACCTCTACCACTTCTACTAGAAGACTATTCCATACATCCACTACCCTCTCAGATAAGTAATACTTTCATTAGTCCCTGGCCTTATCTTATATCTAGGATAGCCTTATACCTATCCCATGCATGCTTAAACTCCTTCACTGTATTAACCTCTACCACTTCTACTGGAAGACTATTCCATGCATCCACTACCCTCTCAGTAATGTAATACTTTAATTACTCCCTGACCTTATCTTATATCTAGGATAGCCTTATACCTATCCCATACATGCTTAAACTCCTTCACTGTATTAACCTCTACCACTTCTACTGGAAGACTATTCCATACATCCACTACCCTCTCAGTTATGTAATACTTTCATTAGTCGCTGGCCTTATCTTATATCTAGGATAGCCTTATACCTATCCCACGCATGCTTAAACTCCTTCACTGTATTAACCTCTACCACTTCTACTGGAAGACTATTCCATACATCCACTACCCTCTCAGTAAAGTAATACTTTCATTAGTCCCTGGCCTTATCTTATATCTAGGATAGCCTTATACCTATCCCATGCATTCTTAAACTCCTTCACTGTATTAACCTCTACCACTTCTACTAGAAGACTATTCCATACATCCACTACCCTCTCAGATAAGTAATTCTTTCATTAGTCCCTGGCCTTATCTTATATCTAGGATAGCCTTATACCTATCCCATGCATGCTTAAACTCCTTCACTGTATTAACCTCTACCACTTCTACTGGAAGACTATTCCATGCATCCACTACCCTCTCAGTAATGTAATACTTTAATTACTCCCTGACCTTATCTTATATCTAGGATAGCCTTATACCTATCCCACGCAGCTTAAACTCCTTCACTGTATTAACCTCTACCACTTCTACTGGAAGACTATTCCATACATCCACTACCCTCTCAGTAAGGTAATACTTTCATTAGTCCCTGGCCTTATCTTATATCTAGGATAGCCTTATACTATCCCACGCATGCTTAAACTCCTTCACTGTATTAACCTCTACGACTTCTACTGGAAGACTATTCCATTCATCCACTACCCTCTCAGTAATGTAATACTATCATTAGTCCCTGGCCTTATCTTATATCTAGGATAGCCTTATACCTATCCCATGCATGCTTAAACTCCTTCACTGTATTAACCTCTACCACTTCTACTGGAAGACTATTCCATACATCCACTACCCTCTCAGTAATGTAATACTTACATTAGTCCCTGACCTTATCTTATATTTAGGATAGCCTTATACCTATCAAACGCATGCTTAAACTCCTTCACTGTATTAACCTCTACCACTTCTACTGGAAGACTATTCCATACATCCACTACCCTCTCAGTAATGTAATACTTACATTAGTCCCTGACCTTATCTTATATCTAGGATAGCCTTATAACTATCCCACGCATGCTTAAACTCCTTCACTGTATTAACCTCTACCACTTCTACTGGAAGACTATTCCATACATCCACTACCCTCTCAGTAAGGTAATACTTTCATTAGTCCCTGGCCTTATCTTATATCTAGGATAGCCTTATACTATCCCACGCATGCTTAAACTCCTTCACTGTATTAACCTCTACGACTTCGACTGGAAGACTATTCCATTCATCCACTACCCTCTCAGTAATGTAATACTATCATTAGTCCCTGGCCTTATCTTATATCTAGGACAGCCTTATACCTATCCCATGCATGCTTAAACTCCTTCACTGTATTAACCTCTACCACTTCTACTGGAAGACTATTCCATACATCCACTACCCTCTCAGTAATGTAATACTTACATTAGTCCCTGACCTTATCTTATATTTAGGATAGCCTTATACCTATCCCACGCATGCTTAAACTCCTTCACTGTATTAACCTCTACCACTTCCACTGGAAGACTATTCCATAAATCCACTACCCTCTCAGTAAAGTAATACTTTCATTAGTCCCTGGCCTTATCTTATATCTAGGATAGCCTTATACCTATCCCATGCATGCTTAAACTCCTTCACTGTATTAACCTCTACCACTTCTACTGGAAGACTATTCCATGCATCCACTACCCTCTCAGTAATGTAATACTTTAATTACTCCCTGACCTTATCTTAAATCTAGGATAGCCTTATACCTATCCCATACATGCTTAAACTCCTTCACTGTATTAACCTTTACCACTTCTACTGGAAGACTATTCCATACATCCACTACCCTCTCAGTAATGTAATACTTTCATTAGTCCCTGGCCTTATCTTATATCTAGGATAGCCTTATACCTATCCCATGCATTCTTAAACTCCTTCACTGTATTAACCTCTACCACTTCTACTAGAAGACTATTCCATACATCCACTACCCTCTCAGTAATGTAATACTTTCATTAGTCCCTGGCCTTATCTTATAGCTAGGATAGCCTTATACCTATCCCATGCATGCTTAAACTCCTTCACTGTATTAACTTCTACCACTTCTGCTGGAAGACTATTCCATACATCCACTACCCTCTCAGTAAATTAATACTTTCATTAGTCCCTGGTCTTATCTTATATCTAGGATAGCCTTATACCTATCCCATGCATGGTTAAACTACTTCACTGTATTAACCTCTACCACTTCTACTGGAAGACTATTCCATACATCCACTACCCTCTCAGTAAGGTAATACTTTCATTAGTCCCTGGCCTTATCTTATATCTAGGATAGCCTTATACTATCCCACGCATGCTTAAACTCCTTCACTGTATTAACCTCTACCACTTCTACTGGAAGACTATTCCATACATCCACTACCCTCTCAGTAATGTAATACTATCATTAGTCCCTGGCCTTATCTTATATCTAGGATAGCCTTATACCTATCCCACGCATGCTTAAACTCCTTCACTGTATTAACCTCTACCACTTCTACTGGAAGACTATTCCATACATCCACTACCCTCTCAGTAAAGTAATACTTTCATTAGTCCCTGGCCTTATCTTATATCTAGGATAGCCTTATACCTATCCCATGCATTCTTAAACTCCTTCACTGTATTAACCTCTACCACTTCTACTAGAAGACTATTCCATACATCCACTACCCTCTCAGATAAGTAATACTTTCATTAGTCCCTGGCCTTATCTTATATCTAGGATAGCCTTATACCTATCCCATGCATGCTTAAACTCCTTCACTGTATTAACCTCTACCACTTCTACTGGAAGACTATTCCATGCATCCACTACCCTCTCAGTAATGTAATACTTTAATTACTCCCTGACCTTATCTTATATCTAGGATAGCCTTATACCTATCCCATACATGCTTAAACTCCTTCACTGTATTAACCTCTACCACTTCTACTGGAAGACTATTCCATACATCCACTACCCTCTCAGTAATGTAATACTTTCATTAGTCCCTGGCCTTATCTTATATCTAGGATAGCCTTATACCTATCCCACGCATGCTTAAACTCCTTCACTGTATTAACCTCTACCACTTCTACTGGAAGACTATTCCATACATCCACTACCCTCTCAGTAAAGTAATACTTTCATTAGTCCCTGGCCTTATCTTATATCTAGGATAGCCTTATACCTATCCCATGCATTCTTAAACTCCTTCACTGTATTAACCTCTACCACTTCTACTAGAAGACTATTCCATACATCCACTACCCTCTCAGATAAGTAATTCTTTCATTAGTCCCTGGCCTTATCTTATATCTAGGATAGCCTTATACCTATCCCATGCATGCTTAAACTCCTTCACTGTATTAACCTCTACCACTTCTACTGGAAGACTATTCCATGCATCCACTACCCTCTCAGTAATGTAATACTTTAATTACTCCCTGACCTTATCTTATATCTAGGATAGCCTTATACCTATCCCACGCAGCTTAAACTCCTTCACTGTATTAACCTCTACCACTTCTACTGGAAGACTATTCCATACATCCACTACCCTCTCAGTAAGGTAATACTTTCATTAGTCCCTGGCCTTATCTTATATCTAGGATAGCCTTATACTATCCCACGCATGCTTAAACTCCTTCACTGTATTAACCTCTACGACTTCTACTGGAAGACTATTCCATTCATCCACTACCCTCTCAGTAATGTAATACTATCATTAGTCCCTGGCCTTATCTTATATCTAGGATAGCCTTATACCTATCCCATGCATGCTTAAACTCCTTCACTGTATTAACCTCTACCACTTCTACTGGAAGACTATTCCATACATCCACTACCCTCTCAGTAATGTAATACTTACATTAGTCCCTGACCTTATCTTATATTTAGGATAGCCTTATACCTATCAAACGCATGCTTAAACTCCTTCACTGTATTAACCTCTACCACTTCTACTGGAAGACTATTCCATACATCCACTACCCTCTCAGTAAAGTAATACTTTCATTAGTCCCTGGCCTTATCTTATATCTAGGATAGCCTTATACCTATCCCACGCATGCTTAAACTCCTTCACTGTATTAACCTCTACCACTTCCACTGGAAGACTATTCCATAAATCCACTACCCTCTCAGTAAAGTAATACTTTCATTAGTCCCTGGCCTTATCTTATATCTAGGATAGCCTTATACCTATCCCATACATGCTTAAACTCCTTCACTGTATTAACCTCTACCACTTCTATTGGAAGACTATTCCATACATCCACTACCCTCTCAGTAATGTAATACTTTCATTAGTCCCTGGCCTTATCTTATAGCTAGGATAGCCTTATACCTATCCCATGCATGCTTAAACTCCTTCACTGTATTAACTTCTACCACTTCTGCTGGAAGACTATTCCATACATCCACTACCCTCTCAGTAAATTAATACTTTCATTAGTCCCTGGTCTTATCTTATATCTAGGATAGCCTTATACCTATCCCATGCATGCTTAAACTCCTTCACTGTATTAACCTCTACCACTTCTACTAGAAGACTATTCCATACATCCACTACCCTCTCAGTAATGTAATACTTTCATTAGTCCCTGGCCTTATCTTATATCTAGGAAAGCCGTATACCTATCCCACGCATGCTTAAACTCCTTCACTGTATTAACCTCTGCCACTTCTACTGGAAGACTATTCCATACATCCACTACCCTCTCAGTAATGTAATACTTTCATTAGTCCCTGGCCTTATCTTATATTTAGGATAGCCTTATACCTATCCCATGCATGCTTAAACTCCTTCACTGTATTAACCTCTACCACTTCTACTGGAAGACTATTCCATACATCCACTACCCTCTCAGTAATGTAATACTTTCATTAGTCCCTGGCCTTATCTTATATCTAGGATAGCCTTATACCTATCCCACGCATGCTTAAACTCCTTCACTGTATTAACCTCTACCACTTCCACTGGAAGACTATTCCATACATCCACTACCCTCTCAGTAAAGTAATACTTTCATTAGTCCCTGGCCTTATCTTATATCTAGGATAGCCTTATACCTATCCCATGCATGCTTAAACTCCTTCACTGTATTAACCTCTACCACTTCTACTGGAAGACTATTCCATGCATCCACTACCCTCTCAGTAATGTAATACTTTAATTAGTCCCTGACCTTATCTTATATCTAGGATAGCCTTATACCTATCCCATACATGCTTAAACTCCTTCACTGTATTAACCTCTACCACTTCTACTGGAAGACTATTCCATACATCCACTACCCTCTCAGTAATGTAATACTTTCATTAGTCCCTGGCCTTATCTTATATCTAGGATAGCCTTATACCTATCCCATGCATGCTTAAACTCCTTCACTGTATTAACCTCTACCACTTCTACTAGAAGACTATTCCATACATCCACTACCCTCTCAGTAATGTAATACTTTCATTAGTCCCTGGCCTTATCTTATAGCTAGGATAGCCTTATACCTATCCCATGCATGCTTAAACTCCTTCACTGTATTAACTTCTACCACTTCTGCTGGAAGACTATTCCATACATCCACTACCCTCTCAGTAAATTAATACTTTCATTAGTCCCTGGTCTTATCTTATATCTAGGATAGCCTTATACCTATCCCATGCATGCTTAAACTCCTTCACTGTATTAACCTCTACCACTTCTACTAGAAGACTATTCCATACATCCACTACCCTCTCAGTAATGTAATACTTTCATTAGTCCCTGGCCTTATCTTATATCTAGGAAAGCCGTATACCTATCCCACGCATGCTTAAACTCCTTCACTGTATTAACCTCTGCCACTTCTACTGGAAGACTATTCCATACATCCACTACCCTCTCAGTAATGTAATACTTTCATTAGTCCCTGGCCTTATCTTATATCTAGGATAGCCTTATACCTATCCCATGCATGCTTAAACTCCTTCACTGTATTAACCTCTACCACTTCTACTGGAAGACTATTCCATACATCCACTACCCTCTCAGTAATGTAATACTTTCGTTAGTGCCTGGCCTAATCTTATATCTAGGATAGCCTTATACCTATCCCATGCATGCTTAAACTCCTTCACTGTATTACCCTCTACCACTTCTACTGGAAGACTATTCCATACATCCACTACCCTCTCAGTAATGTAATACTTTCGTTAGTGCCTGGCCTAATCTTATATCTAGGATAGCCTTATACCTATCCCATGCATGCTTAAACTCCTTCACTGTATTACCCTCTACCACTTCTACTGGAAGACTATTCCCTGTATCCACTACCCTCTCAGTAATGTAATACTTTCATTAGTCGCTGGCCTTATCTTATATCTAGGATAGCCTTATACCTATCCCACGCATGCTTAAACTCCTTCACTGTATTAACCTCTACCACTTCTACTGGAAGTATATTCCATACATCCACTACCCTCTCAGTAAAGTGATACTTTCATTAGTCCCTGGTCTTATCTTATATCTACGATAGCCTTGTGCCTATCCCATGCATGCTTAAACTCCTTCACTGTATTAACCTCTACCACTTCTACTGGAAGACTATTCCATGCATCCACTACCCTCTCAGTAATGTAATACTTTCATTAGTCCCTGACCTTATCTTATATCTAGGATAGTCTTTTGCCTATCCCATGCATGCTTAAACTCCTTCACTGTATTAACCTCTACCACTTCCGCTGGAAGACTATTCCATACATCCACTACCCTCTCAGTAAAGTAATACTTTCATTAGTCCCTGGCCTTATCTTATATCTAGGATAGCCTTATACCTATCCCACGCATGCTTAAACTCCTTCACTGTATTAACCTCTACCACTTCTACTGGAAGACTATTCCATACATCCACTACCCTCTCAGTAATGTAATACTTTCATTAGTCCCTGGTCTTATCTTATATCTAGGATAGCCTTATACCTATCCCACGCATGCTTAAACTCCTTCACTGTATTACCCTCTACCACTTCCACTGGAAGACTATTCCATGCATCCACTACCCTCTCAGTAAAGTAATACTTTCATTAGTCCCTGGCCTTATCTTATATCTAGGATAGCCTTATACCTATCCCATGCATGCTTAAACTCCTTCACTGTATTAACCTCTACCACTTCCGCTGGAAGACTATTCCATACATCCACTACCCGAACCCTAATACTATTGAGGAATATTTGCATAAATAATGAGCACAAGTCCAGACCGCCATTTGAAAAAAGGATTAACAGACTACAACACCAAACATTAAGAAAGAAACTAAAAGCAATGGCAAGCCAGGGATCAGGATGTGGGGGGGTCTAGGACAGTGATAGCACGAGAGAGGGAAGTCAAGGCCAAAAATGACCAGCAGAGTTTCTCAGCCACAGCTTGATGCTAGTAATGGAGTGGGATGCACCCGGTGAGTGAGACAAAAGCCTACGCGTTTCGCGCCTGCATGCTGGTGCTTCGTCAGGGGTCATGTGCGAAACGCGTAGTCTTTTGTCTCACTCACCGGGTGAATCTCACTCCATTACTAGCATCAAGCTGTGCCGTTTTTTCATTAAACGGTGGTTGTTTGTAGCATACACCTACCAGTAATGTGCGATTCTTTTTAGCGTCTAAGCTAATCTCCACCCACAGCGTCTCCACATCAGTTCCAGTTACGTCATGCACACCTTCCTTAATACTGGGCTTTAATTTAATATTTACATATAGACAAATCCCTCCCCCTTTTTCTATTTATTCCGCTGCTTTCTCCTTGTCCTTTCTAAAAAGTGAGTCGCTTGTAAATGTTCTGACCAGTCATGGGTCTCATCCCACCACGTGTCTGATTCCTATTAAATCATACTGTTTAGCACTAATTGTGTCCATTAGTTATACGACGCTTAAAGGGAGGCGTGGCTTTCCTTCTTGCCACCCTGACGGTATTTTGCCAGCACAGCCGGTAAATGACCCTTCTGCGCCGGAGACAGTATTAGTTAAATATCGGCAATGCAAAAAGCAGCTTTTTTTTTTTCAGAATTGCAGAGCGAGTTTCTACTCGCCTCCAATATGTAAATGTTAAATTGTGCAGTGGCGTAGTGGCAGCTTCTGTGGTGCATGCGCTGTGTGCATCATAAAGTGACTCACGTCACGTGAGCTCTTGCCATCTCTTTTTCTTTATGCATAATTTATAGTATATGCATAATGTAACTGTACCGAGGAGCCGCAAACTGAATCTGAGAGGGACAGGGAACGGATGCACCCCGCTTTGGCTCCACCTACAACTATGGGCGGTATTTTTTTTAATGAAAAGGTGGCAACTCTAGCCGTCAGACCAACAACACAGCCATATGAGGCTTGAAAGAAGGAGTAGAGCATGAGGCACAGTAGCAAGGTGTACTTGAGTACTGGTAGCTTCATTAATCAGAAAGTAAGGATGGTTTGGCAGACAGGGGTTATATAGGGTGTGTTCATGTTGCCACGGAGTTGGAGTGACTGTGAAGCCACGCCCCCTTTATGGCCATGCACTCTTGCTACTATGTAGTCTTCCCACTGTGGTGTCTGGAATGATTGTTAAGCCCATATGGGATTGTCTGGAGTTTGATAGGGGGCTATGACTGAGAGTTGCCATCTTGGAGGAGACAGGTGGTGGAGATCGCATCCACCATCTTGGTTGAGGCGTGCATCGTATCCATCGTTGTCGATGTTGTTTGGGGCATGATCGCGACAGACTGGGACCCCGATCCAGATAGGCATGACAATTATATGTATAGTTCTTAAATTCACACAGTCAAAAATACAGTGTGACATAGTGTCATGTGCACATACACACCATACACATCCCATAGTGTCTCACACATCAGACATTGTAATATAGTCTCGGCTCGTCTGAATTCATTAGCTTTTTTTTGGGTGCCACCCCCAAAAAGGGACATAGAATGCAGTCTATAAAGCAGAATTAGGATCATAGCCTTTCATTGAATGGGAGAGTAATGAAATTATTTCATCACAAGGGGGTGGAGTTATGATCCAGTCTGATTAGGTTAATCTCCTCTCTTTGTGTTGGAAGGCAGGTAAAAAAAAGGTTGTACACAGCCACGAGTGCAGGGGAGTATCTTATGACATCATCATGCAGGCTTTAACCAAAGTTGTAAAGTGAGACTGATTTTGGACAATGTTGCATGATGGGAAATATTCACAAAATGGAGCCAGGAGATAAACACCTAATTTTCTTTTTCTTTTTATATGCAATTAATAAAATCATATTAAAAAACCCCCAGTGGTATATGATTTATATATGTGTTTGTTGTAAATGACCAGGTTATCTAGTTACATCTTATGTAAGTGGTAATGTCCCTTTAAGTATATACCAGGTGAGGTTTGAATTTGCCCATAATCCTATTTTATCAGTCTTCATTGCCATAATCTCTTTTTATTTTGCACTCACTCTTCTTCAACCCAATAACATCTCATCACGTCAATAAATGGAAAATATTTTTATTTCACTTCAAAAAATCGTAATTTTTTTCTTCATGTTTTCATCATTTATCCAAAAGTCTGCAAAAAGAATTAAGATATCAGATTAAAGTAAGATTATCATGCTCTATAACCTGACCTTGCTTACATTCTTATGACAATTTCTAAAGACATTAAATGCTTAAGATAAAAGCGATTACATATTAAATTGCCACACTGTGGAAAGGTACAATGGATACTGCTGATGGTATCAGTGTGCTGTATAATGAAAAGTTCACAAAAGATTTAAAAGTATATTTCAGTATTGCAAAAAAGAGCCTCAATGTGCGAGTTAATACTGCAAATAATGAATTTGAGTTGTTATGGGAAATCCTCTAGCTTTTTCATGTGAAAACAAGCAGTATTATCGTCTAAGTTCTCACACCTCCCAACCTCTCCCCCCGACAATGTGGGACACACTTAATGTGATGCTCCGAACAAGGAAAATGAATACTGAACCATGGAATAATGGTCCAGAATCAATACTGTCTTATCACCGTGGAAACGTTATAGTACAGAACTTAAGGTGGGGTCACAAATCAAATGATAGGATCACACTTCAGTGAATGCCTTTAAAGGGGGCCTGGATAATGCTTGTTTGCCTTATTTTGAATCAACAGCAGTAATCAAGAACAGAGTTGAACAATAGTCCTTTTTTCAACCTAAACTACTATGTAACTGTAATATGCCTGGCACGTCCTTTGTCCTCAAGGGGTTACCTACTTGTGTTGTAATGTTTATTATTGTACAGCAGTATATTTTATAGATGTGTTCCTGCAGCATGACTGTAAATATAGCATAAACCTAGAATGGTAAAGTTTCTAGTCTTACCGTTATTCGGCCCTCCTTATTTTTCCAGATCTTCACCCTCAGACGTTTTCCTTCTTTAAATACCCTTCGTTTTTTCTGTTTCTTCCTAATATACATTAAGGATTATCTTCTAAGCATTACATTCACAGCCAGGTTTCTCTAGTTACTATATGGAATAGCTTCATGGTCATCTACACACAGTATACAATGATATTTTTGCCCTTGATCTCCACATGACACAGTACCATATAGGAGCAGGACATGAAGGAATAAGCATATGGTATTAAATGTAATAAACCTGATGGAAATTTAAATCAACACATTCCTCTGCTCCATTTAAATCAAACTTGATTCTCTCAATAAAATACACTCACTTCTTCCTCTTCCTTTTCTGAGTATTTGATAAATGAACAGTTATTGTGATCTGATTTGCTATCCGCGCTTTCGCCATGACTGTCGTTTTTTTAACTACTCAAGCAGCAGCAGCAGTCCTGCTTTATACATGACAAGCATTGTGATGACACTTAATTCCCTTTATGACATCATGCACCTGAGCAGACATGGTAAAAACAGCCTTTTAACCCCTTAGTGACCGAGTGCTATGTTGCATTTGATGTGCCTTGCAGACCAGAATTCCATTCTTTTTTATGTTTACTGAACTGTGAATTTCTTTCTTTGTGTTCAGTCCCCCCACACACATGATATATAGGGCTTTCATTTAATATATAAAATACGATGAAAATATGCCATAAAAAACACTTTTTCTAACTTTGACCGGATACACAATTACAAATGGTAAAAAAGACCCCGTCTATATATTTCTAATATTTGTCCTGAGTTTACTAATATCAATGTTTCCTTGTTTGTCGATGTTTGTTTTATTTCAAGTAATAGGGCTATATTAGTTTTTTTTCTTCTACAGTGACCTTTTAACCCCCACCCCACTCACCCACTAGACAAACTCACCCACTGGGCAAACTCACCCACTGGACAAACTCACCCACTAGACAAACTCACCCACTGTGAAAACTCACCCAATGGGCAAACTCAACCACTGGACAAACTCACCCACTGGACAAACTCACCCACTGGGCAAACTCACCCACTAGACAAACTCACCCACTAGACAAACTCACCCACTAGACAAACTCACCGACTAGACAAACTCACCCACTGGACAAACTCACCCACTGGACAAACTCACCCACTAGACAAACTCACCCACTAGACAAACTCACCCACTATACAAACTCACCGACTATACAAACTCACCCACTGGACAAACTCACCCACTGGACAAACTCACCCACTAGACAAACTCACCCACTGGGCAAACTCACCCACTGGGCAAACTCACCCACTGGACAAACTCACCCACTAGACAAACTCACCCACTAGACAAACTCACCCACTAGACAAACTCACCCACTGGGCAAACTCACCCACTGGACAAACTCACCCACTAGACAAACTTACCCACTAGACAAACTCACCTACTAGAGAAACTCACCCACTAGACAAACTCACCCACTGGGCAAACTCACCCACTAGACAAACTCACCCATTGGACAAACTCACCCACTGGACAAACTCACCCACTAGACAAACTCACCCGCTGTGGTGCGCGATGAGCGAATTCTACTGCGCCTGTGCCGTAGAATTCACTCGAGAAATTTGTCAAAACACCGGTCCCACCCGTTAAGAAATATCGAAAGAAACAGGCAGTAAAAAATACCTAAAGAGGGGTGGAAAATTCTGAGATTTTACTAGTTGTATGAGGTAAAGTCGTGATTAATAAAGACAAGGAGGTGAGTATTATTCATATCTCCTTCTTTAATTCACTCAGCAGCAAAGAAGAGTTAAATAGAAAAAACGAACCAATCAGAATGTGTCATAGCAATCCCTCCCCTACCTATATAAACCTATGGTCACCAAAACACTTCCTCTTCTTTGTAGAAAAAACATTGTCAACCCATACGAAAGTCAAAACCATAGGATGTACGATTACACCATCGGTACCGGAGTTTGTGAAAGAAACCATAGTCGGTAACGTCTTGATGCATCTAGAGATCGCAAAGGAAACACCTGTAAAAACCTGTGTTGAGATATGTAGGGCCTGAACATCTGACACTCGCTTGCGCGAGAGTAGACAGCACATAGGGACTAACTTGGCCAACAGTTGTTGTATTGACAGATCATCGTTAAAGGGCCATGAGTCATAGGACTACATCGATGTCCCAAAGGGAAGAATATCTTAGTGGTGGGGATGGCGTAATCTAATCCCTTTCGAAAGGTGACAAACTATCTGCTTGAATCCAGTGAAAACCAACGTGACCCGCCGTTATAGCCAAACAATAGACGTTTATCGATTGGTATGAACAACCTAATTTGAACAAGGAGGTAAGAAACCGAAGTATATCATTCACAGGGGCCGAAACAGGATCCAAACATTGCTCCATGCACCAACTGGTCTATGCGTTCCAGGCATGGAGGTAGGAACGTCTGGTGCCTGGTGCCCAAACTCCTTCCAGGAGATCCAAAGTTGTAGATGAAACACACTGCACAAACCACGGTCCCCTGAAACCAACCATGCCAGCAGGCGCAGTTGATTGTGGGTCATCAAGTGAGCCCATGTACATCCAAAATCAAGCCTGGAATGTGTGGCAATAGTCTGAAGGAAATCTATAGACATATCTAGAAACTGGAACCATGGTCAGATCTCCAACCAAGAGTGATCAAGACAATTGTGTTCAAATTGAGGCGAAGATGAAGCAACACTCACAGAATGAGTTGAACGTAGGGAAAGCATAATGCCTGGCCAGTTTTTCGTGATGTTATAATCCCTTCCGAGGCCAGGGCCCATAGTCTCTGGGGAGGAGGCTTGCCCTCAGGCCCCCCTCCGGGAGCCCAAGGCACAAAGGATTCCATGAGACCATCCTTTCCGATAGTGTGTGTGTGCTGCAACTCCGAGCAAACTGGCTAGTGTAGAGACAGGTACACTTTATGGTACCTGTAATAAGATTTGACAGAGATAAATGTCACTGTGGAACAATGCATGTGGGTAAGGAAGAAACAAGAGCATTGGTTTGATAGCTATCAAAGGAACAGATCCAATAATAGTGTGCGTTTTAGCAACAGTCCTGTCTATCTCTCCAAGACCCTCCTTATGAATGGGATTTAGGGGCCTTAATAATATTATTTTATATCTAAAAAAAAAATACAGAAGGACTGTACACTGTTTTAGAGTTAAAATAAGTGATTTTCATATATAGTAAATAGTAAATACATATAGAAAATATTCTAGGTGGAAAATAAAATAGATATATACTTACACATTCGTTAATCGCTATAAAGCTATAAATCGGCAGCAGTTGGAGGAAAGAGGACCAATTAAAAAAACAAATATCGTATCAGCTCCAAATGGAAGACAGGGGGAAAAATTCAAATAAAAGCATGGGAGAGATGCTAAGTGGAATTACCCCTTGGAAGTTTTTTTTTTTTAATTTCTGAAACTTTGCACAGCAAAAAATATTGATTTTTTTTTTTAATACACTAAAAAGTATCACCACCTCGAATACAAGTTACATTGTGAATTTAATCAGTTTTAGGTTCAAAATTGAACTTATCAAGCTCATAAACACATATATCAAAAGGCATAATTGCAAACCAGGATGGATGCCAGATATGCATTTAATTAACCTTATCTGATTCTAAGTGCACACATGAAATTATAACTCCGTACCTGGCTGTCAACATCCTAAATCAGAAAGGAGAAATACTGCCAGTGAGCTTAAAGTGTAGGCCAAAAACAGGCTCCGATCTTCTGTGTGTGTGTGTGTGTGTGTGTGTGTGTGTGTGTGTGTGTGTGTGTGTGTGTGTGTGTGCTGCACACCTAGCACGATACTGTGCTGTATATCCAGCTTGAACACACAGCACACAAACCCCAGAAATACAAAAATTGGACCCCTTATTAAACTAATACTTGCATTAGTCCCTGGCCTTATCTTATATCTAGGATAGCCTAATACCTATCCCACGCATGCTTAAACTCCTTCACTGTATTAACCTCTACCACTTCTACTGGAAGACTATTCCATACATCCACTACCCTCTCAGTAATGTAATACTTTCATTAGTCCCTGGCCTTATCTTATATCTAGGATAGCCTTATACCTATCCCACGCATGCTTAAACTCCTTCACTGTATTAACCTTTACCACTTCTACTGGAAGACTATTCCATGCATCCACTACCCTCTCAGTAATGTAATACTTTCATTAGTCCCTGACCTTATCTTATATCTAGGATAGCTTTATACCTATCCCATGCATGCTTAAACTCCTTCACTGTATTAACCTCTACCACTTCTACTGGAAGACTATTCCATGCATCCACTACCCTCTCAGTAATGTAATACTTTCATTAGTCCCTGGCCTTATCTTATATCTAGGACAGCCTTATACCTATCCCACGCATGCTTAAACTCCTTCACTGTATTAACCTTTACCACTTCTACTGGAAGACTATTCCATACATCCACTACCCTCTCAGTAACATAATACTTTCATTAGTCCCTGACCTTATCTTATATCTAGGATAGCCTTATACCTATCCCATACATGCTTAAACTCCTTCACTGTATTAACCTCTACCACTTCTACTGGAAGACTATTCCATACATCCACTACCCTCTCAGTAAAGTAATACTTTCATTAGTCCCTGACCTTATCTTATATCTAGGATAGTCTTATACCTATCCCACGCATGCTTAAAATCCTTGACTGTGTTTACCTCTACCACTTCTGCTGGAAGACTATTCCATACATCCACTACCCTCTCAGTAAAGTAATACTTCCTGATATTACTTTTAAATCGTTGCCCCTCTAATTTAAGACTATGTCCTCTAGTTGTGGTAGTTTTTCTTCTTTTAAATATACTCTCTTCCTTTACGGTGTTGATTCCCTTTATGTATTTATACCAAATCAGTGTATACTGAGTACTTTATGTACTATATACCATATCAGTGTATACTGAGTATTTTATGTACTATATACCATATCAGTGTATACTGAGTACTTTATGTACTATATACCATATCAGTGTATACTGAGTATTTTATGTACTATATACCATATCAGTGTATACTGAGTACTTTATGTACTATATACCATATCAGTGTATACTGAGTATTTTATGTACTATATACCATATCAGTGTATACTGAGTACTTTATGTACTATATACCATATCAGTGTATACTGAGTACTTTATGTACTATATACCATATCAGTGTATACTGAGTATTTTATGTACTATATACCATATCAGTGTATACTGAGTACTTTATGTACTATATCCCTAATCAGTGTATACTGAGTACTTTATGTACTATATCCCGAATCAGTGTATACTGAGTACTTTATGTACTATATACCAAATCAGTGTATAGCTCTCTTCCCCGGATTTATACCCCAAATAATAGATATTGGTGAATACTGCCCCCTGCTGACAGCTGGCTCCGTTTACTAACTACACGCAGTCATATTAATTGTCATTTTTTTAAATAATTGTCATGTGTTTTGCATTTTTGGTGATATTATTCTGCTTTTTATTGCATTATCTATTTTGTTGATAGAATAGTATAGCAGCGAAGCTGCAGTGTCATCATTCATTTCCTTCCCTATCTATGCTTTATCCTCTGAAAGCTATACTGCTATTACCTGCGTATTATTTAATAGCTCTATACTGATAGTTCTATAGATCACACACGCTGGGCCAACCGCGATAATATCAATTCCCACGATAGAAATATAGTTTTAGAGGTTGTTTAGGATTAGTATTAAGGTGTTAGGCTTAGGGTTAGTATTGGGGTTTAAGGGCTAGTGTTAGGGTTAGTATTGGGGTTTAAGGGCTAGTATTAGGGTTAGTATTGGGGGTTAAGGGCTAGTATTAGGGTTAGTATTGGGGGTTAAGGGCTAGTATTAGGGTTAGTATTGGGGGTTAAGGGCTAGTGTTAGGGTTAGTATTGGGGGTTAAGGGCTAGTGTTAGGGTTAGTATTGGGGGTTAAGGGCTAGTATTAGGGTTAGTATTGGGGGTTAAGGGCTAGTATTAGGGTTAGTATTGGGGGTTAAGGGCTAGTATTAGGGTTAGTATTGGGGGTTAAGGGCTAGTATTAGGGTTAGTATTGGGGGTTAAGGGCTAGTATTAGGGTTAGTATTGGGGGTTAAGGGCTAGTGTTAGGGTTAGTATTGGGGGTTAAGGGCTAGTGTTAGGGTTAGTATTGGGGGTTAAGGGCTAGTGTTAGGGTTAGTATTGGGGGTTAAGGGCTAGTATTAGGGTTAGTATTGGGGGTTAAGGGCTAGTATTAGGGTTAGTATTGGGGGTTAAGGGCTAGTATTAGGGTTAGTATTGGGGGTTAAGGGCTAGTATTAGGGTTAGTATTGGGGGTTAAGGGCTAGTGTTAGGGTTAGTATTGGGGGTTAAGGGCTAGTGTTAGGGTTAGTATTGGGGGTTAAGGGCTAGTGTTAGGGTTAGTATTGGGGGTTAAGGGCTAGTGTTAGGGTTAGTATTGGGGGTTAAGGGCTAGTGTTAGGGTTAGTATTGGGGGTTAAGGGCTAGTATTAGGGTTAGTATTGGGGGTTAAGGGCTAGTGTTAGGGTTAGTATTGGGGGTTAAGGGCTAGTATTAGGGTTAGTATTGGGGGTTAAGGGCTAGTGTTAGGGTTAGTATTGGGGGTTAAGGGCTAGTGTTAGGGTTAGTATTGGGGGTTAAGGGCTAGTATTAGGGTTAGTATTGGGGGTTAAGGGCTGGTGTTAGGGTTAGTATTGGGGGTTAAGGGCTAGTGTTAGGGTTAGTATTGGGGGTTAAGGGCTAGTGTTAGGGTTAGTATTGGGGGTTAAGGGCTAGTGTTAGGGTTAGTATTGGGGGTTAAGGGCTAGTATTAGGGTTAGTATTGGGGGTTAAGGGCTAGTGTTAGGGTTAGTATTGGGGGTTAAGGGCTAGTATTAGGGTTAGTATTGGGGGTTAAGGGCTAGTGTTAGGGTTAGTATTGGGGGTTAAGGGCTAGTGTTAGGGTTAGTATTGGGGGTTAAGGGCTAGTGTTAGGGTTAGTATTGGGGGTTAAGGGCTAGTGTTAGGGTTAGTATTGGGGGTTAAGGGCTAGTATTAGGGTTAGTATTGGGGGTTAAGGGCTAGTATTAGGGTTAGTATTGGGGGTTAAGGGCTAGTGTTAGGGTTAGTATTGGGGGTTAAGGGCTAGTATTAGGGTTAGTATTGGGGGTTAAGGGCTAGTATTAGGGTTAGTATTGGGGGTTAAGGGCTAGTGTTAGGGTTAGTATTGGGGGTTAAGGGCTAGTGTTAGGGTTAGTATTGGGGGTTAAGGGCTAGTGTTAGGGTTAGTATTGGGGGTTAAGGGCTAGTATTAGGGTTAGTGTTGGGGGTTAAGGGCTAGTGTTAGGGTTAGTATTGGGGGTTAAGGGCTAGTGTTAGGGTTAGTATTGGGGGTTAAGGGCTAGTATTAGGGTTAGTATTGGGGGTTAAGGGCTAGTATTAGGGTTAGTATTGGGGGTTAAGGGCTAGTATTAGGGTTAGTATTGGGGGTTAAGGGCTAGTATTAGGGTTAGTATTGGGGGTTAAGGGCTAGTGTTAGGGTTAGTATTGGGGGTTAAGGGCTAGTATTAGGGTTAGTATTGGGGGTTAAGGGCTAGTATTAGGGTTAGTATTGGGGGTTAAGGGCTAGTATTAGGGTTAGTATTGGTGGTTAAGGGCTAGTGTTAGGGTTAGTATTGGGGGTTAAGGGCTAGTATTAGGGTTAGTATTGGGGGTTAAGGGCTATTATTAGGGTTAGTATTGGGGGTTAAGGGCTAGTGTTAGGGTTAGTATTGGGGGTTAAGGGCTAGTGTTAGGGTTAGTATTGGGGGTTAAGGGCTAGTATTAGGGTTAGTATTGGGGGTTAAGGGCTAGTGTTAGGGTTAGTATTGGGGGTTACGGGCTAGTATTAGGGTTAGTATTGGGGGTTAAGGGCTAGTGTTAGGGTTAGTATTGGGGGTTAAGGGCTAGTGTTAGGGTTAGTATTGGGGGTTAAGGGCTAGTGTTAGGGTTAGTATTGGGGGTTAAGGGCTAGTGTTAGGGTTAGTATTGGGGGTTAAGGGCTAGTATTAGGGTTAGTATTGGGGGTTAAGGGCTAGTATTAGGGTTAGTATTGGGGGTTAAGGGCTAGTATTAGGGTTAGTATTGGTGGTTAAGGGCTAGTATTAGGGTTAGTATTGGGGGTTAAGGGCTAGTGTTAGGGTTAGTATTGGGGGTTAAGGGCTAGTATTAGGGTTAGTATTGGGGGTTAAGGGCTAGTGGTAGGGTTAGTATTGGGGGTTAAGGGCTAGTATTAGGGTTAGTATTGGGGGTTAAGGGCTAGTGTTAGGGTTAGTATTGGGGGTTAAGGGCTAGTGTTAGGGTTAGTATTGGGGGTTAAGGGCTAGTGTTAGGGTTAGTATTGGGGGTTAAGGGCTAGTATTAGGGTTAGTATTGGGGGTTAAGGGCTAGTATTAGGGTTAGTATTGGGTTTCAGGGTTATTTTGAGACTTAGGGGGTACTTTTAGGGTAAGAGGGATTACTTAATTAGGGGGTGTTAGAGTGCTGACAGTGCAGCCGCAGCCATCCTAGAACCATAGCTAGATCTTTCACAGCTTCTTGGGACGTTGGAAGGCTCCTTTCTTCCCTGTTGGTTACTGTGGTCTCTTTCCTGGTGGTCCGTGGTGTTGCAGGAGCTGTAAGTCTTTGCCATGTTCTTGGCAAGTCTGTGGCATGAGGGGCCATCGGTCTAGTTATGTATAGTTATGTAGCTATCACGCCTGTGCCCCTTCGACTGTGTGTGCGTTATTCGCCTCACCCTAATTACCGCCGCAGATACTTCCTCTTGCGCCACCACATGATCCTTTTTTGAGCCAGAGCACTTGGATGTCCCAGGACACCCCGGGTTCTCTGACTATGAGTGAAATGCGAAGGGACAGAGGAGGAAGCGTCTGTGATGATGTCATCTCCCCTAATCAGCATGCACTAGGACACAGAAGACTTTGTTTTCTCGACCTAAACATTGTTTATAGTGCAGAGTATAAACAAATATCGAAAATGATGTACATGCCGTCTTATCAGAATGTGGCGTAAATTAAGAGAAAGATGTCTGTTAAAAATGTCTGTGTTTTAAATGTGTCTGTGGTGTCACCTGTTTATCACATCGCTTGTGGCTTGATATATATAAGCATAGCACTGTTTTGGGCCAACCAGTGGTTTAAAGCTCGCTAGCCTGTGCCAAGGTTTTTTACTACCCCTTTTGTATATAATAAAAAAATATATATTTTGGGGGATGGGACTCTTCATCGCGACTGCTTCCGCGCAGCCGCTTCACCGCCGACTCTGCAGCACAAGACAGATCGTCGTTGGAGATTTCATCGCGGGACATTTCATCGCTAAAGGTAAGTATTTTACCGATTTTCATTTAAGGGTGGTTAGAATTAGGGTTTAGGGGGTTAATTTTAGTATTAGGGTTCGGGGTTAATTATAGTATTAGGGTTTAGGGGGTTAATTTTAGTATTAGGGGTTGGGGGTTAGTATTAGGGGTTGGGGGTTAGTATTAGGGGGTTAGTATTAGGGTTCAGGGGGTTAGTATTAGGGTTCGGGGGTTAGTATTAGGGGTCGGGGGTTAGTATTAGGGTTTAGGGGGTTAATTTTAGTGTTAGGGTTTAGGGGGTTAGTATTAGGAGTCGGGGGTTAGTATTAGGGTTTAGGGAGTTAGTATTAGGGGTCGGGGGTTAGTATTAGGGTTTAGGGGGTTCATTTTAGTATTAGGGTTTGGGGGGGTTAGTATTAGGGGTCGGGGGTTAGTATTAGGGTTTAGGGGGTTAGTATTAGGGGTCTGGGGTTAGTATTAGGGTTTAGGGGGTTAGTATTAGGGGTTGGGGGTTAGTATTAGGGGGTTAGTATTAGGGTTCAGGGGGTTAGTATTAGGGTTCGGGGGTTAGTATTAGGGGTCGGGGGTTAGTATTAGGGTTTAGGGGGTTAATTTTAGTGTTAGGGTTTAGGGGGTTAGTATTAGGAGTCGGGGGTTAGTATTATGGTTTAGGGAGTTAGTATTAGGGGTCGGGGGTTAGTATTAGGGTTTAGGGGGTTCATTTTAGTATTAGGGTTTGGGGGGGTTAGTATTAGGGGTCGGGGGTTAGTATTAGGGTTTAGGGGGTTAGTATTAGGGGTCTGGGGTTAGTATTAGGGTTTAGGGGGTTAGTATTAGGGTTCGGGGGTTAATTTTAGTATTGGGGTTAATATTAGTATTGGGGTTATTTTTAGTATTGAGATTTGGGAATCATTTATTAGGGGGGGGTATTTTCATTTTACTTTTACATTTGTAAGAGCTGACAGTTCAGCGCTGAACTGTCAGCTCTTACATAGCTGCATCCGCGATCAAACGGCCGCGTTATACTTCATTGCTGACAGTTCAGCGTTCTAACTGCCGCGCTGAACTGTCAGCGATGAAGATGCGGCGAACAAGTGTCCTTGACCCTATATTTTGGGGGTCTTGTATAAAAACTCACACACACACTGGAAAGTGTCAGGAGAGTTAAAAAAAAATTAAATAAAAGGGGCAATATGTGATGTATCATGGCGATTGTGCCTTTTTTTAGTGTCAGAGATTCCCCCGACACTAATTAGGCACTTTACACATTGGCACCACTGTATTAACCTCTACCACTTCTACTGGAAGACTATTCCATACATCCACTACCCTCTCAGTAATGTAATACTTTCATTAGTCCCTGGCCTTATCTTATATCTAGGATAGCCTTATACCTATCCCACGCATACTTAAACTCCTTCACTGTATTAACCTCTACCACTTCTACTGGAAGACTATTCCATACATCCACTACCCTCTCAGTAAAGTAATACTTTCATTAGTCCCTGGCCTTATCTTATATCTAGGATAGCCTTATACCTATCCCATGCATGCTTAAACTCCTTCACTGTATTAACCTCTACCACTTCTACTGGAAGACTATTCCATACATCCACTACCCTCTCAGTAATGTAATACTATCATTAGTCCCTGGCCTTATCTTATATCTAGGATAGCCTTATACCTATCCCACGCATGCTTAAACTCCTTCACTGTATTAACCTCTACCACTTCTACTGGAAGACTATTCCATACATCCACTACCCTCTCAGTAAATTAATACTTTCATTAGTCCCTGGCCTTATCTTATATCTAGGATAGCCTTATACCTATCCCATGCATGCTTAAACTCCTTCACTGTATTAACCTCTACCACTTCTACTGGAAGACTATTCCATACATCCACTACCCTCTCAGTAATGTAATACTATCATTAGTCCCTGGCCTTATCTTATATCTAGGATAGCCTTATACCTATCCCACAAATACTTAAACTCCTTCACTGTATTAACCTCTACCACTTCTACTGGAAGACTATTCCATACATCCACTACCCTTTCAGTAAAGTAATACTTTCATTAGTCCCTGGCCTTATCTTATATCTAGGATAGCCTTATACCTATCCCATGCATGCTTAAACTCCTTCACTGTATTAACCTCTACCACTTCTACTGGAAGACTATTCCATACATCCACTACCCTCTCAGTAATGTAATACTTACATTAGTCCCTGACCTTATCTTATATTTAGGATAGCCTTATAACTATCCCACGCATGCTTAAACTCCTTCACTGTATTAACCTCTACCACTTCTACTGGAAGACTATTCCATACATCCACTACCCTCTCAGTAATGTAATACTTTCATTAGTCCCTGGCCTTATCTTATATCTAGGATAGCCTTATACCTATCCCATGCATGCTTAAACTCCTTCACTGTATTAACCTCTACCACTTCCACTGGAAGACTATTCCATACATCCACTACCCTCTCAGTAAAGTAATACTTTCATTAGTCCCTGGCCTTATCTTATATCTAGGATAGCCTTATACCTATCCCATGCATGGTTAAACTCCTTCACTGTATTGACCTCTACCACTTCTACTGGAAGACTATTCCATACATCCACTACCCTCTCAGTAATGTAATACTTTCATTAGTCCCTGGCCTTATCTTATAGCTAGGATAGCCTTATACCTATCCCATGCATGCTTAAACTCCGTCACTGTATTAACTTCTACCACTTCTGCTGGAAGACTATTCCATACATCCACTACCCTCTCAGTAAATTAATACTTTCATTAGTCCCTGGTCTTATCTTATATCTAGGATAGCCTTATACCTATCCCATGCATGCTTAAACTCCTTCACTGTATTAACCTCTACCACTTCTACTAGAAGACTATTCCATACATCCACTACCCTCTCAGTAATGTAATACTTTCATTAGTCCCTGGCCTTATCTTATATCTAGGAAAGCCGTATACCTATCCCACGCATGCTTAAACTCCTTCACTGTATTAATCTCTACCACTTCTACTGGAAGACTATTCCATACATCCACTACCCTCTCAGTAATGTAATACTTTCATTAGTCCCTGTCCCTATCTTATATCTAGGAAAGCCGTATACCTATCCCACGCATGCTTAAACTCCTTCACTGTATTAACCTCTGCCACTTCTACTGGAAGACTATTCCATACATCCACTTCCCTCTCAGTAATGTAATACTTTCATTAGTCCCTGGCCTTATCTTATATCTAGGATAGCCTTATACCTATCCCATGCATGCTTAAACTCCTTCACTGTATTAACCTCTACCACTTCTACTGGAAGACTATTCCATACATCCACTACCCTCTCAGTAATGTAATACTTTCATTAGTGCCTGGCCTAATCTTATATCTAGGCAGTGCTGTATTTACCGCGAGGCATCCTAGGCGGATGCCTAGGGCGGCAAATTTTGGGGGGCGGCAGCACCCCCCAGCACTGAAAAAAAAAAAAAAAATGATTTAAAAAAAAAAACGCTGCCCTTTAAAAAAAAAAAAAAAAAAAGACCGCGCTTACAGGCAGAGACAGAGGTGAGAGGGGATCGGAAGATCCCCCCTCACCAACGCTCTGCCTGCCAGGCTGCACGGGGAGCCGAACAGGCAGCACAGAGAAACCTCCGTGCAGTGTGACAGAGAAACCTCCGTGCTGCCTGTTCGGCTCCCCGTGCAGTGTGCCGACACGGAAGTGCCGACAGTCACGTGACGGGTGCGCTGACGTCATACGCGCGCCCGGTCACGTGACCTGTCGGCACAATCGCCGGGAAGCCGAACAGGCAGCATGGAGGGACCATGCTGCCTGTCACTAGCCACCAAGGAAAGGTAAGTGCTGATGGGAGACTGTGTGTGTGTGTGTGTGTGTGTGACTGAGTGTGATGGGAGACAGAGTGTGTGTGATGGGAGACAGTGTGTGTGACTGAGTGTGATAGGAGTAGGAGTGTGTGACTGAGTGTGATGGGAGTCGGAGTGTGTGACTGAGTGTGAGCTTGATGTGAGTCTGAATGATGGGGCATGTCTTAGGTGTGTAACGTGGGTGTGCAGCTTGGGTAGGGGGGTGCCTGGATTTTGTCTGCCTAGGGCAGCACAAAATCAAGATACACCACTGTATCTAGGATAGCCTTATACCTATCCCATGCATGCTTAAACTCCTTCACTGTATTAACCTCTACCACTTCTACTGAAAGACTATTCCATACATCCACTACCCTCTCAGTAATGTAATACTTTCATTAGTGCCTGGCCTTATCTTATATCTAGGATAGCCTTATACCTATCCCATGCATGCTTAAACTCCTTCACTGTATTACCCTCTACCACTTCTACTGGAAGACTATTCCCTGCATCCACTACCCTCTCAGTAATGTAATACTTTCATTAGTCCCTGGCCTTATCTTATATCTAGGATAGCCTTATACCTATCCCACGCATGCTTAAACTCCTTCACTGTATTAACCTCTACCACTTCTACTGGAAGCATATTCCATACATCCACTACCCTCTCAGTAAAGTGATACTTTCATTAGTCCCTGGTCTTATCTTATATCTAGGATAGCCTTATACCTATCCCATGCATGCTTAAACTCCTTCACTGTATTAACCTCTACCACTTCTACTAGAAGACTATTCCATACATCCACTACCCTCTCAGTAATGTAATACTTTCATTAGTCCCTGTCCCTATCTTATATCTAGGAAAGCCGTATACCTATCCCACGCATGCTTAAACTCCTTCACTGTATTAACCTCTGCCACTTCTACTGGAAGACTATTCCATACATCCACTTCCCTCTCAGTAATGTAATACTTTCATTAGTCCCTGGCCTTATCTTATATCTAGGATAGCCTTATACCTATCCCATGCATGCTTAAACTCCTTCACTGTATTAACCTCTACCACTTCTACTGGAAGACTATTCCATACATCCACTACCCTCTCAGTAATGTAATACTTTCATTAGTCCCTGGCCTTATCTTATATCTAGGATAGCCTTATACCTATCCCATGCATGCTTAAACTCCTTCACTGTATTAACCTCTACCACTTCTACTGGAAGACTATTCCATACATCCACTACCCTCTCAGTAATGTAATACTTTCATTAGTGCCTGGCCTAATCTTATATCTAGGCAGTGCTGTATTTACTGCGAGGCATCCTAGGCGGATGCCTAGGGCGGCAAATTTTGGGGGGCGGCAGCACCCCCCAGCACTGAAAAAAAAAAAAAAAATGATTTAAAAAAAAAAACGCTGCCCTTTAAAAAAAAAAAAAAAAAAAGACCGCGCTTGCAGGCCGAGACGGAGGTTAGAGATGATCGGAAGATCCCCCCTCACCAACGCTCTGCCTGCCAGGCTGCACGGGGAGCCGAACAGGCAGCACAGAGAAACCTCCGTGCAGAGTGACAGAGAAACCTCCGTGCTGCCTGTTCGGCTCCCCGTGCAGTGTGCCGACACGGAAGTGCCGACAGTCACGTGACGGGTGCGCTGACGTCATACGCGCGCCCGGTCACGTGACCTGTCGGCACAATCGCCGGGAAGCCGAACAGGCAGCATGGAGGGACCATGCTGCCTGTCACTAGCCACCAAGGAAAGGTAAGTGCTGATGGGAGACTGTGTGTGTGTGTGTGACTGAGTGTGATGGGAGACAGAGTGTGTGTGATGGGAGACAGTGTGTGTGACTGAGTGTGATAGGAGTAGGAGTGTGTGACTGAGTGTGATGGGAGTCGGAGTGTGTGACTGAGTGTGAGCTTGATGTGAGTCTGAATGATGGGGCATGTCTTAGGTGTGTAACGTGGGTGTGCAGCTTGGGTAGGGGGGTGCCTGGATTTTGTCTGCCTAGGGCAGCACAAAATCAAGATACACCACTGTATCTAGGATAGCCTTATACCTATCCCATGCATGCTTAAACTCCTTCACTGTATTAACCTCTACCACTTCTACTGAAAGACTATTCCATACATCCACTACCCTCTCAGTAATGTAATACTTTCATTAGTGCCTGGCCTTATCTTATATCTAGGATAGCCTTATACCTATCCCATGCATGCTTAAACTCCTTCACTGTATTACCCTCTACCACTTCTACTGGAAGACTATTCCCTGCATCCACTACCCTCTCAGTAATGTAATACTTTCATTAGTCCCTGGCCTTATCTTATATCTAGGATAGCCTTATACCTATCCCACGCATGCTTAAACTCCTTCACTGTATTAACCTCTACCACTTCTACTGGAAGCATATTCCATACATCCACTACCCTCTCAGTAAAGTGATACTTTCATTAGTCCCTGGTCTTATCTTATATCTAGGATAGCCTTGTGCCTATCCCATGCATGCTTAAACTCCTTCACTGTATTAACCTCTACCACTTCTGCTGGAAGACTATTCCATACATCCACTACCCTCTCAGTAAAGTAATACTATCATTAGTCCCTGACCTTATCTTATATCTAGGATAGCCTTATACCTATCCCATGCATGCTTAAACTCCTTCACTGTATTAACCTCTACCACTTCTACTGGAAGACTATTCCATGCATCCACTACCCTCTCAGTAATGTAATACTTTCCTTAGTCCCTGACCTTATCTTATATCTACGATAGCCTTGTGCCTATCCCATGCATGCTTAAACTCCTTCACTGTATTAACCTCTACCACTTCCGCTGGAAGACTATTCCATACATCCACTACCCGAACCCTAATACTATTGAGGAATATTTGCATAAATAATGAGCACAAGTCCAGACCGCCATTTGAAAAAAGGATTAACAGACTACAACACCAAACATTAAGAAAGAAACTAAAAGCAATGGCAAACCAGGGATCAGGATGTGGGGGGGTCTAGGACTGTGATAGCACGAGAGGGGGAAGTCAAGGCCAAAAATGACCAGCAGAGCTTCTCAGCCACAGCTTGATGCTAGTAATGGAGTGGGATGCACCCGGTGAGTGAGACAAAAGCCTACGCGTTTCGCGCCTGCATGCTGGTGCTTCGTCAGGGGTCATGTGCGAAACGCGTAGTCTTTTGTCTCACTCACCGGGTGAATCTCACTCCATTACTAGCATCAAGCTGTGCCGTTTTTTCATTAAACGGTGGTGGTTTGTAGCATACACCTACAAGTAATGTGCGATTCTTTTTAGTGTCTAAGCTAATCTCCACCCACAGCGTCTCCACATCAGTTCCAGTTACGTCATGCACACCTTCCTTAATACTGGGCTTTAATTTAATATTTACATATAGACAAATCCCTCCCCCTTTTCTATTTATTCCGCTGCTTTCTCCTTGTCCTTTCTAAAAAGTGAGTCGCTTGTAAATGTTCTAACCGGTCATGGGTCTCATCCCACCACGTGTCTGATTCCTATTAAATCATACTGTTTAGCACTAATTCTGTCCATTAGTTATACGACGCTTAAAGGGAGGCGTGGCTTTCCTTCTCGCCACCCTGACGGTATTTTGCCAGCACAGCCGGTAAATGACCCTTCTGCGCCGGAGACAGTATTAGTTAAATATCGGCAATGCAAAAAGCAGTTGTTCTTTTTTCAGAATTGCAGAGCGAGTTTCTACTCGCCTCCAATATGTAAATGTTAAATTGTGCAGTGGCGTAGCGGCAGCTTCTGTGGTGCATGCGCTGTGTGCATCATAAAGTGACTCACGTCACGTGAGCTCTTGCCATCTCTTTTTCTTTATGCATAATTTATAGTATATGCATAATGTAACTGTACCGAGGAGCCGCAAACTGAATCTGAGAGGGACAGGGAACGGATGCACCCCGCTTTGGCTCCACCTACAACTATGGGCGGTATTTTTTTTAATGAAAAGGTGGCAACTCTAGCCGTCAGACCAACAACACAGCCATATGAGGCTTGAAAGAAGGAGTAGAGCATGAGGCACAGTAGCAAGGTGTACTTGAGTACTGGTAGCTTCATTAATCAGAAAGTAAGGATGGTTTGGCAGACAGGGGTTATATAGGGTGTGTTCATGTTGCCATGGAGTTGGAGTGACTGTGAAGCCACGCCCCCTTTATGGCCATGCACTCTTGCTACTATGTAGTCTTCCCACTGTGGTGTCTGGAATGATTGTTAAGCCCATATGGGATTGTCTGGAGTTTGATAGGGGGCTATGACTGAGAGTTGCCATCTTGGAGGAGACAGGTGGTGGAGATCGCATCCACCATCTTGGTTGAGGCGTGCATCGTATCCATCGTTGTCGATGTTGTTTGGGGCATGATCGCGACAGACAGGGACCCCGATCCAGATAGGCATGACAATTATATGTATAGTTCTTAAATTCACACAGTCAAAAATACAGTGTCATGTGCACATACACACCATACGCATCCCATAGTGTCTCACACATCAGACATTGTAATATAGTCTCGGCTCGTCTGAATTCATTAGCTTTTTTTTGGGTGCCACCCCCAAAAAGGGACATAGAATGCAGTCTATAAAGCAGAATTAGGATCATAGCCTTTCATTGAATGGGAGGGTAATGAAATGATTTCATCACAAGGGGGCGGAGTTATGATCCAGTCTGATTAGGTTAATCTCCTCTCTTTGTGTTGGAAGGCAGGTAAAAAAAAAGGTTGTACACAGCCACGAGTGCAGGGGAGTATTTTATGACATCATCATGCAGGCTTTAACCAAAGTTGTAAAGTGAGACTGATTTTGGACAATGTTGCATGATGGGAAATATTCACAAAATGGAGCCAGGAGATAAACACCTAATTTTCTTTTTCTTTTTATATGCAATTAATTAAATCATATTAAAAAACCCCCAGTGGTATATGATTTATATATGTGTTTGTTGTACATGACCAGGTTATCTAGTTACATCTTATGTAAGTGGTAATGTCCCTTTAAGTATATACCAGGTGAGCTTTGAATTTGCCCATAATCCTATTTTATCAGTCTTCATTGCCATAATCTCTTTTTATTTTGCACTCACTCTTCTTCAACCCAATAACATCTCATCACGTCAATAAATGGAAAATATTTTTATTTCACTTCAAAAAATCGTAATTTTTTTCTTCATGTTTTCATCATTTATCCAAAAGTCTGCAAAAAGAATTAAGATATCAGATTAAAGTAAGATTATCATGCTCTATAACCTGACCTTGCTTACATTCTTATGACAATTTATAAAGACATTAAATGCTTAAGATAAAAGCGATTACATATTAAATTGCCACACTGTGGAAAGGTACAATGGATACTGCTGATGGTATCAGTGTGCTGTATAATGAAAAGTTCACCAAAGATTTAAAAGTATATTTCAGTATTGCAAAAAAGAGCCTCAATGTGCGAGTTAATACTGCAAATAATGAATTTGAGTTGTTATGGGAAATCCTCTAGCTTTTTCATGTGAAAACAAGCAGTATTATCGTCTAAGTTCTCACACCTCCCAACCTCTCCCCCCGACAATGTGGGACACACTTAATGTGATGCTCCGAACAAGGAAAATGAATATTGAACCATGGAATAATGGTCCAGAATCAATACCGTCTTATCACCGTAGAAACGTTATAGTACAGAACTTAAGGTGGGGTCACAAATCAAATGATAGGATCACACTTCAGTGAATGCCTTTAAAGGGGGCCTGGATAATGCTTGTTTGCCTTATTTTGAATCAACAGCAGTAATCAAGAACAGAGTTGAACAATAGTCCTTTTTTCAACCTAAACTACTATGTAACTGTAATATGCCTGGCACGTCCTTTGTCCTCAAGGGGTTACCTACTTGTGTTGTAATGTTTATTATTGTACAGCAGTATATTTTATAGATGTGTTCCTGCAGCATGACTGTAAATATAGCATAAACCTAGAATGGTAAAGTTTCTAGTCTTACCGTTATTCGGCCCTCCTTATTTTTCCAGATCTTCACCCTCAGACGTTTTCCTTCTTTAAATACCCTTCGTTTTTTCTGTTTCCTCCTAATATACATTAAGGATTATCTTCTAAGCATTACATTTACAGCCAGGTTTCTCTAGTTACTATATGGAATAGCTTCATGGTCATCTACACACAGTATACAATGATATTTTTGCCCTTGATCTCCACATGACACAGTACCATATAGGAGCAGGACATGAAGGAATAAGCCTATGGTATTAAATGTAATAAACCTGATGGAAATTTAAATCAACACATTCCTCTGCTCCATTTAAATCAAACTTGATTCTCTCAATAAAATACACTCACTTCTTCCTCTTCCTTTTCTGAGTATTTGATAAATGAACAGTTATTGTGATCTGATTTGCTATCCGCGCTTTCGCCATGACTGTCGTTTTTTTAACTACTCAAGCAGCAGCAGCAGTCCTGCTTTATACATGACAAGCATTGTGATGACACTTAATTCCCTTTATGACATCATGCACCTGAGCAGACATGGTAAAAAACAGCCTTTTAACCCCTTAGTGACCGAGTGCTATGTTGCATTTGATGTGCCTTGAAGACCAGAATTCCATTCTTTTTTATGTTTACTGAACTGTGAATTTCTTTCTTTGTGTTCAGTCCCCCCACACACATGATATATAGGGCTTTCATTTAATATATAAAATACGATGAAAATATGCCATAAAAAACACTTTTTCTAACTTTGACCGGATACACAATTACAAATGGTAAAAAAGACCCCGTCTATATATTTCTAATATTTGTCCTGAGTTTACTAATATCAATGTTTCCTTGTTTGTCGATGTTTGTTTTATTTCAAGTAATAGGGCTATATTAGTTTTTTTCTTCTACAGTGACCTTTTAACCCCCACCCCACTCACCCACTGGACAAACTCACCCACTAGACAAACTCACCCACTAGACAAACTCACCTACTAGACAAACTCACCCACTAGACAAACTCACCCACTAGACAAACTCACCCACTAGACAAACTCACCCACTGGACAAACTCACCCACTAGACAAACTCACCCACTAGACAAACTCACCCACTAGACAAACTCACCCACTGGGCAAACTCACCCACTAGACAAACTCACCCACTGGACAAACTCACCCGCTGTGCTGCGTGATGAGCGAAATCTACTGCGCCTGTGCCGTAGAATTCACTCGAGAAATTTGTCAGAACACCGGTCCCACCCGTTAAGATATATCGAAAGAAACAGGCAGTAAAAAATACCCAAAGAGGGGTGGAAAATTCTGAGATTTGACTAGTTGTATTAGGTAAAGTTGTGATTAATAAAGACAAGGAGGTGAGTATTATTCATATCTCCTTCTTTAATTCACTCAGCAGCAAAGAAGAGTTAAACAGAAAAAACGAATCAATCAGAATGTGTCATAGCAATCCCTCCCCTACCTATATAAACCTATGATCACCAAAACACTTCCTCTTCTTTGTAGAAAAAACATTGTCAACCCATACGAAAGTCAGAACCATAGGATGTACGATTACACCATTGGAACCGGAGTTTGTGAAAAAAACAGATAAGAAACCATAGTCGGTAACGTCTTGATGCATCTAGAGATCGCAAAGGAAACACCTGTAAAAACCTGTGTTGAGATATGTAGGGCCTGAACATCCGACACTCGCTTGCGCGAGAGTAGACAGCACAAAGGGACTAACTTGGCCAACAGTTGTTGTATTGACAGATCATCGTTAAAGGGCCATGAGTCATAGGACTACATCGATGTCCCAAAGGGAAGAATATCTTAGTGGTGTGGATGGCGTAATCTAATCCCTTTCGAAAGGTGACAAACTATCTGCTTGAATCCAGTGAAAACCAACGTGACCCGCCGTTATAGCCAAACAATAGACGTTTATCGATTGGTATGAACAACCTAATTTGAACAAGGAGGTAAGAAACCGAAGTATAGCATTCACAGGGGCCGAAACGGGATCCAAACATTGCTCCATGCACCAACTGGTCCATGCATTGCAGGCATGGAGGTAGGAACGTCTGGTGCCTGGTGCCCAAACTCCTTCCAGGAGATCCAAAGTTGTAGATGAAACACACTGCACAAACCACGGTCCCCTGAAACAAACCATGCCAGCAGGCGCAGTTGATTGTGGGTCATCAAGTGAGCCCATGTACATCCAAAATCAAGCCTGGAATGTGTGGCAATAGTCTGAAGGAAATCTATAGACATATCTAGAAACTGGAACCATGGTCAGATCTCCAACCAAGAGTGATCAAGACAATTGTGTTCAAATTGAGGCGAAGATGAAGCAACACTCACAGAATGAGTTGAACGTAGGGAAAGCATAATGCCTGGCCAGTTTTTCGTGATGTTATAATCCCTTCCAAGGCAAGGGCCCATAGTCTCTGGGGAGGAGGCTTGCCCTCAGGCCCCCCTCCAGGAGCCCAAGGCACAAGGGATTCCGTGAGACCATCCTTTCCGATAGTGTGTGTGTGCTGCAACTCCGAGCAAACTGGCTAGTGTAGAGACAGGTACACTTTATGGTACCTGTAATAAGATTTGACAGAGATAAATGTCACTGTGGAACAATGCATAATGTGGGTAAGGAAGAAACAAGAGCATTGGTTTGATAGCTATCAAAGGAACAGTTCCAATAATGGTGTGCGTTTTAGCAACAGTCCTGTCTATCTCTCCAAGACCCTCCTTATGAATGGGATTTAGGGGCCTTAATAATATTATTTTATATCTAAAAAAAAAATACAGAAGGACTGTAAACTGTTTTAGAGTTAAAATAAGTGATTTTCATATATATTAAATAGTCAATACATGTAGAAAATATGCTAGGTGGAATTACCCCTTGGAAGTTTTTTTTCATTTTAATTTCTGAAACTTTGTACAGCAAAAAAATATTGATTTTTTTTAATACACTAAAAAGTATCACCACCTCGAATACAAGTTACATTGTGAATTTAATCAGTTTTAGGTTCAAAATTGAACTTATCAAGCTCATAAACACATATATCAAAAGGCATAATGGCAAACCAGGATCTATGCCAGATATGCATTTAATTAACCATATCTGAATCTAAGTGCACACATGAAATTATAACTCCGTACCTGGCTGTCAATATCCTTAATCAGAAAGGAGAAATACTGCCAGTGAGCTTAAAGTGTAGGCCAAAAACAGACTCCGATCTTCTGTGTGTGTGTGAGAGTGTGTGTGTGTGTGTGTGTGTGTGTGTGTGTGTGTGTGAGTGTGTGTGTGTGCGTGTGTGTGTGAGTGTGTGTGTGTGTCTCTGTGTGTGTGTGAGAGTGTGTGTGTGTGTGTGTGTGTGTGTGTGTGTGTGTGAGAGTGTGTGTGTGTGTGTGTGAGTGTGTGTGTGTGTGTGTGTGCCGCACACCTAGCACGATCCTGTGCTGTATATCCAGCTTGAACACACAGCACACAAACCCCAGAAATACAAAAATGAACCCCTTATTAAAGTAATACTTGCATTAGTCCCTGGCCTTATCTTATATCTAGGATAGCCTTATACCTATCCCATGCATGGTTAAACTCCTTCACTGTATTAACCTCTACCACTTCTACTGGAAGACTATTCCATACATCCACTACCCTCTCAGTAAGGTAATACTTTCATTAGTCCCTGGCCTTATCTTATATCTAGGATAGCCTTATACCTATCCCACGCATGCTTAAACTCCTTCACTGTATTAACCTCTACCACTTCTACTGGAAGACTATTCCATACATCCACTACCCTCTCAGTAAGGTAATACTTTCATTAGTCCCTGGCCTTATCTTATATCTAGGATAGCCTTATACTATCCCACGCATGCTTAAACTCCTTCACTGTATTAACCTCTACCACTTCTACTGGAAGACTATTCCATACATCCACTACCCTCTCAGTAATGTAATACTATCATTAGTCCCTGGCCTTATCTTATATCTAGGATAGCCTTATACCTATCCCACGCATGCTTAAACTCCTTCACTGTATTAACCTCTACCACTTCTACTGGAAGACTATTCCATACATCCACTACCCTCTCAGTAAAGTAATACTTTCATTAGTCCCTGGCCTTATCTTATATCTAGGATAGCCTTATACCTATCCCATGCATGCTTAGACTCCTTCACTGTATTAACCTCTACCACTTCTACTGGAAGACTATTCCATACATCCACTACCCTCTCAGTAATGTAATACTATCATTAGTCCCTGGCCTTATCTTATATCTAGGACAGCCTTATACCTATCCCACGCATACTTAAACTCCTTCACTGTATTAACCTCTACCACTTCTACTGGAAGACTATTCCATACATCCACTACCCTCTCAGTAAAGTAATACTTTCATTAGTCCCTGGCCTTATCTTATATCTAGGATAGCCTTATACCTATCCCATGCATGCTTAAACTCCTTCACTGTATTAACCTCTACCACTTCTACTGGAAGACTATTCCATACATCCACTACCCTCTCAGTAATGTAATACTTACATTAGTCCCTGACCTTATCTTATATCTAGGATAGCTTTATACCTATCCCACGCATCCTTAAACTCCTTCACTGTATTAACCTCTACCACTTCTACTGGAAGACTATTCCATACATCCACTACCCTCTCAGTAATGTAATACTTTCATTAGTCCCTGGCCTTATCTTATATCTAGGATAGCCTTATAACTATCCCATGCATGCTTAAACTCCTTCACTGTATTAACCTCTACCACTTCCACTGGAAGACTATTCCATACATCCACTACCCTCTCAGTAAAGTAATACTTTCATTAGTCCCTGGCCTTATCTTATATCTAGGATAGCCTTATACCTATCCCATGCATGCTTAAACTCCTTCACTGTATTAACCTCTACCACTTCTACTGGAAGACTATTCCATACATCCACTACCCTCTCAGTAATGTAATACTATCATTAGTCCCTGGCCTTATCTTATATTTAGGATAGCCTTATACCTATCCCACGCATGCTTAAACTCCTTCACTGTATTAACCTCTGCCACTTCTACTGGAAGACTATTCCATACATCCACTACCCTCTCAGTAATGTAATACTTTCATTAGTCCCTGGCCTTATCTTATATCTAGGATAGCCTTATACCTATCCCATGCATGCTTAAACTCCTTCACTGTATTAACCTCTACCACTTCTACTGGAAGTATATTCCATACATCCACTACCCTCTCAGTAATGTAATACTTACATTAGTCCCTGACCTTATCTTATATCTAGGATAGCCTTATACCTATCCCACGCATGCTTAAACTCCTTCACTGTATTAACCTCTACCACTTCTACTGGAAGACTATTCCTTACATCCACTACCCTCTCAGTAAGGTAATACTTTCATTAGTCCCTGGCCTTATCTTATATCTAGGATAGCCTTATACTATCCCACGCATGCTTAAACTCCTTCACTGTATTAACCTCTACGACTTCTACTGGAAGACTATTCCATTCATCCACTACCCTCTCAGTAATGTAATACTATCATTAGTCCCTGGCCTTATCTTATATCTAGGATAGCCTTATACCTATCCCATGCATGCTTAAACTCCTTCACTGTATTAACCTCTACCACTTCTACTGGAAGACTATTCCATACATCCACTACCCTCTCAGTAATGTAATACTTACATTAGTCCCTGACCTTATCTTATATTTAGGATAGCCTTATACCTATCAAACGCATGCTTAAACTCCTTCACTGTATTAACCTCTACCACTTCTACTGGAAGACTATTCCATACATCCACTACCCTCTCAGTAAAGTAATACTTTCATTAGTCCCTGGCCTTATCTTATATCTAGGATAGCCTTATACCTATCCCACGCATGCTTAAACTCCTTCACTGTATTAACCTCTACCACTTCCACTGGAAGACTATTCCATAAATCCACTACCCTCTCAGTAAAGTAATACTTTCATTAGTCCCTGGCCTTATCTTATATCTAGGATAGCCTTATACCTATCCCATGCATGCTTAAACTCCTTCACTGTATTAACCTCTACCACTTCTACTGGAAGACTATTCCATGCATCCACTACCCTCTCAGTAATGTAATACTTTAATTACTCCCTGACCTTATCTTATATCTAGGATAGCCTTATACCTATCCCATACATGCTTAAACTCCTTCACTGTATTAACCTCTACCACTTCTACTGGAAGACTATTCCATACATCCACTACCGTCTCAGTAATGTAATACTTTCATTAGTCCCTGGCCTTATCTTATATCTAGGATAGCCTTATACCTATCCCATGCATTCTTAAACTCCTTCACTGTATTAACCTCTACCACTTCTACTGGAAGACTATTCCATGCATCCACTACCCTCTCAGTAATGTAATACTTTCATTAGTCCCTGGCCTTATCTTATAGCTAGGATAGCCTTATACCTATCCCATGCATGCTTAAACTCCTTCACTGTATTAACTTCTACCACTTCTGCTGGAAGACTATTCCATACATCCACTACCCTCTCAGTAAATTAATACTTTCATTAGTCCCTGGTCTTATCTTATATCTAGGATAGCCTTATACCTATCCCATGCATGCTTAAACTCCTTCACTGTATTAACCTCTACCACTTCTACTAGAAGACTATTCCATACATCCACTACCCTCTCAGTAATGTAATACTTTCATTAGTCCCTGGCCTTATCTTATATCTAGGAAAGCCGTATACCTATCCCACGCATGCTTAAACTCCTTCACTGTATTAACCTCTGCCACTTCTACTGGAAGACTATTCCATACATCCACTACCCTCTCAGTAATGTAATACTTTCATTAGTCCCTGGCCTTATCTTATATTTAGGATAGCCTTATACCTATCCCACGCATGCTTAAACTCCTTCACTGTATTAACCTCTACCACTTCTACTGGAAGACTATTCCATACATCCACTACCCTCTCAGTAATGTAATACTTTCATTAGTCCCTGGCCTTATCTTATATCTAGGATAGCCTTATACCTATCCCACGCATGCTTAAACTCCTTCACTGTATTAACCTCTACCACTTCCACTGGAAGACTATTCCATACATCCACTACCCTCTCAGTAAAGTAATACTTTCATTAGTCCCTGGCCTTATCTTATATCTAGGATAGCCTTATACCTATCCCATGCATGCTTAAACTCCTTCACTGTATTAACCTCTACCACTTCTACTGGAAGACTATTCCATGCATCCACTACCCTCTCAGTAATGTAATACTTTAATTAGTCCCTGACCTTATCTTATATCTAGGATAGCCTTATACCTATCCCATACATGCTTAAACTCCTTCACTGTATTAACCTCTACCACTTCTACTGGAAGACTATTCCATACATCCACTACCCTCTCAGTAATGTAATACTTTCATTAGTCCCTGGCCTTATCTTATATCTAGGATAGCCTTATACCTATCCCATGCATGCTTAAACTCCTTCACTGTATTAACCTCTACCACTTCTACTAGAAGACTATTCCATACATCCACTACCCTCTCAGTAATGTAATACTTTCATTAGTCCCTGGCCTTATCTTATATCTAGGATAGCCTTATACCTATCCCATGCATGCTTAAACTCCTTCACTGTATTAACTTCTACCTCTTCTGCTGGAAGACTATTCCATACATCCACTACCCTCTCAGTAAATTAATACTTTCATTAGTCCCTGGTCTTATCTTATATCTAGGATAGCCTTATACCTATCCCATGCATGCTTAAACTCCTTCACTGTATTAACCTCTACCACTTCTACTAGAAGACTATTCCATACATCCACTACCCTCTCAGTAATGTAATACTTTCATTAGTCCCTGGCCTTATCTTATATCTAGGAAAGCCGTATACCTATCCCACGCATGCTTAAACTCCTTCACTGTATTAACCTCTGCCACTTCTACTGGAAGACTATTCCATACATCCACTACCCTCTCAGTAATGTAATACTTTCATTAGTCCCTGGCCTTATCTTATATCTAGGATAGCCTTATACCTATCCCATGCATGCTTAAACTCCTTCACTGTATTAACCTCTACCACTTCTACAGAAGACTATTCCATACATCCACTACCCTCTCAGTAATGTAATACTTTCGTTAGTGCCTGGCCTAATCTTATATCTAGGATAGCCTTATACCTATCCCATGCATGCTTAAACTCCTTCACTGTATTACCCTCTACCACTTCTACTGGAAGACTATTCCCTGCATCCACTACCCTCTCAGTAAAGTAATACTTTCATTAGTCGCTGGCCTTATCTTATATCTAGGATAGCCTTATACCTATCCCACGCATGCTTAAACTCCTTCACTGTATTAACCTCTACCACTTCTACTGGAAGTATATTCCATACATCCACTACCCTCTCAGTAAAGTGATACTTTCATTAGTCCCTGGTCTTATCTTATATCTACGATAGCCTTGTGCCTATCCCATGCATGCTTAAACTCCTTCACTGTATTAACCTCTACCACTTCTACTGGAAGACTATTCCATGCATCCACTACCCTCTCAGTAATGTAATACTTTCATTAGTCCCTTACCTTATCTTATATCTAGGATAGTCTTTTGCCTATCCCATGCATGCTTAAACTCCTTCACTGTATTAACCTCTACCACTTCCGCTGGAAGACTATTCCATACATCCACTACCCTCTCAGTAAAGTAATACTTTCATTAGTCCCTGGCCTTATCTTATATCTAGGATAGCCTTATACCTATCCCACGCATGCTTAAACTCCTTCACTGTATTAACCTCTACCACTTCTACTGGAAGACTATTCCATACATCCACTACCCTCTCAGTAATGTAATACTTTCATTAGTCCCTGGTCTTATCTTATATCTAGGATAGCCTTGTACCTATCCCACGCATGCTTAAACTCCTTCACTGTATTACCCTCTACCACTTCTACTGGAAGACTATTCCATGCATCCACTACCCTCTCAGTAAAGTAATACTTTCATTAGTCCCTGGCCTTATCTTATATCTAGGATAGCCTTATACCTATCCCATGCATGCTTAAACTCCTTCACTGTATTAACCTCTACCACTTCCGCTGGAAGACTATTCCATACATCCACTACCCGAACCCTAATACTATTGAGGAATATTTGCATAAATAATGAGCACAAGTCCAGACCGCCATTTGAAAAAAGGATTAACAGACTACAACACCAAACATTAAGAAAGAAACTAAAAGCAATGGCAAGCCAGGGATCAGGATGTGGGGGGGTCTAGGACAGTGATAGCACGAGAGAGGGAAGTCAAGGCCAAAAATGACCAGCAGAGCTTCTCAGCCACAGCTTGATGCTAGTAATGGAGTGGGATGCACCCTGTGAGTGAGACAAAAGCCTACGCGTTTCGCGCCTGCATGCTGGTGCTTCGTCAGGGGTCATGTGCGAAACGCGTAGTCTTTTGTCTCACTCACCGGGTGAATCTCACTCCATTACTAGCATCAAGCTGTGCCGTTTTTTCATTAAACGGTGGTGGTTTGTAGCATACACCTACAAGTAATGTGCGATTCTTTTTAGTGTCTAAGCTAATCTCCACCCACAGCGTCTCCACATCAGTTCCAGTTACGTCATGCACACCTTCCTTAATACTGGGCTTTAATTTAATATTTACATATAGACAAATCCCTCCCCCTTTTCTATTTATTCCGCTGCTTTCCCCTTGTCCTTTCTAAAAAGTGAGTCGCTTGTAAATGTTCTGACCGGTCATGGGTCTCATCCCACCACGTGTCTGATTCCTATTAAATCATACTGTTTAGCACTAATTCTGTCCATTAGTTATACGACGCTTAAAGGGAGGCGTGGCTTTCCTTCTCGCCACCCTGACGGTATTTTGCCAGCACAGCCGGTAAATGACCCTTCTGCGCCGGTGACAGTATTAGTTAAATATCGGCAATGCAAAAAGCAGTTGTTCTTTTTTCAGAATTGCAGAGTGAGTTTCTACTCGCCTCCAATATGTAAATGTTAAATTGTGCAGTGGCGTAGCGGCAGCTTCTGTGGCGCTTGCGCTGTGTGCATCATAAAGTGACTCACGTCACGTGAGCTCTTGCCATCTCTTTTTCTTTATCCATAATTTATAGTATATGCATAATGTAACTGTACCGAGGAGCCGCAAACTGAATCTGAGAGGGACAGGGAACGGATGCACCCCGCTTTGGCTCCACCTACAACTATGGGTTGTATTTTTTTTAATGAAAAGGTGGCAACTCTAGCCGTCAGACCAACAACACAGCCATATGAGGCTTGAAAGAAGGAGTAGAGCATGAGGCACAGTAGCAAGGTGTACTTGAGTACTGGTAGCTTCATTAATCAGAAAGTAAGGATGGTTTGGCAGACAGGGGTTATATAGGGTGTGTTCATGTTGCCATGGAGTTGGAGTGACTGTGAAGCCACGCCCCCTTTATGGCCATGCACTCTTGCTACTATGTAGTCTTCCTACTATGGTGTCTGAAATGATTGTTAAGCCCATATGGGATTGTCTGGAGTTTGATAGGGGGCTATGACTGAGAGTTGCCATCTTGGAGGAGACAGGTGGTGGAGATCGCATCCACCATCTTGGTTGAGGCGTGCATCGTATCCATCGTTGTCGATGTTGTTTGGGGCATGATCGCGACAGACAGGGACCCCGATCCAGATAGGCATGACAATTATATGTATAGTTCTTAAATTCACACAGTCAAAAATACAGTGTCATGTGCACATACACACCATACGCATCCCATAGTGTCTCACACATCAGACATTGTAATATAGCTTCGGCTCGTCTGAATTCATTAGCTTTTTTTTGGGTGCCACCCCCAAAAAGGGACATAGAATGCAGTCTATAAAGCAGAATTAGGATCATAGCCTTTCATTGAATGGGAGGGTAATGAAATGATTTCATCACAAGGGGGCGGAGTTATGATCCAGTCTGATTAGGTTAATCTCCTCTCTTTGTGTTGTAAGGCAGGTAAAAAAAAGGTTGTACACAGCCACGAGTGCAGGGGAGTATCTTATGACATCATCATGCAGGCTTTAACCAAAGTTGTAAAGTGAGACTGATTTTGGACAATATTGCATTATGGGAAATATTCACAAAATGGAGCCAGGAGATAAACACCTAATTTTCTTTTTCTTTTTATATGCAATTAATTAAATCATATTAAAAAAAACCCCAGTGGTATATGATTTATATATGTGTTTGTTGTAAATGACCAGGTTATCTAGTTACATCTTATGTAAGTGGTAATGTCCCTTTAAGTATATACCAGGTGAGCTTTGAATTTGCCCATAATCCTATTTTATCAGTCTTCATTGCCATAATCTCTTTTTATTTTGCACTCACTCTTCTTCAACCCAATAACATCTCATCACGTCAATAAATGGAAAATGTTTTTATTTCACTTCAAAAAAAATTTTTCTTCATGTTTTCCATCATTTATCCAAAAGTCTGCAAAAAGAATGAAGATATCAGATTAAAGTAAGATTATCATGCTCTATAACCTGACCTTGCTTACATTCTTATGACAATTTATAAAGACATTAAATGCTTAAGATAAAAGCTATTACATATTAAATTGCCACACTGTGGAAAGGTACAATGGATACTGCTGATGGTATCAGTGTGCTGTATAATGAAAGGTTCTGCAACATTCACAAAAGATTTCAAAGTATATTTCAGTATTGCAAAAAAGAGCCTCAATGTGCGAGTTAATACTGCAAATAATGAATTTGAGTTGTTATGGGAAATCCTCTAGCTTTTTCATGTGAAAACAAGCAGTATTATCGTCTAAGTTCTCACACCTCCCAACCTCTCCCCCCGACAATGTGGGACACACTTAATGTGATGCTCCGAACAAGGAAAATGAATATTGAACCATGGAATAATGGTCCAGAATCAATACTGTCTTATCACCGTGGAAACGTTATAGTACAGAACTTAAGGTGGGGTCACAAATCAAATGATAGGATCACACTTCAGTGAATGCCTTTAAAGGGGGCCTGGATAATGCTTGTTTGCCTTATTTTGAATCAACAGCAGTAATCAAGAACAGAGTTGAACAATAGTCCTTTTTTCAACCTAAACTACTATGTAACTGTAATATGCCTGGCACGTCCTTTGTCCTCAAGGGGTTACCTACTTGTGTTGTAATGTTTTTTATTGTACAGCAGTATATTTTATAGATGTGTTCCTGCAGCATGACTGTAAATATAGCATAAACCTAGAATGGTAAAGTTTCTAGTCTTACCGTTATTCGGCCCTCCTTATTTTTCCAGATCTTCACCCTCAGACGTTTTCCTTCTTTAAATACCCTTCGTTTTTTCTGTTTCTTCCTAAAATACATTAAGAATTATCTTCTAAGCATTACATTCACAGCCAGGTTTCTCTAGTTACTATATGGAATAGCTTCATGGTCATCTACACACAGTATACAATGATATTTTTGCCCTTGATCTCCACATGACACAGTACCATATAGGAGCAGGACATGAAGGGATAAGCATATGGTATTAAATGTAATAAACCTGATGGAAATTTAAATCAACACATTCCTCTGCTCCATTTAAATCAAACTTGATTCTCTCAATAAAATACACTCACTTCTTCCTCTTCCTTTTCTGTGTATTTGATAAATGAACAGTTATTGTGATCTGATTTGCTATCCGCGCTTTCGCCATGACTGTCGTTTTTTTAACTACTCAAGCAGCAGCAGCAGTCCTGCTTTATACATGACAAGCATTGTGATGACACTTAAGTCCCTTTATGACATCATGCACCTGAGCAGACATGGTAAAAAACAGCCTTTTAACCCCTTAGTGACCGAGTGCTATGTTGCATTTGATGTGCCTTGAAGACCAGAAGTCCATTCTTTTTTATGTTTACTGAACTGTGAATTTCTTTCTTTGTGTTCAGTCCCCCCACACACATGATATATAGGGCTTTCATTTAATATATAAAATACGATGAAAATATGCCATAAAAAACACTTTTTCTAACTTTGACCGGATACACAATTACAAATGGTAAAAAAGACCCCGTCTATATATTTCTAATATTTGTCCTGAGTTTACTAATATCACTGTTTCCTTGTTTGTCGATGTTTGTTTTATTTCAAGTAATAGGGCTATATTAGTTTTTTTCTTCTACAGTGACCTTTTAACCCCCACCCCACTCACCCACTGGACAAACTCACCCACTAGACAAACTCACCCACTAGACAAACTCACCTACTAGACAAACTCACCCACTAGACAAACTCACCCACTAGACAAACTCACCCACTAGACAAACTCACCCACTAGACAAACTCACCCACTGGACAAACTCACCCACTAGACAAACTCACCCACTGGACAAACTCACCCACTGGACAAACTCACCCACTAGACAAACTCACCCACTAGACAAGCTCACCCACTGGACAAACTCACCCACTAGACAAACTCACCCACTGGGCAAACTCACCCACTAGACAAACTCACCCACTAGACAAACTCATCCACTGGACAAACTCACCCACTGGACAAACTCATCCACTAGACAAACTCACCCACTGGACAAACTCACCCACTGGACAAACTCACCCACTGGACAAACTCACCCACTAGACAAACTCACCCACTAGCCCTACTCACCCACTAGCCCTACTCATCCACTAGACAAACTCACCAACTAGACAAACTCACCCACTAGACAAACTCACCCACTGGACAAACTCACCCACTAGACAAACTCACCCACTGGACAAACTCACCCACTAGCCCTACTCACCCACTGGACAAACTCACCCACTAGACAAACTCACCCACTAGACAAACTCACCCACTAGAAAAACTCACCCACTGGACAAACTCACCCACTGGACAAACTCACCCACTAAGCAAACTCACCCCACTGGACAAACTCACCCACTAGACAAACTCACCCACTGGGCAAACTCACCCACTAGACAAACTCACCCACTGGGCAAACTCACGCACTAGATAAACTCACCCACTAGACAAACTCACCCACTGGACAAACTCACCCACTAGACAAACTCACCCACTAGACAAACTCACCCACTGGACAAACTCACCCACTGGACAAACTCACCCACTAGACAAACTCACCCACTGGACAAACTCACCCACTGGACAAACTCACCCACTAGACAAACTCACCCACTGGGCAAACTCACCCACTAGATAAACTCACCCACTAGATAATCTCACCCACTAGACAAACTCACCCACTAGCCATACTCACCCACTAGACAAACTTACCCACTAGACAAACTCACCCACTAGACAAACTCACCCACTAGATAAACTCACCCACTGGACAAACTCACCCACTGGACAAACTCACCCACTGGACAAACTCATCCACTAGATAAACTCACCCACTGGACAAACTCACCCACTGGACAAACTCACCCACTGGACAAACTCATCCACTAGATAAACTCACCCACTGGACAAACTCACCCACTAGACAAACTCACCCACTGGACAAACTCACCCACTAGATGAGACATTGCATGCCGCCCCCCCCCCCCCCCCCCCCCCCCCCGCCGCGCGGTTGACCTTTTTTTTCTTTTCTTGCAGCAGTAACGGATGCGGCTGCAGGAAAACGGAAAAAAAAAAAAAATCACCGAGACCGGATCTGGTAACTGTGTTTCCCTCCTCCGCGCAGGGAGGGGCAGATTGTAATGAAGGGGGCTGACTGGAAAGGAGGCATCAAATTGATTAGAAAGGAGTCAGCATGGCAAGCCAGTGAGTCACATTGGGAAGAGAAAGTCAGATTGCCATATCTGGGGGTCAGATTGGAAGAAGGAGTCAGATTGGCATATCTGGGGGTCAGATTGGAAGAAGGAGTCAGATTGGCACATCTGGGGGTCAGATTGGAAGAAGGAGTCATATTGCCATATCTGGGGGTCAGATTGGAAGAAGGAGTCAAATTGCCATATCTGGGGGTCAGATTGGAAGAAGGAGTCATATTGGCACATCTGGGGGTCAGATTGGAAGAAGGAGTCAGATTGCCATATCTGGGGGTCAGATTGGAAGAAGGAGTCAGATTGGCACATCTGGGGGTCAGATTGGTAAACCTGGCAGGATGTATTGGCAAGTTTATACATTACTGCTTATTTTGCCATGATTTGCCAAGTTTATACATTACTGCTGATTTTGCCATGATATGCCAAGTTTATACATTACTGCTTATTTTGCCATGATATGCCAAGTTTATACATTACTGCTGATTTTGCCATGATTTGCCAAGCTTATACATTACTGGTGATTTTGCCATGATTTGCCAAGTTTATACATTACTGGTGATTTTGCCATGATTTGCCAAGTTTATACATTACTGCTGATTTTGCCATGATTTGCCAAGTTTATACATTACTGGTGATTTTGCCATGATATGCCAAGTTTATACATTACTGGTGATTTTGCCATGATTTGCCAAGTTTATACATTACTGGTGATTTTGCCATGATTTGCCAAGTTTATACATTACTGCTGATTTTGCCATGATATGCCAAGTTTATACATTACTGCTGATTTTGCCATGATATGCCAAGTTTATACATTACTGCTGATTTTGCCATGTTTTACTAAGCTTATGCATTACATTTAGACTGAATGTGTGTGTGACTGACTGTGTGTGCGTGTGACTAGGGTGTGAGGCCAGCTGCATTGTATGGCAGAGCAGGACTGGAAGAGAGGGAGAACTGGACCAGGAGAAAGATAACTTGCTTACAATATAGTGGGAGAGAGTGAAAGGTTAAGAGAAAGATGGCTTGGAGTAGTGAGAGTGCAGGGAGAATAGTGACTTGGAGTAGTAAGAGTGCAGGGAGAATAGTGACTTGGAGTAGTGAGAGTGCAGGGAGAATAGTGGCTTGGAGTAGTGAGAGTGCAGGGAGAATAGTGACTTGGAGTAGTGAGAGTGCAGGGAGAATAGGGACTTGGAGTAGTAAGAGTGCAGGGAGAATAGTGACTTGGAGTAGTGAGAGTGCAGGGAGAATAGTGGCTTGGAGTAGTGAGAGTGCAGGGAGAATAGTGGCTTGGAGTAGTGAGAGTGCAGAGAGAAAGATGGCTTGGGTCAAGTGAATGCGCACTATGATGTCACGTGACTCGCAATCTGTATCGGGGGTGTTTCCTGAGTGGAAATAAGTAGAGGCTACTGAGCGATGGAGCTGGGGTATGTATGTACATTCAGATTGGGGAGGGCAGATTGGATGGGGAGGAGCCAGATTGGGAACTCCGAGGGGGGTGGGGGGCAAAATTGTAAGTAGGGTACTGTGATGGTCTGATATAAGGAGGAGTGAGAGACCGCTATGCAGGATAAGCCAGGGTATGCGGAATAGAATAGTCGGGTACAAATCCAAGATCAGGGGAATCGGCAAAACTTCATAAACGTAAACAGTCCAGAATCAGGGGAATCAGCAATCTTCATAAACGTAAAACAGTCCAGGGTCATACACAGAAAAGCAGCAAAACGGATAACAGACCAGGAGTAGGGAAACCAGAAGATCAGAATAGTCCAGGGAACAATCCAAATCGGCAACAAGTAATCAAGAATAGGAAAACGCCAGGAGTTCAGGGAATACACGAGAATCACCAAGCACAGGTATTACTGTGAAGAGCACTTTTAAATGTTCCCGCTAGTCGCGCGCTGACGTCGGGTGTGACGTCATCGGAGGCGCGTCTGAGCTCCGATAGTGGAGAAACGCGCGTCCCCGGCTGTGTGCAGTCAGGCACAGCCGGGTGCGCGATTAGGAGAGGATACTCTGGGGATCTGCTGCGAGGTAAGTTATGACAGGTACAGACTGGGAAATCGGGGGGGGGGGGCAGAATTTAAAGAAGGTGGCTGACTGGGAACTCTGGGGGGCAGATTGGAAAGAAGGGGGCTGACTGGGAAGAGTGTAGGGAGAATAGTGGCTTACAGTAGTGAGAGTGCAGGGAGAAAGATGGCTTGGAGTAGAGTAGAATCTTGGTGGAGTGAGAGTGGGGGAGAGAGATGGCTTGGTGGAGTGAGAGTGGGGGAGAGAGATGGCTTGGTGAAGTGAGAGTGGGGGAGAGAGATGGCTTGGTGGAGTGAGAGTGGGGGAGAGAGATGGCTTGGTGGAGTGAGAGTGGGGGAGAGAGATGGCTTGGTGGAGTGAGTTCAGGGAACCCAGATGGCTTGGTGGAGTGAGAGTGGGGGACACAGATGTCTTGGTGGAGGGAGAGTGGGTGAGAGAGATGGCTTGGTGAAGTGAGAGTGGGGGAGAGAGATGGCTTGGTGGAGTGAGTTCAGGGAACCCAGATGGCTTGGTGGAGTGAGAGTGGGGGACACAGATGTCTTGGTGGAGGGAGAGTGGGGGAGAGAGATGGCTTGGTGGAGTGAGAGTGGGGGAGAGAGATGGCTTGGTGGAGTGAGTTCAGGGAACCCAGATGGCTTGGTGGAGTGAGAGTGGGGGAGAGAGATGGCTTGGTGGAGTGAGTTCAGGGAACCCAGATGGCTTGGTCGAGTGAGAGTGGGGGACACAGATGTCTTGGTGGAGTGAGAGTGGGGGAGAGAGATGGCTTGGTGGAGTGAGTTCAGGGAACCCAGATGGCTTGGTCGAGTGAGAGTGGGGGACACAGATGTCTTGGTGGAGGGAGAGTGTAAGGCTGGAAGAGAGAGCTGTCTTGGAGGAGAGAGAGTGCAGAGCTGGGAGAGAGATGGCTTGGAGGAGTGGGAGAAAGTGCAAGGCTGGGAGAGAGATTACTTGGAGGAGAGCGTGCAGAGCTGGGAGACAGATGGCTTGGAGGAGTGGGAGAGTGCAGAGGAGTGAGAGTAGGAGAGAGTGCAGGGCTGGGAGGATTGAGAGATGACCTTTCTGGGTAGTGGGAGAGAGCAGTAACCAAAGATGTATGAGAACAGATCTAAGTAAGAGAGTCTGGCTGGATAGTGTTACATCAGGCTGTGTTAGAGAGCACCTTGTTGGTGCAATCTAGGTGCTCTGGAAAGACCTGTGGGCAGTGGCGTCGCTAGGGGGGCTGTTGGGGCTGAAGCCCCGGATCTCCGCTCCATAGATCCGAATGGAGACTCTGACCACGCCCCTCATGCTCGGCCCCTCAAGACTCTGCATACTGCAATCTGGACGCTGGACAGCACCAGACTCCGCCCCATCGTGCTCAACTCCGCCCCCTCACGCTTTAAATGAATAGCGGCTCTATCGGCAGTTCCTTGGATCCTCCTCCTGCAGATTTTACCTCCATGACGTCACAGGCTGGGTCCTGAACTGCTAGGTAAGCACAATATCTGTGCTGGGGTAAGACTATTATATATAAAGAAATACTGTTTGTGTGAGTGGCAGAGTGCAAGTGAGTGAGTGAGTGTGGCAGAGTGGGAGTGTTTGGCAGAGTGTAAGTGTGAGTGAGTGTAAGCATGAGTGGCAGAGTTATGAGTGTGCATGTGTGAGTGTGTGTGAGTGTGTGTGAGTGGCAGAGAGAGTGTGTGTGAGAATGTGAGTGAGAGTGAGGGTGGCATAGTGTGAGTGTAAGTGTGTGTGAGTGAGTGTAAGCATGAGTGGCAGAGTTATGAGTGTGCATGTGTAAGTGGGTGTGAATGGTAGAGTGTAAGTCGGTGTGAGTGGCAGAGTGTAAGTGTGTGAGTGAGTGTAAGCATGAGTGGCAGAGTTATGAGTGTGCATGTGTAAGTGGGTGTGAATGGTAGAGTGTAAGTCGGTGTGAGTGGCAGAGTGTAAGTGTGTGAGTGAGTGTAAGCATGAGTGGCAGAGTTATGAGTGTGCATGTGTAAGTGGGTGTGAGTGGTAGAGTGTAAGTCGGTGTGAGTGGCAGAGTGTAAGTGTGTAAGTGAGTGTAAGCATGAGTGGCAGAGTTATGAGTGTGTATGTATATGAGTGGCAGAGTGTAAGTGTGTGAGTGAGTGTAAGCATGAGTGGCAGAGTTATGAGTGTGCATGTGTAAGTGGGTGTGAATGGTAGAGTGTAAGTCGGTGTGAGTGGCATAGTGTAAGTGTGTGAGTGAGTGTAAGCATGAGTGGCAGAGTTATGAGTGTGTATGTATATGAGTGGCATAGTGTAAGTGGCAGACAACACTGGTTCTGCCTTGTGGCTTGGGGTGGCTGATACAAGGAAGCAGAGTTCTGACTGAGGTACCCTGGGTAACAAATATCTCCCATAATTAAAAATTAATTCAGATTTGCAGCCTTTTCAATTTGTAATAAAATCTGATCTTCTCCATCAATGCTAATATTTGGTGGCTTGTAGCATACACCTACAAGTAATGTGCGATTCTTTTTAGTGTCTAAGCTAATCTCCACCCACAGCGTCTCCACATCAGTTCCAGTTATGTCATGCACACCTTCCTTAATACTGGGCTTTAATTTAATATTTACATATAGACAAATCCCTCCCCCTTTTCTATTTATTCCGCTGCTTTCTCCTTGTCCTTTCTAAAAAGTGAGTAGCTTGTACTGACCGGTCATGGGTCTCATCCCACCACGTGTCTGATTCCTATTAAATCATACTGTTTAGCACTAATTGTGTCCATTAGTTATACGACGCTTAAAGGGAGGCGTGGCTTTCCTTCTCACCACCCTGACGGTATTTTGCCAGCACAGCCGGTAAATGACCCTTCTGCGCCGGTGACAGTATTAGTTAAATATCGGCAATGCAAAAAGCAGTTTTTTTTTTTTCAGAATTGCAGAGTGAGTTTCTACTCGCCTCCAATATGTAAATGTTAAATTGTGCAGTGGCGTAGCGGCAGCTTCTGTGGTGCATGCGCTGTGTGCATCATAAAGTGACTCACGTCACGTGAGCTCTTGCCATCTCTTTTTCTTTATCCATAATTTATAGTATATGCATAATGTAACTGTACCGAGGAGCCGCAAACTGAATCTGAGAGGGACAGGGAACGGATGATCCCCGCTTTGGCTCCACCTACAACTATGGGCGGTATTTTTTTTAATGAAAAGGTGGCAACTCTAGCCGTCAGACCAACAACACAGCCATATGAGGCTTGAAAGAAGGAGTAGAGCATGAGGCACAGTAGCAAGGTGTACTTGAGTACTGGTAGCTTCATTAATCAGAAAGTAAGGATGGTTTGGCAGACAGGGTTTATATAGGGTGTGTTCATGTTGCCATGGAGTTGGAGTGACTGTGAAGCCACGCCCCCTTTATGGCCATGCACTCTTGCTACTATGTAGTCTTCCTACTATGGTGTCTGAAATGATTGTTAAGCCCATATGGGATTGTCTGGAGTTTGATAGGGGGCTATGACTGAGAGTTGCCATCTTGGAGGAGACAGGTGGTGGAGATCGCATCCACCATCTTGGTTGAGGCGTGCATCGTATCCATCGTTGTCGATGTTGTTTGGGGCATGATCGCGACAGACTGGGACCCCGATCCAGATAGGCATGACAATTATATGTATAGTTCTTAAATTCACACAGTCAAAAATACAGTGTGACATAGTGTCATGTGCACATACACACCATACGCATCCCATAGTGTCTCACACATCAGACATTGTAATATAGTCTCGGCTCGTCTGAATTCATTAGCTTTTTTTTGGGTGCCACCCCCAAAAAGGGACATAGAATGCAGTCTATAAAGCAGAATTAGGATCATAGCCTTTCATTGAATGGGAGGGTAATGAAATGATTTCATCACAAGGGGGCGGAGTTATGATCCAGTCTGATTAGGTTAATCTCCTCTCTTTGTGTTGTAAGGCAGGTAAAAAAAAGGTTGTACACAGCCACGAGTGCAGGGGAGTATCTTATGACATCATCATGCAGGCTTTAACCAAGTTGTAAAGTGAGACTGATTTTGGACAATGTTGCATGATGGGAAATATTCACAAAATGGAGCCAGGAGATAAACACCTAATTTTCTTTTTCTTTTTATATGCAATTAATTAAATCATATTAAAAAACCCCCAGTGGTATATGATTTATATATGTGTTTGTTGTACATGACCAGGTTATCTAGTTACATCTTATGTAAGTGGTAATGTCCCTTTAAGTATATACCAGGTGAGCTTTGAATTTGCCCATAATCCTATTTTATCAGTCTTCATTGCCATAATCTCTTTTTATTTTGCACTCACTCTTCTTCAACCCAATAACATCTCATCACGTCAATAAATGGAAAATATTTTTATTTCACTTCAAAAAATCGTAATTTTTTTCTTCATGTTTTCATCATTTATCCAAAAGTCTGCAAAAAGAATTAAGATATCAGATTAAAGTAAGATTATCATGCTCTATAACCTGACCTTGCTTACATTCTTATGACAATTTATAAAGACATTAAATGCTTAAGATAAAAGCGATTACATATTAAATTGCCACACTGTGGAAAGGTACAATGGATACTGCTGATGGTATCAGTGTGCTGTATAATGAAAAGTTCACCAAAGATTTAAAAGTATATTTCAGTATTGCAAAAAAGAGCCTCAATGTGCGAGTTAATACTGCAAATAATGAATTTGAGTTGTTATGGGAAATCCTCTAGCTTTTTCATGTGAAAACAAGCAGTATTATCGTCTAAGTTCTCACACCTCCCAACCTCTCCCCCCGACAATGTGGGACACACTTAATGTGATGTTCCGAACAAGGAAAATGAATATTGAACCATGGAATAATGGTCCAGAATCAATACCGTCTTATCACCGTGGAAACGTTATAGTACAGAACTTAAGGTGGGGTCACAAATCAAATGATAGGATCACACTTCAGTGAATGCCTTTAAAGGGGGCCTGGATAATGCTTGTTTGCCTTATTTAGAATCAACAGCAGTAATCAAGAACAGAGTTGAACAATAGTCCTTTTTTCAACCTAAACTACTATGTAACTGTAATATGCCTGGCACGTCCTTTGTCCTCAAGGGGTTACCTACTTGTGTTGTAATGTTATTATTGTACAGCAGTATATTTTATAGATGTGTTCCTGCAGCATGACTGTAAATATAGCATAAACCTAGAATGGTAAAGTTTCTAGTCTTACCGTTATTCGGCCCTCCTTATTTTTCCAGATCTTCACCCTCAGACGTTTTCCTTCTTTAAATACCCTTCGTTTTTTCTGTTTCTTCCTAAAATACATTAAGGATTATCTTCTAAGCATTACATTCACAGCCAGGTTTCTCTAGTTACTATATGGAATAGCTTCATGGTCATCTACACACAGTATACAATGATATTTTTGCCCTTGATCTCCACATGACACAGTACCATATAGGAGCAGGACATGAAGGAATAAGCATATGGTATTAAATGTAATAAACCTGATGGAAATTTAAATCAACACATTCCTCTGCTCCATTTAAATCAAACTTGATTCTCTTAATAAAATACACTCACTTCTTCCTCTTCCTTTTCTGAGTATTTGATAAATGAACAGTTATTGTGATCTGATTTGCTATCCGCGCTTTCGCCATGACTGTCGTTTTTTTAACTACTCAAGCAGCAGCAGCAGTCCTGCTTTATACATGACAAGCATTGTGATGACACTTAAGTCCCTTTATGACATCATGCACCTGAGCAGACATGGTAAAAAACAGCCTTTTAACCCCTTAGTGACCGAGTGCTATGTTGCATTTGATGTGCCTTGCAGACCAGAATTCCATTCTTTTTTATGTTTACTGAACTGTGAATTTCTTTCTTTGTGTTCAGTCCCCCCACACACATGATATATAGGGCTTTCATTTAATATATAAAATACGATGAAAATATGCCATAAAAAACACTTTTTCTAACTTTGACCGGATACACAATTACAAATGGTAAAAAAGACCCCGTCTATATATTTCTAATATTTGTCCTGAGTTTACTAATATCAATGTTTCCTTGTTTGTCGATGTTTGTTTTATTTCAAGTAATAGGGCTATATTAGTTTTTTTCTTCTACAGTGACCTTTTAACCCCCACCCCACTCACCCACTAGACAAACTCACCCACTGGGCAAACTCACCCACTGGACAAACTCACCCACTAGACAAACTCACCCACTGTGAAAACTCACCCAATGGGCAAACTCAACCACTGGACAAACTCACCCACTGGACAAACTCACCCACTGGGCAAACTCACCCACTAGACAAACTCACCCACTAGACAAACTCACCGACTAGACAAACTCACCCACTGGACAAACTCACCCACTGGACAAACTCACCCACTAGACAAACTCACCCACTAGACAAACTCACCCACTATACAAACTCACCGACTATACAAACTCACCCACTGGACAAACTCACCCACTGGACAAACTCACCCACTAGACAAACTCACCCACTGGGCAAACTCACCCACTGGGCAAACTCACCCACTGGACAAACTCACCCACTAGACAAACTCACCCACTAGACAAACTCACCCACTAGACAAACTCACCCACTGGGCAAACTCACCCACTGGACAAACTCACCCACTAGACAAACTTACCCACTAGACAAACTCACCTACTAGAGAAACTCACCCACTAGACAAACTCACCCACTGGGCAAACTCACCCACTAGACAAACTCACCCATTGGACAAACTCACCCACTGGACAAACTCACCCACTAGACAAACTCACCCGCTGTGGTGCGCGATGAGCGAATTCTACTGCGCCTTTGCCGTAGAATTCACTCGAGAAATTTGTCAAAACACCGGTCCCACCCGTTAAGAAATATCGAAAGAAACAGGCAGTAAAAAATACCTAAAGAGGGGTGGAAAATTCTGAGATTTTACTAGTTGTATGAGGTAAAGTCGTGATTAATAAAGACAAGGAGGTGAGTATTATTCATATCTCCTTCTTTAATTCACTCAGCAGCAAAGAAGAGTTAAATAGAAAAAACGAACCAATCAGAATGTGTCATAGCAATCCCTCCCCTACCTATATAAACCTATGGTCACCAAAACACTTCCTCTTCTTTGTAGAAAAAACATTGTCAACCCATACGAAAGTCAAAACCATAGGATGTACGATTACACCATCGGTACCGGAGTTTGTGAAAGAAACCATAGTCGGTAACGTCTTGATGCATCTAGAGATCGCAAAGGAAACACCTGTAAAAACCTGTGTTGAGATATGTAGGGCCTGAACATCTGACACTCGCTTGCGCGAGAGTAGACAGCACATAGGGACTAACTTGGCCAACAGTTGTTGTATTGACAGATCATCGTTAAAGGGCCATGAGTCATAGGACTACATCGATGTCCCAAAGGGAAGAATATCTTAGTGGTGGGGATGGCGTAATCTAATCCCTTTCGAAAGGTGACAAACTATCTGCTTGAATCCAGTGAAAACCAACGTGACCCGCCGTTATAGCCAAACAATAGACGTTTATCGATTGGTATGAACAACCTAATTTGAACAAGGAGGTAAGAAACCGAAGTATATCATTCACAGGGGCCGAAACAGGATCCAAACATTGCTCCATGCACCAACTGGTCTATGCGTTCCAGGCATGGAGGTAGGAACGTCTGGTGCCTGGTGCCCAAACTCCTTCCAGGAGATCCAAAGTTGTAGATGAAACACACTGCACAAACCACGGTCCCCTGAAACCAACCATGCCAGCAGGCGCAGTTGATTGTGGGTCATCAAGTGAGCCCATGTACATCCAAAATCAAGCCTGGAATGTGTGGCAATAGTCTGAAGGAAATCTATAGACATATCTAGAAACTGGAACCATGGTCAGATCTCCAACCAAGAGTGATCAAGACAATTGTGTTCAAATTGAGGCGAAGATGAAGCAACACTCACAGAATGAGTTGAACGTAGGGAAAGCATAATGCCTGGCCAGTTTTTCGTGATGTTATAATCCCTTCCGAGGCCAGGGCCCATAGTCTCTGGGGAGGAGGCTTGCCCTCAGGCCCCCCTCCGGGAGCCCAAGGCACAAAGGATTCCATGAGACCATCCTTTCCGATAGTGTGTGTGTGCTGCAACTCCGAGCAAACTGGCTAGTGTAGAGACAGGTACACTTTATGGTACCTGTAATAAGATTTGACAGAGATAAATGTCACTGTGGAACAATGCATAATGTGGGTAAGGAAGAAACAAGAGCATTGGTTTGATAGCTATCAAAGGAACAGATCCAATAATAGTGTGCGTTTTAGCAACAGTCCTGTCTATCTCTCCAAGACCCTCCTTATGAATGGGATTTAGGGGCCTTAATAATATTATTTTATATCTAAAAAAAAAATACAGAAGGACTGTACACTGTTTTAGAGTTAAAATAAGTGATTTTCATATATAGTAAATAGTAAATACATATAGAAAATATTCTAGGTGGAAAATAAAATAGATATATACTTACACATTCGTTAATCGCTATAAAGCTATAAATCGGCAGCAGTTGGAGGAAAGAGGACCAATTAAAAAAACAAATATCGTATCAGCTCCAAATGGAAGACAGGGGGAAAAATTCAAATAAAAGCATGGGAGAGATGCTAAGTGGAATTACCCCTTGGAAGTTTTTTTTTTTTTTTTTTTTTTAATTTCTGAAACTTTGCACAGCAAAAAATATAGATTTTTTTTTTAATACACTAAAAAGTATCACCACCTCGAATACAAGTTACATTGTGAATTTAATCAGTTTTAGGTTCAAAATTGAACTTATCAAGCTCATAAACACATATATCAAAAGGCATAATTGCAAACCAGGATGGATGCCAGATATGCATTTAATTAACCTTATCTGATTCTAAGTGCACACATGAAATTATAACTCCGTACCTGGCTGTCAACATCCTAAATCAGAAAGGAGAAATACTGCCAGTGAGCTTAAAGTGTAGGCCAAAAAAAGGCTCAGATCTTCTGTGTGTGTGTGTGTGTGTGTGTGTGTGTGTGTGTGTGTGTGTGTGTGTGTGTGTGTGTGTGTGTGTGTGTGTGTGTGTGTGTGCTGCACACCTAGCACGATACTGTGCTGTATATCCAGCTTGAACACACAGCACACAAACCCCAGAAATACAAAAATTGGACCCCTTATTAAACTAATACTTGCATTAGTCCCTGGCCTTATCTTATATCTAGGATAGCCTAATACCTATCCCACGCATGCTTAAACTCCTTCACTGTATTAACCTCTACCACTTCTACTGGAAGACTATTCCATACATCCACTACCCTCTCAGTAATGTAATACTTTCATTAGTCCCTGGCCTTATCTTATATCTAGGATAGCCTTATACCTATCCCACGCATGCTTAAACTCCTTCACTGTATTAACCTTTACCACTTCTACTGGAAGACTATTCCATGCATCCACTACCCTCTCAGTAATGTAATACTTTCATTAGTCCCTGACCTTATCTTATATCTAGGATAGCTTTATACCTATCCCATGCATGCTTAAACTCCTTCACTGTATTAACCTCTACCACTTCTACTGGAAGACTATTCCATGCATCCACTACCCTCTCAGTAATGTAATACTTTCATTAGTCCCTGGCCTTATCTTATATCTAGGACAGCCTTATACCTATCCCACGCATGCTTAAACTCCTTCACTGTATTAACCTTTACCACTTCTACTGGAAGACTATTCCATACATCCACTACCCTCTCAGTAACATAATACTTTCATTAGTCCCTGACCTTATCTTATATCTAGGATAGCCTTATACCTATCCCATACATGCTTAAACTCCTTCACTGTATTAACCTCTACCACTTCTACTGGAAGACTATTCCATACATCCACTACCCTCTCAGTAAAGTAATACTTTCATTAGTCCCTGACCTTATCTTATATCTAGGATAGTCTTATACCTATCCCACGCATGCTTAAAATCCTTGACTGTGTTTACCTCTACCACTTCTGCTGGAAGACTATTCCATACATCCACTACCCTCTCAGTAAAGTAATACTTCCTGATATTACTTTTAAATCGTTGCCCCTCTAATTTAAGACTATGTCCTCTAGTTGTGGTAGTTTTTCTTCTTTTAAATATACTCTCTTCCTTTACGGTGTTGATTCCCTTTATGTATTTATACCAAATCAGTGTATACTGAGTACTTTATGTACTATATACCATATCAGTGTATACTGAGTATTTTATGTACTATATACCATATCAGTGTATACTGAGTACTTTATGTACTATATACCATATCAGTGTATACTGAGTATTTTATGTACTATATACCATATCAGTGTATACTGAGTACTTTATGTACTATATACCATATCAGTGTATACTGAGTATTTTATGTACTATATACCATATCAGTGTATACTGAGTACTTTATGTACTATATACCATATCAGTGTATACTGAGTACTTTATGTACTATATACCATATCAGTGTATACTGAGTATTTTATGTACTATATACCATATCAGTGTATACTGAGTACTTTATGTACTATATCCCTAATCAGTGTATACTGAGTACTTTATGTACTATATCCCGAATCAGTGTATACTGAGTACTTTATGTACTATATACCAAATCAGTGTATAGCTCTCTTCCCCGGATTTATACCCCAAATAATAGATATTGGTGAATACTGCCCCCTGCTGACAGCTGGCTCCGTTTACTAACTACACGCAGTCATATTAATTGTCATTTTTTTAAATAATTGTCATGTGTTTTGCATTTTTGGTGATATTATTCTGCTTTTTATTGCATTATCTATTTTGTTGATAGAATAGTATAGCAGCGAAGCTGCAGTGTCATCATTCATTTCCTTCCCTATCTATGCTTTATCCTCTGAAAGCTATACTGCTATTACCTGCGTATTATTTAATAGCTCTATACTGATAGTTCTATAGATCACACACGCTGGGCCAACCGCGATAATATCAATTCCCACGATAGAAATATAGTTTTAGAGGTTGTTTAGGATTAGTATTAAGGTGTTAGGCTTAGGGTTAGTATTGGGGTTTAAGGGCTAGTGTTAGGGTTAGTATTGGGGTTTAAGGGCTAGTATTAGGGTTAGTATTGGGGGTTAAGGGCTAGTATTAGGGTTAGTATTGGGGGTTAAGGGCTAGTATTAGGGTTAGTATTGGGGGTTAAGGGCTAGTGTTAGGGTTAGTATTGGGGGTTAAGGGCTAGTGTTAGGGTTAGTATTGGGGGTTAAGGGCTAGTATTAGGGTTAGTATTGGGGGTTAAGGGCTAGTATTAGGGTTAGTATTGGGGGTTAAGGGCTAGTATTAGGGTTAGTATTGGGGGTTAAGGGCTAGTATTAGGGTTAGTATTGGGGGTTAAGGGCTAGTATTAGGGTTAGTATTGGGGGTTAAGGGCTAGTGTTAGGGTTAGTATTGGGGGTTAAGGGCTAGTGTTAGGGTTAGTATTGGGGGTTAAGGGCTAGTATTAGGGTTAGTATTGGGGGTTAAGGGCTAGTATTAGGGTTAGTATTGGGGGTTAAGGGCTAGTATTAGGGTTAGTATTGGGGGTTAAGGGCTAGTATTAGGGTTAGTATTGGGGGTTAAGGGCTAGTATTAGGGTTAGTATTGGGGGTTAAGGGCTAGTGTTAGGGTTAGTATTGGGGGTTAAGGGCTAGTGTTAGGGTTAGTATTGGGGGTTAAGGGCTAGTGTTAGGGTTAGTATTGGGGGTTAAGGGCTAGTGTTAGGGTTAGTATTGGGGGTTAAGGGCTAGTATTAGGGTTAGTATTGGGGGTTAAGGGCTAGTGTTAGGGTTAGTATTGGGGGTTAAGGGCTAGTATTAGGGTTAGTATTGGGGGTTAAGGGCTAGTGTTAGGGTTAGTATTGGGGGTTAAGGGCTAGTATTAGGGTTAGTATTGGGGGTTAAGGGCTGGTGTTAGGGTTAGTATTGGGGGTTAAGGGCTAGTGTTAGGGTTAGTATTGGGGGTTAAGGGCTAGTGTTAGGGTTAGTATTGGGGGTTAAGGGCTAGTGTTAGGGTTAGTATTGGGGGTTAAGGGCTAGTATTAGGGTTAGTATTGGGGGTTAAGGGCTAGTGTTAGGGTTAGTATTGGGGGTTAAGGGCTAGTATTAGGGTTAGTATTGGGGGTTAAGGGCTAGTGTTAGGGTTAGTATTGGGGGTTAAGGGCTAGTGTTAGGGTTAGTATTGGGGGTTAAGGGCTAGTGTTAGGGTTAGTATTGGGGGTTAAGGGCTAGTGTTAGGGTTAGTATTGGGGGTTAAGGGCTAGTATTAGGGTTAGTATTGGGGGTTAAGGGCTAGTATTAGGGTTAGTATTGGGGGTTAAGGGCTAGTGTTAGGGTTAGTATTGGGGGTTAAGGGCTAGTATTAGGGTTAGTATTGGGGGTTAAGGGCTAGTATTAGGGTTAGTATTGGGGGTTAAGGGCTAGTGTTAGGGTTAGTATTGGGGGTTAAGGGCTAGTGTTAGGGTTAGTATTGGGGGTTAAGGGCTAGTGTTAGGGTTAGTATTGGGGGTTAAGGGCTAGTGTTAGGGTTAGTATTGGGGGTTAAGGGCTAGTATTAGGGTTAGTGTTGGGGGTTAAGGGCTAGTGTTAGGGTTAGTATTGGGGGTTAAGGGCTAGTGTTAGGGTTAGTATTGGGGGTTAAGGGCTAGTGTTAGGGTTAGTATTGGGGGTTAAGGGCTAGTATTAGGGTTAGTATTGGGGGTTAAGGGCTAGTATTAGGGTTAGTATTGGGGGTTAAGGGCTAGTATTAGGGTTAGTATTGGGGGTTAAGGGCTAGTATTAGGGTTAGTATTGGGGGTTAAGGGCTAGTGTTAGGGTTAGTATTGGGGGTTAAGGGCTAGTATTAGGGTTAGTATTGGGGGTTAAGGGCTAGTATTAGGGTTAGTATTGGGGGTTAAGGGCTAGTATTAGGGTTAGTATTGGTGGTTAAGGGCTAGTGTTAGGGTTAGTATTGGGGGTTAAGGGCTAGTATTAGGGTTAGTATTGGGGGTTAAGGGCTATTATTAGGGTTAGTATTGGGGGTTAAGGGCTAGTGTTAGGGTTAGTATTGGGGGTTAAGGGCTAGTGTTAGGGTTAGTATTGGGGGTTAAGGGCTAGTATTAGGGTTAGTATTGGGGGTTAAGGGCTAGTGTTAGGGTTAGTATTGGGGGTTACGGGCTAGTATTAGGGTTAGTATTGGGGGTTAAGGGCTAGTGTTAGGGTTAGTATTGGGGGTTAAGGGCTAGTGTTAGGGTTAGTATTGGGGGTTAAGGGCTAGTGTTAGGGTTAGTATTGGGGGTTAAGGGCTAGTATTAGGGTTAGTATTGGGGGTTAAGGGCTAGTATTAGGGTTAGTATTGGGGGTTAAGGGCTAGTATTAGGGTTAGTATTGGTGGTTAAGGGCTAGTATTAGGGTTAGTATTGGGGGTTAAGGGCTAGTGTTAGGGTTAGTATTGGGGGTTAAGGGCTAGTATTAGGGTTAGTATTGGGGGTTAAGGGCTAGTGGTAGGGTTAGTATTGGGGGTTAAGGGCTAGTATTAGGGTTAGTATTGGGGGTTAAGGGCTAGTGTTAGGGTTAGTATTGGGGGTTAAGGGCTAGTGTTAGGGTTAGTATTGGGGGTTAAGGGCTAGTATTAGGGTTAGTATTGGGGGTTAAGGGCTAGTATTAGGGTTAGTATTGGGTTTCAGGGTTATTTTGAGACTTAGGGGGTACTTTTAGGGTAAGAGGGATTACTTAATTAGGGGGTGTTAGAGCGCTGACAGTGCAGCCGCAGCCATCCTAGAACCATAGCTAGATCTTTCACAGCTTCTTGGGACGTTGGAAGGCTCCTTTCTTCCCTGTTGGTTACTGTGGTCTCTTTCCTGGTGGTCCGTGGTGTTGCAGGAGCTGTAAGTCTTTGCCATGTTCTTGGCAAGTCTGTGGCATGAGGGGCCATCGGTCTAGTTATGTATAGTTATGTAGCTATCACGCCTGTGCCCCTTCGACTGTGTGTGCGTTATTCGCCTCACCCTAATTACCGCCGCAGATACTTCCTCTTGCGCCACCACATGATCCTTTTTTGAGCCAGAGCACTTGGATGTCCCAGGACACCCCGGGTTCTCTGACTATGAGTGAAATGCGAAGGGACAGAGGAGGAAGCGTCTGTGATGATGTCATCTCCCCTAATCAGCATGCACTAGGACACAGAAGACTTTGTTTTCTCGACCTAAACATTGTTTATAGTGCAGAGTATAAACAAATATCGAAAATGATGTACATGCCGTCTTATCAGAATGTGGCGTAAATTAAGAGAAAGATGTCTGTTAAAAATGTTTGTGTTTTAAATGTGTCTGTGGTGTCACCTGTTTATCACATCGCTTGTGGCTTGATATATATAAGCATAGCACTGTTTTGGGCCAACCAGTGGTTTAAAGCTCGCTAGCCTGTGCCAAGGTTTTTTACTACCCCTTTTTATATAATAAAAAAATATATATTTTGGGGGATGGGACTCTTCATCGCGGCTGCTTCCGCGCAGCCGCTTCACCGCCGACTCTGCAGCACAAGACAGATCGTCGTTGGAGATTTCATCGCGGGACATTTCATCGCTAAAGGTAAGTATTTTACCGATTTTCATTTAAGGGTGGTTAGAATTAGGGTTTAGAATTAGGGTTTAGGGGGTTAATTTTAGTATTAGGGTTCGGGGTTAATTATAGTATTAGGGTTTAGGGGGTTAATTTTAGTATTAGGGGTTGGGGGTTAGTATTAGGGGTTGGGGGTTAGTATTAGGGGGTTAGTATTAGGGTTCAGGGGGTTAGTATTAGGGTTCGGGGGTTAGTATTAGGGGTCGGGGGTTAGTATTAGGGTTTAGGGGGTTAATTTTAGTGTTAGGGTTTAGGGGGTTAGTATTAGGAGTCGGGGGTTAGTATTAGGGTTTAGGGAGTTAGTATTAAGGGTCGGGGGTTAGTATTAGGGTTTAGGGGGTTCATTTTAGTATTAGGGTTTGGGGGGGTTAGTATTAGGGGTCGGGGGTTAGTATTAGGGTTTAGGGGGTTAGTATTAGCGGTCTGGGGTTAGTATTAGGGTTTAGGGGGTTAGTATTAGGGGTTGGGGGTTAGTATTAGGGGGTTAGTATTAGGGTTCAGGGGGTTAGTATTAGGGTTCGGGGGTTAGTATTAGGGGTCGGGGGTTAGTATTAGGGTTTAGGGGGTTAATTTTAGTGTTAGGGTTTAGGGGGTTAGTATTAGGAGTCGGGGGTTAGTATTAGGGTTTAGGGAGTTAGTATTAGGGGTCGGCGGTTAGTATTAGGGTTTAGGGGGTTCATTTTAGTATTAGGGTTTGGGGGGGTTAGTATTAGGGGTCGGGGGTTAGTATTAGGGTTCAGGGGGTTAGTATTAGGGGTCTGGGGTTAGTATTAGGGTTTAGGGGGTTAGTATTAGGGGTTGGGGGTTAGTATTAGGGGGTTAGTATTAGGGTTCAGGGGGTTAGTATTAGGGTTCGGGGGTTAGTATTAGGGGTCGGCGGTTAGTATTAGGGTTTAGGGGGTTCATTTTAGTATTAGGGTTTAGGGGGTTAGTATTAGGGGTCGGGGGTTAGTATTAGGGTTTAGGGGGTTAGTATTAGGGTTTAGGGGGTTAGTATTAGGGTTCGGGGGTTAATTTTAGTATTGGGGTTAATATTAGTATTGGGGTTATTTTTAGTATTGAGATTTGGGAATCATTTATTAGGGGGGGGTATTTTCATTTTACTTTTACATTTGTAAGAGCTGACAGTTCAGCGCTGAACTGTCAGCTCTTACATAGCTGCATCCGCGATCAAACGGCCGCGTTATACTTCATTGCTGACAGTTCAGCGTTCTAACTGCCGCGCTGAACTGTCAGCGATGAAGATGCGGCGAACAAGTGTCCTTGACCCTATATTTTGGGGGTCTTGTATAAAAACTCACACACACACTGGAAAGTGTCAGGAGAGTTAAAAAAAAATTAAATAAAAGGGGCAATATGTGATGTATCATGGCGATTGTGCCTTTTTTTAGTGTCAGAGATTCCCCCGACACTAATTAGGCACTTTACACATTGGCACCATGAGGGCACCACCTGAATGTATGTAACCGTCGGAGGCGGTGCAAACTCCCGGTATTTGGCGCTATTTAAATGTGCGCTGTGCTTATCCATAATCCCCTATGTCTTCGAAAAGGAAGACATTTTCTTCTCATTCTTATAAACCGATGTGTTAAACGTTTGGATTTGTACTCCGTTCTCCTTTAACTCTCCTGCGTAATGCCTCTTATATAATCGTTTTCTAGTTAACTTACATGTTTACCCTAATTAATTCACCCCCCGCAGCTTTGATCTCGCTAGAAACCTCCGATTACTAGATCCTTTCACGGCTGGTGCACAGAACTTGTTTACCATTCCTTTATTCTGTACGACTTTCTAAGAGGCCACATTTAAACATTATAATTTTAAAGTCAGGGGGGATCACTGAAAAGAACACTTTAGCAATAAGCCACAGACAAAAGAATCGCGGGGGGGAACTACTACACTTCAAGTTGTCACCATTCTCTGTAAGGCATCAATAATGACTTGGTATTTTACAGCAATTTGTGTTCCACTGACTGCGATGGAACTGTAAGTATTTCTAAGAAAGCCTTCTGCGCTAAAACTATAGAGCTGGGTTAATTAAGTTTGTCCTTGGGTTAGTACTTTTTCATTATTTAAGTAAATGCCGAGGGCCTCGTAATTGCTATATTTATGAAGCGTAATTGTCCTTATAACTAGATCTTTGTTAGACTGAATAACACAGGGTGGAATAACATTGAAACACACATCCCCAGTAACTTCCCACCCTTAATTAAACCATAACATGATTAGCTATTATTGGGTGCAATATTGGTACTGGGCAATTCCTTGGCATACAGTCTGGGTGCTCTGGAAAAACCTGTGTGTGTCATTGTGGTGCTGCAATCTTGGTGCGGGGCCAAATCTTGTGGGTGCTGTCTGGGTGCCCTGGTAAGGCATGTGAGTGCAGTCTGGGTGCTGGGTAAGTCTTGTTGGTGCACTCTGGGTGCTGGGCAGGACCTGTGGGTGATCAGGGACTGCTAGTGGTCACAGGGGAGGATGTCTGTGTGTGTGGGTAGCACACAGAAATCCAGCTGCCTTTAGACACCAGGGAACTGCAGGACATTGGAAAGAAATCTGAGTGTTGGGTAAATCCTGTGTGTGCAATCTGCATGTTGTGGCAAGATATGTGGGTGCAATCAGGGTTTTGGACAAGACATATGGCTACATTCTGGGTCAAGGTCTGTGCGTGTAATATGGGTGTTTGGGAAAGTCCTGTTGGTGCAATCCAGCTGCTGGGCAATACCTATGTTTGCAATCTGGGTGTTGGGGAAGACATGTGGGTGCAATCTGGGTGCTGGACAAAACCTGTAGTGGAAAACTGCTGTGTATGCAATCTGGGTGCTCTGGCAAGACCTGTGGGTGCAATCTGGGCACTGGGCAAGACCTGTGTGGTGAAATTGCTGTGGAAAGACCTGTTTACTATTCATGTGCATACACGCATAAAAAAAAGTGTGAAAGTTTGCATCATTGGCACATTTTGTAGTGCATTTTGTCAGAAGGAGATTGGGCACTCACGATTAGTGTGGAGCGGACACCTGGATGTTTGGGTTCGGCTGAACCTGGGAAAAAAGTCTGGGTTCGGGGTTGAACTTGACCCCGAACTTGACCACGAACCCCATTTAAGTCAATGGGGACCTGACGTTTGGCTTATGGAATACATGTAATTCTATTGGCTTTCTATAAACCGAAATAGAGTCCCCATTCATAAGAATTTCTTATGAATGGGGACTCTATTTCGGTTTATAGAAAGCCAATAGAATTACATGTATTCCATAAGCATAAAGTCTATAATTGGAACAGAATACATGTAATGCTATTGCTATTCTATAAACCGAAAGTCTATAAACTGAATGTCTTTCGGTTTATAGACTTTCGGTTTATAGCCGAACCCCGAACTCCAACACGGACATACAGGGAAATGTCAGTGTTCAGGTCCGGGGTCCGAACACCGTAATGTTCGGTCTGAACCCGAACAGTGCGGTTCGGGTTCGCTCAACACTACTCACGATCAAAAACGTTTGCCATAACTGACATGATACACTGGTATTACAACAGAAGACAACATTATTTGGATGTTTCAATTTGTATAGCACAGTGACACCCTGAGGTGGAATGTGGAAAGTCAAGCTCCAAAATATCCTTGGACATTGTCTGCTTTGCAAATTTGCAATTTAAATTAAGAAATGCCAATGTCCACTCTATAGTGCTGTTTAGTGATTTTTTTTATTTCGGTAGAAAGTAACGAGTAATGACTTCCTTTGCTATTGTTTGCCAGTCAGCAAAGACACTTACACAACAAACCCTTTTGTTCCCCTTGTACTTGTAATGTTGATCCCCTTTTGAAAAAGAGGGTCTCTCTCTGTGATTGCAGAATAACCCCCACCGAATACAAATCCTGATCAGATGAGTGGGGTGAGCCCCTCTCTGATTGCCTGTACACTAACAAAGGTAGAACTGGTTCTGCCTCACCCCCCTCCATTCTGCTGCCCTAGGCCTAGCAGAAATACAACACTGCTTATAATCATCTATGTGCTGCTACTTGACACCTGCCTGAGGTATAAGTTATGCAAACACTGCTTGTTACTACCCATCAGCATGGGCAAGTCCTAAGGGTGCAACTGAAATCCCAAATAATCCATACACAACAGGATGTTAAAGTCAAATTCGATTCAAAAAGTCAAAATTCAGATCAGATTTGTTAATTATCCCTTGATATGAAGCATGGTTTTATGATGGGATTAAACTGTTTTACATGTAAAGCCCCACCATCGCTTCCTGATGGTGCTTGGGACAACAAGTTCTCTGCTGTAATGGCACAGCTATCAAAGGCACCTCTGCCAATTGTAAATCCCCTCCTTAGCCCCCAATTACAGCTCAGCATCCACCCTGCAAGTCTTCCCTGGACCCTTGCTCTTTGTACCCAAATAGCAGACAGGACCACTAGCAGTTAGGTATACCAAGAATGAACAACCACATTATTGGAACAGAAAACAGAGTCTTATATACAGACGTAATCAAGTTAACATAACTCAACCCACCTATTAACATACAACACAACTTAAACCAAACCACAATTAACCAGCATTGCTACATATATAGAAAACCACAATCATAATCAGTTTAATAGTGAATTCAATTAACACAGAACAATGGATGTTGGAGTAGACTATCAATTATTGTCACTGACTCCCCTGTGACACATTGTAATCCTTCAGAGTGGTCTACTCATAGAATGATGCATTACACATAAACCAATATACTAACAGAATCTGACTAAATAAACATATTAAAGTATACAGATATAATACATAAGCCAGGGTGAGTCAGGATTACATAGGGTACATGAGTAAAGTCAATGCAAAGTGCAAACTTACCCACTGCACCCAAATCCCCCCAAACAGAACCCATTTTTAATGCCAGGGCCCATAATCTATAGGGAGGTGTTTGGCCCTCAGGCTCCTCCAAGAACCCCAGTCGCTCAGGCTGTCAGGATTCACTTTGTGACATCTGCATATTGCTTTCAAGAGCAAGAGTCCTGATTTTAGGAATGTTATCCTGCATATGACGGCTGGGTGCAGGAATAATTTTGGAACCCCCAGGGGGCAGGTTTATTGCTGGCTCCTCTTAACAACCATGCCATTTCTCTAAATCTCCACCCCTTTTTTTTTCCAATCAGCCCTTTCCACAGTATCCCATCTCCCCCATGACAGAAGAAGGTCTTTTTGGTGTCTACAGAAAGGCGAAGCAGGAGGTGGACGAGGAGCTAACTCTTCACCCGCATTCCTATAGGAGGTCAATTCCCCTCGTTTAGGCTCACCGTATTTGTTCGAATATAAGACAAGGTTTTTTTCAGAGCAAAGGTCGTCTTATAATCTGACCTCAAATCGAGGTCAGATTATAAAACTGTGATCCAGGTCCCCAGCAGAGGTGCAGGGGACCTGTATCCCCCTCGCTAACAGCTGGAGGATGTCTGCGCGATGTGCGCAGGCGTCCTCCCCTGCCGCCTGGCACGACCGCCGAGACTTCTATGATGAAGCCAGGTCCTTCCAGCTTCATCATAAAAGTCCTGGCGGAAGTGACGGGCAGCAGCGGAGGATGTCTGCGCGTATCGTGCAGACATCCTCCGGCTGCCCCCGCTAGGCACCAGGAGATTCGCGCAGCCGGGGGATGTCTGCACGATAGTCCTCCATGCTGCCCGACACTTCCGTCTATTATGACGGACCGGCTGTCCCCGAACCTGACCCCGAACCCCATTGAAGTCAATGGGGACACGAACTTTTGGCCACTAAAATGCCTCTAAAAAAAGTCCTGGAAAGGGCTAGAGGGCTGCAAAGGGAAGTAAAATGTGGGTAAGAGTAGGACAAGTGCACTGCAAACAAATGTGGATAGGGAAATAACTTAAAATAACATAAAATACATTCAAATTACAAATACAGCTGAGCCATAAAATAGCACTAGCTGGAATCTTTGATTTTAGCTTTGGAAGAACATAAATCTAAATCTAAAGCATGGCTGCCAGGAGGATCAACAGAATTATCCATTTGAGAGAGGGTTGGAGTGCAGGGAATTGTCTTTCAGTTTATACTAAGTGACCCATAGGTTGAGGAGGCGGTGACCATGGCGGTGTAGGTGGAAGCGGCGCTGGAGGAGGAGGAGGAGGTGGTAGCCAACACTGTTTTTTATTTGTATTTTTTTTGTTTATTGGACTGCAAAAAAATGCACCGCAAGACGTAAATGTATTATTTAGCACAACAATTAGAATTTTTCAAAGTGCGCTGTAAGCAAAGTATTGGACGTTTCTATTTGACTCTCAGATATGAAGTGCAGGACACAAATGTAATATTTAACACCAACAAATTGCAGTATTTAAAAATGCCTAGATGTTGCCCACTGAGCTAACAGAACAGGATTAAAGTCATGTGCCTGGCACACATGCAGTTGCAAGTGCACTGCACTCTCTGTGGCACTGGGCTCAGGGCAGGGTACAAATATGTAGTATAGCACCCACTAAAATAATCACTGTAATTTGAATAATCGCTGTAGTTTGAATAATCGTTGTAGTTTGCAGATTCAACACCAGAATTTTTTTTAATCTGTCCCTCAGAGCTGCAGCATCCTCTCCCTACACTAAGAAGAGCTCATGTGATGTGCGTGTACGTGACTCCAGCTTATACCGTATTTGCTCGATTATAAGACGACCCTGATTATAAGACGACCCCCCAAACTTTGTATATTCCTTTAGGAAAAAACTAAAAGCCTGAATATAAGACTACCCTATAGGGAACAAAAGTTTAACTTGTATATATATACATTGCTTTTTAACCCCTTAAGGACAGAGCCTTTGAAACATTTTTGTCCTTTCTGGACAATGGCTATTTTAACATTTCTGTGCTGTTTGTGTTTAGCAGTAATTTTCTTCTTCGTCATTTGCTGTACCCACACATATTATATATTGTTTTTATCGGGACAAAAAGGGCTTTCTATGGATGCCATATTTTTGATCATATCTTATCATATTATTAAAAAAAAATAATAAAATATGGTAAAAAAAAAAAAAATACACAAATTTCTTTGTTTTTATTTGAAACAACTTCTCCTCATCGACAATAGCGAACGAAAAAACATGCTAAATAGATTCTACTATTTCTCCTGAGTACAGGGATACCACCCATGCATAGGTTTGTTGGGTTGTTTGGGGGCTAAAATGCCAAATTTGTGAGGTGCAGTTTTTTGTTTTCCAACTTGAAATTTTTACATGCAGACAGCCTGCACCCATGTCCCATTTGGGACATATTTGAAACCAGCCAGTGTATTTTACCCCATCAACCCATATATTTTTTAAAAGTAGACACCCTAGGCTATCTCAAATGGTGGTATTTTAACACTTTCCATGCACTATTTCTACCACCAGCCTTTGTCAAAGTTTGTGGTAGTAATTTTTTTGTGTTTTTTTTTCACAAACCTTGTACTTCAGACATAAATTTACAGATTTTGGTATGTGTCACTGCCAAATAACACCCCAATAAGTGTTCAGAAACATCTCTTGAGTACAGGGATACCCCCCATGCATAGGTTTGTTGGATTGTTTGGGGGGTAAAAGGCCAAATTTGGGAGGTGAAGTTTTTGGTTTTCCAATTTGAAATTTTGACATGCAGACAGCCTGCACCCATGTCCCATTTGGGACATATTTGAAACCAGCCAGTGTATTTTACCACATCAACCCATATATTTTTTTAAAGTAGACACCCTAGGCTATCTCAAATGGTGGTATTTTTACACTTTCCATGCACTAATTCTACCACCAGCCTTTGTCAAAGTTTGTGGTAGTCATTTTTTTGTGTTTTTTTTTCACAAACCTTGTACTTCAGACATGAATTTACAGATTTTGGTATGTGTCACTGCCAAATAACACCCCAATAAGTGTTCAGCAACATCTCTTGAGTACAGGGATACCACCCATGCATAGGTTTGTTGGGTTGTTTGGGGGCTAAAAGGGCCACATTGTGAAGGTGCGCATTTTCAACTTGGAATATTGACGTGTAGCCAGCCTGAGCCCATCTTTCATTTGGGACTTTTTTTTAAAGTAGGACAGTGTATTTTACCCCAAAAAGTATATATTTTGTAAAAGTAGACACCCTAGGCTATTTTAAATGGTGTTATTTTAACACTTTCCATGCACCAATTCTACCACCAGCCTTTGTCAAAGTTTGTGGTAGTCATTTTATTGTGTATTTTTTCCCACATACATTGTACTTTAGACACAAATTCACATATTTCGGTATGTGTCACTGACAAACAATACCACAATATATGTTCAGCAACATCTCCCGAGCACAGGGATACCACCCATGCATAGCTTTGTCAGCTTTGTTGGGTGTTGAAAGGCTACATTTGAGAGGTGCGCTTTTTGATTTTCAAACTTGGAATTTGAACATGTAGAGCAAGGAAGGGGTTAATAGCTCTTATAAGAGCCTTTGTAGTACTGTACAAAAAAATTAACCCCTAAAAATGCACAGACAAGAAAAAAATTTCTGCTGTGCAGTGATCAGTGGCAGGGAAGGGGTTAATACACTACACTATACAAAGGGTATGGCTTTTATAAAAGCCCTTGGGACTCACAATTTTTTTAACATTTTATTTAATTTATTACAATTAAAAAATTATGTTATACAGATCTGTCTCTTTCCCTCACTAAAACTCAAGTGAGGAGAGGGAGGCAGATCCATATGGGTCAGAACAATATTTACCAATATTGATCGAACCAGACGAATGGTGATGCTCATCTGAGAAATCACCAAACCACCTTTGCCACTGATCGGCTGTTACTGATCGCTATACACGTGTTCAGACAGCTTCAAAAGGAATACAGGTAATCCCCTAGTGGGTATAATTAACCCCTAGCGAGTCTGACAAAAAAAATGCTGATAGCAAAAAAAAAATCCTTCTGCGACTAGATTGCTCCATATGCACTGCTTAGGCAGTGACCATATGCACTGCTTAGGCAGTGACCATATGTGCTGCTTAGGAAGTGATATACGGCAAGGAAGGGGTTAATAGCTCTTATTTAAAAAAAAAATTACGTTAAACGTAGTCCCCTAGCGGGTATAATTAACACGTGACGGGTGTAATAAAAAAGTTTTAAAAAAATTAAAAATGCTTCTGCAGCAAGATTGCTGCATTTGCGTCAGATCTCTGCTTAGGCAGTGATCTACAGCAAGAAAGGGGTTAATCTCTCTTAAAAGAGCTTTTTTTTATACTGTAATGAATTACAGTAAAAAAAATTAACCCCTAAAAAATGCACAGACAGCAAAAAATGTGCTGCTGTGTATGATCACTGCGTACACAGCGATCAATGGCAGGGAAGGGGTTAAATGGCTTTTATAAAAGCCCTTGGTGTTTAAAATTTTATTAAATATTTGTTTTATTATTTTATTTTATTTTTTTACTTTATCTGATCTGTCTCTCTCCCTTACTATAACTAGTAAGGTGAGGGAGGCAGATCAATACTTGTCAAAGGCAATATTTGCTAATATTGCCTTTGACAGTATGATAAGTGCTCATCAGAGCACTTATCATACATGCCTGCACACAGATCACATAGATCTGTTGTGCCGGCATCGATTGGCTCCCCCTAGAGCATCGGAAGTGAAATACTTTCACTTCCGATGCTCTTGCCATTAGAAGGGAAGCGCTGCCTGTATAGGCAGCGTTCCCTTCTACTGAGCCGATGGGGTCGCTCAGGAGAGCGACCACCATCGGCTCTGGGGAGCAGAACGGTGTTGTTAAGTGCCTCGCTGGCGAGGCACTTTAACAACACCGGAGATGCTTAGAAAGCGAACGATCGTTCGCTTTCTAAGCACATGTGTGCAGCGGGCGCAGCCATTTTTAAATTTTCCATTGGAGTGATCGTAGCGCGCCCCTGCACTTTTGGGGGGTGTTGCACAATGCCTCTACCTAGAGGCATTGTAGCAACACCGTTAGAGTAAAGAAAGCGACCGCTGGTCGCTTTCTTTACTCAGTTTAGTGCATGACGTGCCAGGCACGTCAGCTGTCGGCAAGTCCTCGATTTGCCGTGACGTGCCTGGCACGTCATCTGTCGTTAAGGGGTTAATAATTTATAAAAAATTGATATTATACAAATGCATTTCTTGTTTTTATTTCCTTTTATGTGCAAATGCGGCCCCCTCTCCCCCAGCTGTCTCTCTCCCCCTCCCCCAGATGTCTCTCTCTCCCTCCCCTCCAAACTTCTCTCTCTCTCCACCTCCCTCGTCTCTTCCCCCCTCCCCTTGTCTCTCTCTATCCCCACTCCCCTTTTCTCTCTTCCCCCTCCCTCCCCTTGTCTGTGTGTGTCTCACAGAGACCCCCCCCCCCCCCCTCCCTCCCCTTGGTAGGTAATAGATGGAAGTGTCGGGCAGCATGGAGGAGATCTGCGCGCATCGTCCAGACATCCCCCAGCTGCCCGATTCTCCTGGTGGCTAGCGGAGGATGTCGGGACTTTTATGATGAAGCCGGAAGGACCCGGCTTCATCATAGAAGTCCCGGCGGTCGTGCCAGGCGGAAGCAGGGGAGTCTGCGCTCATCGCGCAGACATCCCCTGCTGTTAGAGAGGGGGATCCAGGTCCCCTGCAGCTCTGCGGGGGACCTGGATCCATGTCTTATAATCTGACCTCAATTTGAGGTCAGATTATAAGAAGACCTCGAATGTAAGACATTTTAAAAAAACCTCGTCTTATGCTGCACTGGCGAATCACAGCCATGCCATTAGTAGGCATGGCTGTGATGGCTTCTAAGGGCAAACGAGTCAAACGCTTGTTGATTGGCTGCCCTGCAGCCTTTTAAAATGCGCCATTAAATCGCCGAACCCTGAACTCCAACCCGAACATACAGTGGAATGTCCGTGTTCGGGTCCGGGGTCCAAAAATCGTAATGTTCGGTACGAACCTGAACAGTGCGGTTCGGGTTCGCTCAACACTATTGCTAAGGCTTCCTAATAATATGTAACATTGCTAGCTAATAAGTTTTTTTTTTTATACTGTTTATTTCTTAAAAAATTTCAAAATGTAACAAAGTTATGTTCAAAATACTGGAAGACAGAATGCAGGAAAGATCCAAAAGTCCTTCTTATAAACAGCCCTCACACCATTTTTATATCCATTGGGAGTGGGGTAGCCACACCACCATCTTACGCATATAAAAAAAATAAGTCCCCAAAGTTTGCAATTTTTTTTTATCAGTACCCTTAAATTAAATAGTAATGTATACCCTTCCTTTTGTTTCCCATATGATTTTTCATCATCTATTACATACCTACCAAGTGTCCCTATTTAAGAGGGGCAGTCCCTATTCCCTCTTTCCTACTTTATTGCCCATCTTTGCTGGGAGCGTTTTGTCGTTTGTATAACCGAATCACCCATCCCCAGAGCATTACAACGCACAGTAACGCTAACTTAATCTGCATTAAATGTGATTTTCATGGTTGCCAACATCGGACATGTTTCCAGGGACACATATTTGTTCCACGTGCTGCAGAAAGAGCATGCAAAGTGCAGCCCGGCAGTATGTAGGATGGATATACGCACAGACACAATCCAATTAATTAATCAGGGTGGAGATCTCACAGGACCTACCATGATTAATTAATTGGATTGTGTCTGTGCGTATATCAATCCTACATACTGCCGGGCTGCACTTTGCATGATCTTTCTGCAGCATGTGGAACAAATATGTGTCCCTGGAAACATGGCCGATGTTGGCAACTATGAAGTTTGTTTACATTCGTGTAAATAAAACAATTCTAAATGACTTATATAGATCCTAATGTGCCTTCTGAAAGAGCCCCGCCCATAGCCACACATTCAGCCACTCCCACAAAAATAAAAGTGTCCCTCTTTGGACATTTGAAATGTTGGCAGGTATGACATTATACTAATTGTACATTCCAAAAAAAAAAAAAAAAGCTTAATTATTAGAATATTAGAATAAAGCATCTCTGCAGACACTCATGGAGGACAACGAATTGTAAGGATTCATTTAATAGACGAGGGCCTCCATCTTGGCACACCCACACGTGCCTGTACCCTGGAGGCTTGGGTAGACATGCGCCGTGTGACGTCAAGCGAAGGCGACCTTCCCGCTGGCCCGGCACTTCCTCTTCCCACGTGACCCAGCCAGCTGCAGCGTGGTACGAGGCCTGGACGAGAAGCATGGCGGAGCAGCAGCGAGCGTTACCCAGCGATCTCTTCCCCCACGTGCTCCGCTTCCTGCGGGACAATCAGTTCACCAACGCGGCCAACGAGTTCAGCAAAGCTACGGGCGTGGTGAGTGAAGGGGACAGGGCCGGGGGGATATAGTGAGACACGTGGAGCCTATGGAAGGATCCACACTGTGCCAGAGATCCACACTGTACCGTGCAAGAGATCCACACTGTACCGTGCAAGAGATCCACACTGTGCCAGAGATCCACACTGTACTGTGCAAGAGATCCACACTGTACTGTGCAAGAGATCCACACTGTACTGTGCAAGAGATCCACACTGTACTGTGCAAGAGATCCACACTGTACTGTGCAAGAGATCCACACTGTACTGTGCAAGAGATCCACACTGTACTGTGCAAGAGATCCACACTGTACTGTGCAAGAGATCCACACTGTACTGTGCAAGAGATCCACACTGTACTGTGCAAGAGATCCACACTGTACTGTGCAAGAGATCCACACTGTACTGTGCAAGAGATCCACACTGTACTGTGCAAGAGATCCACACTGTGCCAGAGATCCACACTGTACTGTGCAAGAGATCCACACTGTGCCAGAGATCCACACTGTACTGTGCAAGAGATCCACACTGTACTGTGCAAGAGATCCACACTGTACTGTGCAAGAGATCCACACTGTACTGTGCAAGAGATCCACACTGTACTGTGCAAGAGATCCACACTGTACTGTGCAAGAGATCCACACTGTACTGTGCAAGAGATCCACACTGTACTGTGCAAGAGATCCACACTGTGCCAGAGATCCACACTGTACTGTGCAAGAGATCCACACTGTGCCAGAGATCCACACTGTACTGTGCAAGAGATCCACACTGTACTGTGCAAGAGATCCACACTGTACTGTGCAAGAGATCCACACTGTACTGTGCAAGAGATCCACACTGTACTGTGCAAGAGATCCACACTGTACTGTGCAAGAGATCCACACTGTACTGTGCAAGAGATCCACACTGTACTGTGCCAGAGATCCACACTGTACTGTGCCAGAGATCCACACTGTACTGTGCCAGAGATCCACACTGTACTGTGCCAGAGATCCACACTGTACTGTGCCAGAGATCCACACTGTACTGTGCCAGAGATCCACACTGTACTGTGCCAGAGATCCACACTGTACTGTGCCAGAGATCCACACTGTACTGTGCCAGAGATCCACACTGTACTGTGCCAGAGATCCACACTGTGCCAGAGATCCACACTGTGCCAGAGATCCACACTGTGCCAGAGATCCACACTGTACTGTGCCAGAGATCCACACTGTGCAAGAGATCCACACTGTACTGTGCCAGAGATCCACACTGTACTGTGCCAGAGATCCACACTGTGCAAGAGATCCACACTGTGCAAGAGATCCACACTGTACTGTGCCAGAGATCCACACTGTGCAAGAGATCCACACTGTACTGTGCAAGAGATCCACACTGTACTGTGCCAGAGATCCACACTGTACTGTGCCAGAGATCCACACTGTACTGTGCCAGAGATCCACACTGTACTGTGCCAGAGATCCACACTGTACTGTGCCAGAGATCCACACTGTACTGTGCCAGAGATCCACACTGTACTGTGCCAGAGATCCACACTGTGCTGTGCAAGAGATCCACACTGTGCTGTGCAAGAGATCCACACTGTGCCAGAGATCCACACTGTACTGTGCAAGAGATCCACACTGTGCAAGAGATCCACACTGTACTGTGCAAGAGATCCACACTGTGCAAGAGATCCACACTGTGCAAGAGATCCACACTGTACTGTGCCAGAGATCCACACTGTACTGTGCCAGAGATCCACACTGTACTGTGCCAGAGATCCACACTGTACTGTGCCAGAGATCCACACTGTACTGTGCAAGAGATCCACACTGTGCAAGAGATCCACACTGTGCAAGAGATCCACACTGTGCAAGAGATCCACACTGTGCCAGAGATCCACACTGTACTGTGCCAGAGATCCACACTGTACTGTGCCAGAGATCCACACTGTGCTGTGCAAGAGATCCACACTGTGCCAGAGATCCACACTGTACTGTGCAAGAGATCCACACTGTGCAAGAGATCCACACTGTGCAAGAGATCCACACTGTGCAAGAGATCCACACTGTGCAAGAGATCCACACTGTACTGTGCCAGAGATCCACACTGTACTGTGCCAGAGATCCACACTGTACTGTGCCAGAGATCCACACTGTACTGTGCCAGAGATCCACACTGTACTGTGCCAGAGATCCACACTGTACTGTGCCAGAGATCCACACTGTACTGTGCCAGAGATCCACACTGTACTGTGCCAGAGATCCACACTGTACTGTGCCAGAGATCCACACTGTACTGTGCCAGAGATCCACACTGTACTGTGCCAGAGATCCACACTGTACTGTGCCAGAGATCCACACTGTACTGTGCCAGAGATCCACACTGTACTGTGCCAGAGATCCACACTGTACTGTGCCAGAGATCCACACTGTACTGTGCCAGAGATCCACACTGTACTGTGCCAGAGATCCATACATGCATGCTTAAACTCCTTCACTGTATTAACCTCTACCACTTCTACTGGAAGACTATTCCATACATCCACTACCCTCTCAGTAATGTAATACTTTCATTAGTCCCTGACCTTATCTTATATCTAGGATAGCCTAATACCTATCCCATGCATGCTTAAACTCCTTCACTGTATTAACCTCTACCACTTCTACTGGAAGACTATTCCATACATCCACTACCCTCTCAGTAAAGTAATACTTTCATTAGTCCCTGTCCTTATCTTATATCTAGGATAGCCTTATACCTATCCCATGCATGCTTAAACTCCTTCACTGTATTAACCTCTACCACTTCTACTGGAAGACTATTCCATACATCCACTTCCCTCTCAGTAATGTAATACTTTCATTAGTCCCTGTCCTTATCTTATATCTAGGATAGAATTATACCTATCCCACGCATGCTTAAACTCCTTCACTGTATTAACCTCTACCACTTCTACTGGAAGGCTATTCCATACATCCACTACCCTCTCAGTAAAGTAATACCTCCTGATATTACTTTTAAATCTTTGCCCCTCTAACTTAAGACTATGTCCTCTTGTTGTGGTAGTTTTTCTTCTTTAAAATATACTCTCCTCCTTTATTGTGTGGATTCCCTTTATATCATATCCCCCTTTTTCCTCCAACCTATACATGTTAAGATGCTTTAACCTTTCCTGGCTAGTTTTATCCTGTAATCTATAAACCAATGTAGTAGCCCTTCTATGAACTCTTTCAGTCTATATCCTTCTGGATGTACGGTCTCCAGTACAGTACAAATGTATTTTTAGGGAAAATATATATATATATATATATATATATATATATATATATATTTTTTTTTAGCACAACATATGGTGTTTGAGTCCCCTAATTTCTGCATCAGTTGGAAAAAATACTCCCAAAATATCAAATTTATAATTTACCTGTGTGTTCATAAAAATAAGGTAAAACACTAATGATTCATGAACACTGACATTGAGAAGGGAACTGCCACCTTAAAAAGGGAGCGATCGGCTAAACATTGTTTTTACTGTAAATGTAGAGAACAATTAACGATTGGAAGTTATCTATATATTGTGTTATCCAAATTACTAACAAATGTCTAAATTAGGAGAAAAATCTATTTTGAATGCGTCTGTGGCAGTCTCCTGCTTATGACATCACCTGTGGCCTGATATGCAAATTACACATTTCCCATTGAAAACCAGTTCATTTGCATATCGGGCCACAGGTGATGGTGAAACAGGAGACTCCACAGACCCGTTTTTCTCCTAATTCAGTCTTTTGCCTCCAGTTTTGCTAACACATTATATATCGATTGTTTTCTATATTTATTTTAAATCCTTGACATGCACAGTATAAACAGTGTTTAGGTGACACGGTCCCCTTAAGGCCAAAGTAGCGATGTTGGAACATTCTCCCCTCTAGCTATACTTCAAACTCTGCTTTCTTTTTTTCAATTCTTTCTTGAATAAAGGGAAATTGATCTATTGGGTCTGTCTGCATCGAAGGCCAAAATACCAATCACCCTTGTCCTCTGGGCCTTCTATCCTAGCCTACTGATCTAGGCCAGAGCTGCGTCGGAGGACGATGGCCCTGGGGCAATTAGGAAATAAAAGTGGCCCAGCCCATTGGCTCAGGTTGGAGAGCAACCTGGTGGGGGGACCTCTGTTCCCGTTGCCAGGCTCCCTCTGTCCTTTACCAATATGGTAGCCACCTAAGGCTCGAACCTGGCCTTGTCATGAGCAGTTCATGGAATGGTTTATACGTCATAGTTGCCCAGTTGTCTGAGGATAGTAGGAATTTCCTGTCAATGTTGTGCATCGCTCTGTCTCATTGGGGAGTCAATCACGGGTCACTCAGCCAATCATTGAGCAGGCGATGACATCCCTTTGGAGATTTAACATCGCAGACCAATCCGCTTGCAGAGAATCAACTCCGCAAAATGGCCGCCTGCAAGTCACTGTTTGAATTTTACAATGACGGTGTTCTGTCAGCCAAAGTAACTTGCTTTTTATTTTATTTTTTATCAATTTACAGAAAGGTAATGAGCCGAGTCAAGCTTCTCTTTTGGAAATCTTCAGCGACTGGGTGAAGTAAGTAGCTCTTCTTAGACCCGTTTATCACTAATAACGCCAGTGTGCCGTTTATCGGCAATGAATTCTGGGCAATATGAGCGAATGTAATAAGCTGTAATGGTAGGAATCGCCTCTCCAGTAACGTGGGCCTTGGGAATCCAGCTAAACCATCTAGATTGTTAGCTTGCGAGCAGGGCTCTCTGCCTTGTGTATCAGTCTGTTCTTGTTTGTCTTACATAGTATATAGCAGGGCTCGACAAACCCCAGGCGCCAGGTCGCCATGGCGACCAGGAAATTAGACCTGGCGCCTGGGTGCTGTCAGCCTCATGATCCCCTTGCCGCTGCCATCCGTTTTTTCCGCAGCGCGAGGGGGTAAAGTCTGTGCGGATGGCACAGACTGCAAGCTCCGCCCCCTCGCGCAACGCGTGTCTGAGTGCCGGGTGTCGTCACGTGACATCCTGGCACTCAGCACGCCGACCAACGGAGATCAGCAGCAGCACGAATGTCCCCCTTCCCTGCAGTGAGGTAAAGCAGCAGGGAGGGGGACACATCAAGAAGAAACCCCCAAGAAAAGACTGTGTGAGGTGGGTGTGTGTATGTATTGTAAAGTAGGTGTGTGTGAGGTGTTTGTATATATGGGGGTGTGTGTGAGGTGTTTGTATATATGTGTATATGTAAAGTAGGTGTGTGTGTGAGGTGTTTGGATATATGGGTATATGTAAAGTAGGTGTGTGTGTGAGGTGTTTGTATATATGGGGGTGTGTGTGTGAGGTGTTTGTATATATGTGTATATGTAAAGTAGGTGTGTGAGGTGTTTGGATATATGTGTATATGTAAAGTAGGTGTGTGTGAGGTGTTTGTATATATGTGTATATGTAAAGTAGGTGTGTGTGAGGTGTTTGTATATATGTGTATATGTAAAGTAGGTGTGTGTGAGGCGTTTGAATATATGTGTATATGTAAAGCAGGTGTGTGTGTGTGAGGGGTTTGGATATATGGGTATATGTAAAGTAGGTGTGTGTGTGTGAGGTGTTTGGATATATGTGTATATGTAAAGTAGGTGTGTGTGAGGTGTTTGGATATATGGGTATATGTAAAGTAGGTGTGTGTGAGGTGTTTGTATATATGGGTATATGTAAAGTAGGTGTGTGTGTGAGGTGTTTGTATATATGTGTATATGTAAAGTAGGTGTGTGTGAGGTGTTTGTATATATGTGTATATGTAAAGTAGGTGTGTGTGAGGCGTTTGAATATATGTGTATATGTAAAGCAGGTGTGTGTGAAGTGTTTGGATATATGGGTATATGTAAAGTAAGTGTGTGTGAGGCGTTTGGATATATGTGTATATGTAAAGTAGGTGTGTGTGAGGTGTTTGGAAATATGTGTATATGTAAAGTAGGTGTGTGTGAGGTGTTTGGATATATGTGTATATGTAAAGTAGGTGTGTGTGAGGTGTTTGTATATATGGGTATATGTAAAGTAGGTGTGTGTGTGAGGTGTTTGTATATATGGGTATATGTAAAGTAGGTGTGTGTGTGAGGTGTTTGTATATATGGGTATATGTAAAGTAGGTGTGTGTGTGAGGTGTTTGTATATATGGGTATATGTAAAGTAGGTGTGTGTGTGAGGTGTTTGTATATATGGGTATATGTAAAGTAGGTGTGTGTGAGGTGTTTGTATATATGTGTATATGTAAAGTAGGTGTGTGTGAGGTGTTTGTATATATGTGTATATGTAAAGTAGGTGTGTGTGAGGTGTTTGTATATATGGGGGTGTGTGTGTGAGGTGTTTGTATATATGGGGGTGTGTGTGTGAGGTGTTTGTATATATGGGTATATGTAAAGTAGGTGTGTGTGAGGTGTTTGTATATATGGGGGTGTGTGTGTGAGGTGTTTGTATATATGGGTATATGTAAAGTAGGTGTGTGTGAGGTGTTTGTATATATGGGTATATGTAAAGTAGGTGTGTGTGAGGTGTTTGTATATATGGGTATATGTAAAGTAGGTGCGTGTGAGGTGTTTGTATATATGTGTATATGTAAAGTAGGTGTGTGTGAGGTGTTTGTATATATGGGTATATGTAAAGTAGATGTGTTTGTATATATGTGAAGTAGGCGTATGTGTTTATGAATTGTGTTTATGTTTGCGTGATTGTCTGGCTCCTAAAAAAAATTTCTGGCTCCTAAAATCAAATTAAATTTGTCAAGCCCTGGTATATAGTCCACTCTATGCTCTGTACCTAGCGCTATATAAATAAAAAATCAGCGCAATATTCAATCCTAATTGGTTGCAGTTTATACTCTGGAACTGTACAGGAGAGTGCAATGCAGTGAGGACATATAGCCCATAATAAAAATAGGATGCCACAAAAGGATGAATGGCAGCCCTGCCAGGAATTGAACCTGAAACCCCGAGGGTTGAACAGATGATGCATTAGACCATCACCCGTGTTGCATGTAGTATAGGGTTAACCGCTGTCAAGTTCTCAGCACTTAAAGGAACATTAAACATTGTTTAACCCTTGCATCCTTGAAATAAGCCCGGGGTTAAACATTACATGTCCCGGTAGAATTTAGTAATCCCGACGTGTTTGTTAATAGATACTCGCGGGTTTCCTATCTGCTGTGTCTCACATGCGAGACACAGCACTTCCTGGTTGTCGCGTGCCGACAAACCTCAGCCCACGCACAGCCAATCAGAACGGGGCTTTGATTTTAGTGTCCCTTTAAAGGACACTCTCTTTCAACTTGAAACAATGCTCATGATGTGAAGGTAGAGAATTTAAAAACAAATGTATACTTTATGCAAATTTAGCAAAGAGAAATATGTTTGAGAAATGTCTTGATTATGACATCACCCCGTGGCTTGATATGCAAATGAACTAACTTTCAATGGGAAATGTGTCATTTGCATATCAAGCTGCATGATGATGTCATAAGCAGGAGACCATAAACAAACGGTTGGATGTTTAGTTTGCCCCCTAAAAATGGGCACTAATGAGCCGCTGGTGTTTTTAAATATATTGGGTTTTTTTTTAAATTTTTTTTAAAAAGATCCCCTGATGCAAAGAAGAGGAAACCACCCGCCAATGGGATCCCTGCTAAAAAAGCCGCCAAGGAGTCTTCCAGCAGTGAGGACAGCTCCAGCGACGAGGACGAGCCTCCTGCCAAAAAGCCAGGTAAGAAGATTCCTGGATGGATCGCATTAGAGGGTCTCTATTTGTATTGTTCCTGGGTGACTGCTCCATGTTTAACCCCTTAAGGACAAGAGGGGTTTTTTTTTTCTGCATTTAACTGTAATTTCTTTTTTTTTTTTTTTACTGTAATCATGAAAAAAATATTTTTCTTTTTATGCCATATTTATTACAGTTACTGTATTATACATTTTAAAGTAAGGCATGGATCCCGGTTTACCTAGTGTATATGTACAGCCAAGAGTAAAGGAGCCCTTGGGTTTCTTTGGTGCATCCAATATATAGTGGGTAGAAGCCAGGGTTTCTACTGTATTATCCATAGTGTTCCCTCCCCAACAGCATAACTACAAACAGAACAACTTCATACACCTCCTGGACAGACTCCACCTTGTGTGAGGCTTTATTGAGGTCTTGTATCCACAAAAGAAGCCCGACGCATTTCACATATCTTGTGATTTATTCGTAAGCTGCTGTTCATATCGGCTCTGCTTTCCTATGTACAACTCTGTAAAACCTTACACATGTTGACACTTTTGGAGTTCCCCAGATTGTACAGTCGATTCAAAGTTATAATGGTAAACCCCATTAAAACTCTATCCCCGTGGAACCCTGGTGGCTCCCACGCAGCTTTTGGAGCTTTACTGTCTGCAGTTCCGCGACGCTAATATTTTGATTGAGTTGCTGGGTATAGTGGGCCTTGGCTGTACAAAAGATAATCGTCTGGGACAAGTACTAAAAAGGCACCATTGTTAGCACAAAAGTCTGACGCATTTTGCACCTTTAGCAATACTTGGCTTACAAATAAGCACAGCTGTAAATGTGTCAAGCATTTGAGTAAGAGCCAATGTAGAAGTGAAATGCATCACACTTTTTTGTATGGCTTTCCGAAGAAACTGTTTTTTTTTTTTTTTTTTGTTATGTAATGCTTTTTTAATTTGCTTGGGATTTCTCTCCCCCATGTGTAACGCTATATTCGGGATTTGCTTTTAACCATTGCTGGGATTTTATAATTCCAGCCACCGGGCCTGCCGGAGGGAAGAAGCCTGTAGCAAAACCTACTCCGACAAAGAAAGCCGAGAGCAGCAGCGAAGATTCCAGTGATGAGGAAGAAGCCAAGAAACCTCCTCCTGTAAGACAATTCTCGACAGTTCAGTCATAAAAAACACAATGGGGGTCATGGACAAACCTGGCGCACACACTGATAGCGCCCAAATAATTTAAGGAGTCTGCCTCTGCCAGAAAAGTACTTCCTAGAGTTTTTATACATAACCCCCCAATCTCGGCCACCTGAGCAGATTCACAGCAGTCGATGGGCCTTAGTGAAAAATAAATATTGTTCCTCCTGCTCTAGAGCTTTGAAATGTTAATAGGTCAAAGTTTGACAAGTCCCGAGAGCCCGGCCTCCTAAAATACCTACTGCTGGCTCCTAGCTTTTTTTTTTTTTTACTTTGAACTATATGGTCTGTCTTACCTGCAACAGCTGAGACATGCTGTCTCTGCCATTGCAGTGAGAACTGTGATAGCTGTGAAAGGCTATTCACAATCCTTTGCCATTCTCCCCCAAATTTAGGGGGAGAGATGGGGAAAGTTGATCCTGATAGCCTTAACAGTTAGGCAGACCAGGATCAACCATTATTATTTTTTTTGCATTTATTTATGTGATCACTGGGAAAATCAATCACATTGATCATATGTAATAAATGCAAAAAATACATTAAATGACAATCCGTGCTGTAAGAACACTGTCAAAAATCTTTCCTCTCCCTGATACATTTGTTTCTTGTGTCAGAGAGAGAGAGAGAAATATACTGTATCCCAGAAAAAAAATATAATAAAAAAAAAAACACATTTTCCCCCATTTTTTTTAAATTGTATACATTACACAAAGGGTTAAATCTTTAAAAAAAAAAAACTTTCCAAGTTTTCCTCATCAAGTCGTAAAAATGTTTATTTCCTTTTTTTTTTTTTTTTTTTTCTTTCAAAATAGCAATTTGTACAATTAGTGTAATTTAAAATAAAATGTTCAAGCTTTGTGACAGTTTGGATGCTTAAATAAGTCTAACTCTCCCTCCCGCCACCGCAGAAAAAGGCTACACCAAAGGCAAAGACTGTAACCAAGACACCCCCTCCGAAGAAAGCCGAGAGCTCCAGCTCCGACTCCAGTAGCTCCGAGGATGAAAGCTCAAAGAAACCAAAGCCTGTGACTAAGACAGCAGTGCCGAAGGGTAAGAGTTCATTTAATTTGTGTCCTTCGTTGATCTAGGCATCCAACTGTTTATCTCCAGCTGTACTATATCTACCATAATTCCCTGCCTTTCTTGAAAGTTGGTGGGGCATTATGGGGTTTGTAGTTGTACAGCAGTTGAATGTCTAAGATCTTAGGTTTCTTTTTTTCTTAAACCAAAGGTCACGTCTGCCTGCCGTGCACAATTGAAGCTCATTCAAAAAGCAATTTGTATTTTCCTTTAGGTCCACCTAGTGTGGCTTCCAAATACATATACATTGCTTTTTGAATGGTGCTCTCTAGATGACGACTGTGATCAGCTAGGAAGGATGACAGTGGTGCAGGAATGAATGTTCATATACACAAATAGGAAGTAGGACACTGCAGTAGGAGAGAGCAGGCAGACTGAAACAGACTCAAGATGTCAGCACTGTAGTAGTAGGTAGAGCACAGAACATGCTGAAGACTCATAGCACGTTGGATAGTGGGAAAAAAAAAGGGAAGCTTTTTATACAGCATTTCTTTGTTGTTTAACCCATCTTTAAAGGATGGTTATAGGCACAAGAATAATTTGTATTTAGAAGTTTTAAATAGAAAGGCTTTAATAAATACAAATCAATTGCCTTTCTGGGGTCTGACTGGAGATTCTTAACATGTCCGCCCCCTGACAATTACTTGGAAAAAGGCTCAATAAGGGTACTTTACATTCTCTCATTAAAGAATTTCTATGTGAACCATTTAAATTTCATGTAATCTTCCAAATTAACATAATTTTTTTTATTTTTTTTGCCTCCTATAAATCTGAGATAAGTACAGGAGTGTTTGTTACTGCTTTAAACTCCACAGATACTTGATTTGAAAGTAGGTCAATTGATTTCTTTTTTTCCCCCCACCATAGCTGTGGCGAAAGCTTCTCCAGCAACAGGAAGCCGGAAAAAGGACAGTAGTAGCAGTGAGGAATCTGATGACAGCACTCCAGCAAAGGTATGACATCAGAACTGTGCTTGCGATACAAGCTTGCAAGCAGAATATTTATTCCTTAAAGGGACACCTACTGTCAGAATAAAGTTACACCTAGTTATTGGAGAGCCTCTGTGCAATATGGGGTTGTATCTTCCTGTCTCACTGCACCTAGAGGGACACCGGCCGTACCACACTGATGAGGCCAATGATAGGCCGAAACGTAAGCCTGTGGTTACTGTGTTCCTCGTGCAGAGGAGGCCTTTCAGGTATTTTGGGTCTGGACTAACCTTATGGATTGAATTAGTCTTATATGTTAATGCACTGATCGTCTCTGTAACGGTTACCATGGGCAAAAATTGGTTGAAGGCTTCCCCCACCCCTGAGTAGGTCCCATCCTATAGAACAGGCTATTTCAGTGCAGTTGGTTCTCTGAGATGTGGCTCCCATTTCTTTGGTCTCCATCTTTTATAGTCTTTTGTTTTTTCCTTTTTTTTTTATTAGAAAACTGCTGCAACAAAAACTCCCCCGGCCAAGTCCCCTGCAGCGGCCAAGGCCGCCACAAAAAAGAAGGAATCGAGCAGCGACGACTCTTCCGATTCAGACGACGCGAAGGAAAAGCCCGCGGCAAAGGCCAAGCCAAAGCCAGGTGAGACGCGGCAAAAACAGGCTCCCTGCTGGCACAGAGACCGTATTGGAAGTGTGTTTATGGTATAGGCATGCGTTTGTGGTTTTGTGGGGGACGAGCAAAAACTCTGGAAAGTAGCTGCCTACCTACTGTGACTATAAAAATACTTTTCTCATTTGTGATGGGTGGAAAAGACTATTAGAGGGACAAAGGCTTCTAATGTATGCAGATTAATGTAATGGGGAAATATATACAAGATTTAAAAATGGTACACAGACAACAAAAGGCTGAAACACATCCACCTAATTACATTGCCATTTATTTATATAGCGCCAACAATTTACGCAGCGCTAGGTACAGAGCATCGAAGGGAACTACATACTAAGTTAGACAAACTAGAACAGACTGGTACGTGAGGTAGAGAACCCTGCACGCAAGCTTACAATCTAGAGGAACAGACTGATACCTGAGGTAGAGAGCCCTGCTCGCAGAGCTTACAATCTAGAGGAACAGACTGATACATGAGGTAGAGAGCCCTGCTCGCAGAGCTAAACAATATAGAGGAACAGACTGGTACATGAGGTTCAGAGCCCTGCTCGCAGAGCTTACAATCTAGAGGAACAGACTGGTACATGAGGTTGAGAGCCCTGCTCACAGAGCTTACAATCTAGAGGAACAGACTGGTACATGAGCCAGAGAGCCCTGCTCGCAGAGCTTACAATCTAGAGGAACAGACTGGTACGTGAGGTAGAGAACCCTGCTCGCAAAGCTTACAATCTAGAGGAACAGACTGGTATGTGAGGTAGAGAACCCTGCTCGCAGAGCTTACAATCTAGAGGAACAGACTGATACATGAGGTAGAGAGCCCTGCTCGCAGAGCTTACAATCTAGAGGAACAGACTGGTACATGAGGTAGAGAGCCCTGCTCACAGAGCTTACAGTCTAGAGGAACAGACTGATACATGAGGTAGAGAGCCCTGCTCACAAGCTTACAATCTAGAGGAACAGACTGGTACGTGAGGTAGAGAGCCTTGCTCACAGAGCTTACAATCTAGAGGAACAGACTGATACGTGAGGTAGAGAACCCTGCTCGCAAAGCTTACAATCTAGAGGAACAGACTGGTACGTGAGGTAGAGAGCCTTGCTCGCAGAGCTTACAATCTACAGGAACAGACTGTTACGTGAGGTAGAGCGCCATGGAGTTGAAACAAATACAAAAAAAAAATAACTGAAAAAAACCCCAAACTATAAATACTATATACAGATATATAATATGTAGCTAGGCTGTTTCCTTAAGCATTAGATGACAATGGAAGAAGTAAGTTTACGTTCTAAGTAGGCATTTAGGTAATGTGGAGTCTGTAGATACTACGGTTTACTTCTTTTCTTTTCCTTTAGGGGTTTACAGTGCAGTCCCTCCACCTACCAAGAATGTAACTCCTACAGGTAAGAAAGAGACCACCTGGGGACCTCGTGACAATTCAAGGTTACAAATAAAATAATAATCCCATTTTGAGATCAAATGTATTGGCTTTCAAAGTTTACTAAAATGGAAAGTAAAAAAAATATATATAAACGAGTAATCCAGCTGCAGACTTGTTTGTTTTTTCTATTCTTGGTTTGTTTGTCGGAGATATATTCTTCTTGAGTCGAATGACTATTCTGTGGAAATTCCTTGGCTCTGTGAAAACACATTGAGTAACATACCTTGTCTTGCCAAAGCATCAGAAGTTGATTTGTGTTACTGGCCCTTTTGCCCCTCACTGTTGCCCCATACGTTTTTTAGCCTATTCATCGTTTTTAAATTCTCTTATTTTGATGCTATACCGGAGGGCCGACCTTTTTCTTGCCATTTGACCTTTTTCCTTTACCGGAGCTGAGGCCCGGACACCTGGCTCTAATCGACTCTACTGCCTCTGATTATCACTAGGTCTGGCAACGAGTGGATCTCCAGATTGCCGCAAATGAGGCTTTTAATTTTTTTTTATTGTATCTTCATTGCAGCTAAAACGGTTCCAGCAAAGTCTCCTGCCCCGGTAGCTAAGCCTTCAAATAAGAAAGCAGAATCTAGCTCAGACAGTGAATCTGGTATGTATGCCATAATACAGAAATATTTCCAAACAAAAACTGGATTCGGCCTAAACAATAAGCTGTATGGCTGGCCACTTGAGTATGCTTATGGCTGCTGATATTAGCTCATAAAAACAGATGGGAGTTATGACACTTGTATGGAGCAGACAATGAGACAGACACAAGATGCCGGCACTGTAGTAGTAGAATGAGCAGAGAACACGCTGAAGATTTATAGGCAAGAAACATCTTCCCGCTTATATATGGTTTCTGTATATTTGATTCAGATTCCAGCAGTGATGAAGATAAAAAAGCACCGGCCAAGAAGGCTGCAAAAACAACCCCTGCAAAGGCTGCTACGAAACCAACTCCGACATCTACGCCTGCCGCCAAAGCCACCCCCAAATCTGCACAGGCAAAGAAGGATTCTGACAGCTCAGGTGAGAGTGGACTTATTAAAGGTTTAACTGTGATGCAATTGCTCTATAACCAATGTCTGTCCGTATCTATAAACTAATCAAAATAAATGATCTAATAATTAAGAATCCTGTTGTGGACCAATGTATGAAGGGTTGCTAAATGTGCGCCTATATTTTAGATCACTTGATTGGACTCAAATTTTCCGCCAGTTCTGACCCGCTGTTATCTGTACTGAACAGAGTCAGTGAGATGGAAAAAGTCGCATATTGAGAATAAAGTTACAGTTCCACTTTGATAAATATATAACCCATTCTGACCGTTTTTGGACAGACGACAAGAACAAAAGCCTGAATCAATGAGATATATAACAGTGCTACTGTTTATACACCATCCTCCGGCACAAACAAGCCAACTCCTTAGTCTTGTCTCGCCATTTTACATGTAGTACAGCAAGTGGCATCCATTTCATTCCTCTTCCCCAGTCCGTCTCAAACATGCACAGTTTGGGGGATTTTTTTCCCTTCATGTTTTTAGCTTGCATAAAATAGGTTTGCAAACCATTGCTCAACCTACTGGCCTGTATTTGAAAATGTTGAGGCTTAAAGGGACACTAAAGGTTATATTTCACTCTGGCTTCTAATATAGAAGCACAAGTGAGATTTTAGTTGTCCCTAGTATGAGGATGAGCTGGCGTGTACTTTTGATAGTACACGCCGGTTTATCCTCTGACATGCTTCCATAGGAAACCACTGGTCGGCGACCGGCTCTCTGCTAGCGCAGTCTCAGACCCTCGTTTTTCCATGGGATCCGCTGTGGGAACCTCTGTTAGCTAGCAGAGAGAGACCCTCGCATTCGACCGATGGAGCCGGGCGAGCCCCTGTAACCAGGAACTGGGGTGTCTCCAATGTGGGACACAGCATAGAGTAAACCCCCATGTATCTAGTAATATAAAAAATGTGATACATACGTACATAAACAAGACGGTAATAAACAGGATGACCAACGGACTGGCGAGGGCTCGGAACCAGACATAGCGCATACAATGCGGGATACGTGATGAGGGGAACCCATAGTGCATTCTATACTATACGCTGGAATCAATACCAAATGTGAGAAATGTACAACAACCTGTTTGAGAACCACCCCATTTAAACCAAGGAACCCAGCCGCGGGGAACAATATTTATTAACATACTCCATATATCCCCACTGTAAGGTGATATTATACTCATATGTAAGCTGGTTTAAGACTTGATTCCATATCGGAATGTCCGTCATCTTCCAATATCAAGAGAGAACCATTTTAGTCGCCATCTCGAGATAGATTATCATATGCCGTTTCATATTTGGTGATCGAGCTAGATTAAGACGGAGTAACGCAATCGACAGGGCGAGAAAGGTGACGTTTTTTTTTTCTTGTTTTTTTTTTCAAAACTTATTTATTTTTGGTTTTTTAGACTCCAGCAGTGACGAGGATAAGAAAAAGAATGCAAAGCCAGCTGTTAAGAAAGTCACCCCAGCAAAAACCACTAAATCCAAAAAAGACTCTAGCTCCGGTATGTATTCCATCAACAAACTAATTTTTTACATTGACAACATATCAAGTGCTTTGAAAACCAAGAGCAGTGGGCTGATGGGGCAATTCCACACAATCTCCATCTTGTACAGCAGCTTGAAAAATGGGGGGGTAGGGAACTGCTAGCCACAGGAAAGGCTATATTGTAGGTACAGGTGCAACAAACGTACTGCTTATACGCTCTCTCCTAAAGGGCATATATATGGAACAACAAAATATACAAAAAAAAAAAAGCAGACATGCACACTGAAAATATATGGTAAATATACATTTTATTGAGAATATACGACGATCAAAATAAATGTATATAGGAGATGGAGAAAAATAAACAGAGTAATAGGAAAAAAGACAGAGTGGGAAAAATAGCTGGAAAAAATAGGCAACAGTAATCAAAAAGTATACATAGACAGACAAAAGCATCAAAAAATATGGCTAGAAAAAAAGGGGAGAAAGATAAATGAAAAAAAAAAGTGGTAGTGGGAGGCACTTTTTTTTTTCCCTCTATTGTTTCTATATGTGGTAAGCCAGCAATTTATGCCTTTTTGCGGTCACTCCCTGAGCCTCCCACTACCACACTTTTTCATTTATCTTTCTCCCTTTTTTTTCTAGCCATATTTTTTGATGCTTTTGTCTGTCTATGTATACTTTTTGATTACTGTTGCCTATTTTTTCCAGCTATTTTTCCTATAGTGTTTTTTTCCACTCTGTTTTTTTTCTATTACTCTCTGTTTATTTTTCTCCATCTCCTATATACATTTATTTTGATCGTCAGTATATTTTTATATTTATATTTACCATATATTTTCAGTGTGCGTGCTTTTTTTTTTTTTTTGTATATTTTGTTGTTCAGCAGCTTGTACAGTGTCTCCTAAAAACTGCCCATAAAGTGTAATAGTAATTGCTTTTGCTATAGCAACAGTTCTGCCTGTCTCCAGGCTCCTTATAGCAATGTGTTTGAGAGGCGGATTCTGCAGTTTAGCGGATGGAGGGGGGGTGTGCTGCTTTTCTGTTGCTCAATTGGGTCTTCTGGAAGAGATTAAGTGGTTTGTTTCTCCTGTTACATATGTGTTTTACGTATAAACCTTTTCTGGGGTTTTTTTTTTGCTGCAGACTCTAGTAGCGAGGATGAAAAAACCCCAGGCAAAGTAACCCCCAAAGTGCCTGCAACCAAACTAACCCCAAAAACCACATCTGCTAAGCCTGCTCCGAAACCTGCCAAAAAGGATGCCAGTTCCTCAGACAGCTCTGGTGAGTTGGTGATCTAAAGGATATTTAGGGAAAGCATGTCCTTAATTGCAATGGGAACATTTTTGCGGTATTTTTTTTAATATTGGGCTGTGAGAAGGGCAGAGGGGTGTAACATCACTTATTGTGGGGCAAAGGCAATATTAAACATATCTACATTAGCAAGATAAGACCGCAGACCTGGTTTTTCCCCCACAGAAATCTCCCTTTCACAGTCGCTTGTTACTGTCGCAAGGGATTCTGGGTGAGAATCTGTAAATAATTTTATTTCAGATTCTAGTGATGACGACAAAAAGAAAACACCAGCCAAGCCGCCAGCAAAAACCACCCCTGCAAAGGCTGCTGGGAAAGCCACCCCTGCAAAGGCTGCTGGGAAAGCCACGCCTGCAAAGGCTGCTGGGAAAGCCACCCCTGTAAAGATCCCTCCAAAGAAAAAAGAATCCAGTTCGTCCGATAGTTCAGGTATGTGGGGGGTTGGCAGCCTGTGTGCGCGCTGGGTTTCCTACATTGAAGATGAGCAAGCCGAGAGGCGGCGCGTAATGTTTTTGTTCACTGATTGGCGTTGTTCTTGGTTCTAGATTCTGAAGATGATGATAAAAAAAAGACTGTTAAGAAAGCAGCTCCAAAACCGTCCCCAGCACCAAAACCAGTGCCGTCCAAGAAGGCCGAAAGCAGCTCCGACAGCTCCAGTGATTCTGAGGACGAGAAGAAAAAGGCACCGGCTAAACCATCGGCCAAGTCTGCGGCAAATGCCAAGGCGGCAACTCCTGGTAAAGCCGCTGCTAAAGCCAGCAGCTCAGACTCTGATAGCTCGAGTGAAGACGAAGGGAAGAGCAAGCAGAAAGCTGTGAAATCTCCCGCCACTGCGGTGGCTGCCAAGAAACCCGTGGCGGTGAATAAAGCCAAGGCCAGCAGCAGCTCCTCATCAGACAGCTCCAGCGAGGAAGACAAGAAGCCCAAACAGCCGGCAGCAAAAAAGGCAAAGCCTGCCCCGCCTAAGAAAGATGCCAGCAGCAGTTCTGAAGACAGCTCCGAGGACGAGAAGGCCAAACCAAAGAAGCCAACCTCTAAATCAACCACGCCCACGGTAAAACCACCCGCTAAAAAGGACAGCAGCAGCGACAGCTCTGATTCAGAGGACGAGAAGCCAGCTAAAAAAGCCACTTCCACCCCCAAGACCCCAAATTCCACGCAGAAAGCCACGTCCAAGAAAGCGGCAGAGGGTTCGGAGGAAAGCTCCTCTAGTGAGGAAGACGATAAAGTAAATCGTAAGTGATTGCGTTCAGGAATGGAATGTTATCGGAATGTTCCGTTTATCGCTTCGCCTTGATAAGCTGACCTGACCTGAACTGGGTCCTAAATACAACGCCAAAGATTTAAATCTAGATTTAATAATTTGGCCTCTATGAAATAAAACGATCATGATACAAGGCCTGATTTTACTGGAGCCTCTAGATTCAGTAGAAATTACGGTGTTCCTTCATTCGCACAGCAGTGCCTAGTCATTAATTCAGTTTCCTCCGCAGCCGTTTGTATAGTCCTCTCTGAGAACGTTGTTTATTAGCCATTACTGTGGAATTAGCCTCCACTGAACTTAGAAGGGCTTGGAACACACAGCGGTGTGGTGCAGGACAGTTGCAAGAGCGATAAATCGGCCACTCTCTCGTTGCAGGTTTTAGAAGTTGGGAAGTGTTGAATAAACATAGTGATACTTAATTTTTTTTTTTTTATATATTTTGGGGGGGGGGGGGGGGCGCGGCTATTTTAAGTTTAAATTCTGCAGGTTCTCCATGCCCCTCATGGCTCTTTGTTTTCAGATACCTCAGGCAAAAGGAAAAGGGCAGATGAAGACGTGTTGACTCCCCAGAATAAGAAAGTCAAACCTAAAACCCCAAACACGTTTCCCAAGGCCAACAAGAAGGTGAGGCAGTGAGTGAGAGCATCTCTACCGAAAAAGAGACTGTACGGACTGTTACCGTTTATTATAGCAATTCGGTTCCACTTTTATATTAAAGGTGTATTTCACTTCCTTGACATCAAACGAATAAATACATTGGGAAACCATTTAATTAGGTGTCTTCGTTGTGTTCTTTTTAAATCACATTTAAGTTAAAGCCTTTTTGCAGGAGCTCCGGGGAGATGAGTTTGATCACTTCCGCAGCAGTGTTTTAGATTGCCTGGATTCTTATTTGCAGGCGGTATATACACGTAATATTACATGTCATGAACACCGATGCTTATTGAAATTAAAAGGACAACTGTCGGCAAAAACAAAGTTATTTTCAACGGAAAAATTGCATCAAGTGTTGACATTTTTTATAGAAATGCTTTAACCCCTTCGTGACGCGTGGTGCTTGCGTCCCAAATGACGCATGCACCAAAACGTCACGATTGGTTCCTGGCCACCGATCACAAGGTGATCGGTAGCCAGGAACACTCTGGCAGAGACCCGATCAGGGTCTTAATAGACCCTGTGGGTCCCTGCCAAAATATCGCGAGACCTGGGGATGTCACGTGTGAGTGACATCACGGAGGCGTGCCCGAACCCGGAAGTTCGGGCACAGCGCGATTTAGAGAAATATATCCGGTGTTCGCTACATTTTCCCTGTCGGACTGAGGCCACTCAAAGTGGCCTCAGATGACAAGTGGGATCCCGCTGTAAGTGCCTGCAGCGGGATCCGAAAACAGCTCATCGCGGGGAGCCGCGATGAGCTGTTTAACAAAGGACGTACTATGCCGTCCTAACGACTTTAAGGCACTTAAAGTCAGGACGGCATAGAACGTCCTAACGTCACGTAGGGGTTAATAGAGCACCTTACGGAACCCTCTTGGTTTGTTAGGCTCTCTCGGGGGGCGGACATGTTTACAATGTTGGATCAGATCTTCCTTCATCTCACCCAAGAATCTATACAAAATGTCAGCCCCCCTAAATTAACACAATGTGTAGATCATTTTCAATATTTGTTTTTAAATCGGCAATGATTAGAGTCCCTGTAATCAGCACTATTATTGGTATCCGTGATTCTGATACAAATAAACTAGGAATATGGAGTCTATTGTTGGCTGTACTATCTGTGACTGGTAAGCTGCTACTGGGGGGATGGGACACTTCATCGCGGCTTCATCCGCGCAGCCACTTCCCCGTCTGTTCACGACGCGACAACTCATCGCGGGATATTTAATCGGGGAACATTTCATCGCTAAAGGTGAGTTTTAATGTTAGAGTTAGAAGATAGTGTTAGAATTATAATTTTAGTATTGGGGTTTAGGGGGTTAGAATTAGGGTTCGGGAGTTAGTATTAGTGTTTGGGGGTTAGTATTGGGGTTCGGGGGTTAGTATTAGGGTTCGGGGGTTAGTATTGGGGTTCGGGGGTTAGTATTAGGGTTCGGGGGTTAGTATTAGGGTTCGGGGGTTAGTATTGGGGTTCGGGGGTTAGTATTGGGGTTTAGGGAGTTAATTTTAGTATTGGGGTTTAGGGGGTTAATTTTAGTATTGGGGTTTAGGGGGTTAATTTTACTATTGGGGTTTAGGGGGTTAATTTTACTATTGGGGTTTGGGGGCACTTATTAAGGGGGGTATTTTACTTTAACTTGTACATTTGTAAGAGCTGACAGTTCAGCGCTGAACTGTCAGCTCTTACATACCCACGTCCGCGATGTAACGGCCGCGTTATTCTTCATTGCTGATAGTTCAGTGTTCTAACTGCCGCGCTGAACTGCCAGCGATGAAGCCGCCTCGCTGAACTGTCCTAGACCCGCTACTAGGGTTTCTTAACGACAATGCTTTAGCTATTTTCTAAAATTAAAGCAATTGGCTGGAAAATTATTTTCTCAAATTTATTTATTTTTCTGAATTAAAAGCCTTTTCCACAAATACAATGTTGTTTTATGGTTAAAGACGGTCTTAGTAGCATCATTTGAATTTGTTTAATAGTAAACAAAATCAAGTGGTCATTTCTGGGATGTACTGTTCAAAACAATAGTCCAAAAAAACTGCCAAAAAAAAACATAAGTTCTGTTTAATTGAAATATTCTATGAAATGCAGGCATTTTACAAATGAAGTATATTGTAGAGCGCTCTCTATTTGTATAGCCCTATCAGGGCAGACATGATGGGTCGGATCTTCATTCATTTGACCCAAGATTCTACAGAACATGTCTGCCCCCTTGATATACCCGTACAAGCGAGGGCTCAATAAGGCGTTTTTATATATCATGAAAGCTTTTCTATTTAAAATGTCTACACTTGATGCTGTCTTTCAATTAAAAAGACCTTGCGGACAGTTGTATTATAACTCTTCCATTAATTAGGCCTCACAGAAGGTATTACATTCTTGTAGATTCATAATTCAAGTTTTAATAATTTAGTGTTTTGACCTCCTCCAGTTGAAATGCTTTTGAACTATACACTTTCTTGACCAAATTTAGCCACTGTAACCACTGAAGCGCTTTAAAAACGCTCAACTTCCAAGTAAAACGCGTCAGATGACAGTCGTCTGTCTTTTCTTGCGACCATCTTCAACTAATTTTATATCTGGAGGCCTTTGCATGAGATGTTAAATGCTGTACAAACCTGTTTTTTTTTTCTATTTTTAGCCAGCGCATTTCAATTCATTCATTGCTATAGTATGCAAATCTTTTTCGCAGCGTTTGATATTGTGCGAGCTGATCAGAGATGCTCTGGGCGTTTTTTTTTTTTGTTTTTTTTTAAAAGATGTTTCCATTTGAACTTTTTCATCCGCCATTTGTTCTTTGCTTGCTCTTAATCTTAAAGGGACTCAACCGAAATATTGCTTATGTTGCCAGTAAAGCGAATAGAAAAAAATAACATTTATATACTCTATTCATTGTTTTAGCAGACTTCCATGAAAATGCATACGATAGTAATGTTTTAAATGAGTCTGTGGTGTCTACTGCTGATGACATCACCTTGTGTCTTGGCATGCAAGTGAACTTAACTTTCAATGCAAATGTGTTATTTGCATGTCAAGCCATGGTGATGTCATAAGCAAGACACCACAGACACTTTTAAACTATATATTTATCTTATTTTATGCATTTGTCACTTTTTAATGGGCTCCGCTTCTGTTCATGGCTCAAATGACTTTTAATATAATTAATAGAATCTGAATAATAAGTGTTATATAAGTGAAGGGGCATCTTGAACATTATCTTGGATAATGTTGAAATGAAAGACACGGTCCATTACATGTATTTGTTTTTGGGTGTGATACAGGATGTTGACAAACCCACCCCGTTTCGGAGAGTAAGAGAAGAGGAAGTCGAAGTTGATCCCCGTATGGCTGATAACTCGTTTGATGCAAAGGTAAATAAAAACCCCATTGGCTTCTTTTGATATTTATGTTGGTCAGCTGCCTACTTCTGCTCCTTGCTCAAAGAGTAACTGTGCATCTGCACTGATTCGCTTGCAAATAACCAAAAGCAGAGTGAGGGCTACAGCAGGAACCATTACAAAGGATTCCTAAGGAAAGTTTGTATGTATTTTGTATACAAAAAAAACCTGTACAATGTGCAGTTGAATCCGTAAGTTTGATGCCTGGAGTGTCCCTTTTTAGGGGTATAAAACCCTATAGCTGCACTTTTCACCTTTTTGTAGCATGAACAGGTATAAGACACTAGTCTCTCCTTTTTGTAGTCCTCTACGGCAGCTGAGTACATATGAACCGTGGAAAGTAGGTTTTTAATGACTTGGAAATTCAGGAGGACATTGCTTTCAATTCATTTCTGAATCCTGTTTTCCTATGGAACAGTGGAGTTTTGTTCCAAGTACATGCCCGAGGAAGGACCCACCGAATTGGAAGAATGAGGAAGGAGCAATTTAAAATTGGAGATTGCGTGATAGGATGAAATTCTTCTTTTGTAGAAAGGATAGTTGACCGCCTCCGACGGAACTTTTCCAAAAATGTTTTGGATATTCATAATGCGATGATAATTAAATCGGTTTTACTTCATCATAGAATTGTGAATTTCCAAAAATGTGTACTGTGGGCTAACTATATGGGCCAACTACATCTTGTATACAATCGCATTCTATTTCAACATAGTTCAGATTGATCTCTAGAACGCGCTTCTAATATGTTTGTGGTGGCTTGGTATGCAAATTACAAACTATTTTGCTTGCATACCACGCCACAGGTGATGTCATAAGCTGGAGACTCCACCCACACATTTTAAAACTATTTTCTCTTTATTACACATTTGTTCTAACACACTATTCTGTTTATTTTTTGTTTTGTTTCGTACTCTACCTTCATTGTGTGAATATTGCTTAGGTCACTTTAATCCTGGATTATGTTTCAATATAATCAATCTGTTTTATTTTGTAGAGAGGATCCTATGGAGATTGGGGCGAGAGAGCCAATAATGTCTTGAAATTCACAAAAGGGAAATCTTTTCGTCATGAAAAGACCAAGAAGAAACGCGGAAGCTACTGCGGCGGGGCGATCTCCACTTCCATCAATTCCATCAAATTCGATAGCGAATAAACGGCGACGCTAATCCACGTCGGAACCTTCCGTACAGTAAACTGTTACCGTGAACACACAGTGCTACTACTCTAGTCTAGTCCGCGAACTGTGAAAATCTACCACTGTATGGGACAAGACATCTATATATTTTTTTTTTTTCTTTCTTTCTGTTCGGTTGAAGAAAAAAAAAAGTTTTAATTTATAAGAATTTTTTGTCTTCACGCAGAGGAAATTTATGCAGCGTCTGAAGCTGGAATATATTTTTAAAACCTTGGAAAAATGAATTGCTGACGTATTGGAAGCAGAATCGTACTGTTTTAAGATTGTTTTATGTTTTTGTTTTTGTAGAATTTTGAAAATAAATCAAAAACATCCTCTCGGAACGAAGCGGTGAGAACCGTTGCTTCCTGTGAGATCTGTTAAAAAATTCTTTTTTAAAAACGGTATAGGCCTGTCAAGGTCTGGGAAAGGTCCGAGGTCATTAAACAAGTAACCAATTCCAATATAATTCTAATCAATTCTCCACATATCGTAAGAAGAGAGTTTCGGTGCTAAAGGAGATTTGATTTTGTACATGGATCTATCGCATACATAAAAGTCTCAATATATATATTTATAAGCTGGTTCCAAATCCTGAAAATGCACGATACAATTTTTTGTGAATTTTCATTCTTTAACGCTTCTGTCTTTACAATATTTGGCGTTTTGGATGTCAGGAGAGATCGACACCCTGACCAAAGGAAAAAAGAGTTTGTAAAGTGTCAGTAGCTATTTCAGGAGGTATGGACCGTGATTGTTCACGGCTGCGGCACTCCAGCTGCGGATGAACTACATCTCCCATAAGCTAAGGGGCTGGCAGAGGAGTATGGGAAATGGAGTCCAGCAACATCGAAAGGGCCACCCCCTGGTCTAAGGCTGGGAGAGACAGTTCATGTAGAAAAGCCTGTCACACATAACCTAAGTGAGGTTAGTTGGCTAGCAGTCTGTAGGTCAGACAGCTGTTTTTACTGTCTGTAGGTGATAAAGTAGTTTACAGTAATCCAAACAAGACATAAATGTATTGGTTAAGGTTTCTATATAAGTTCAGTTATGGGGAATTTGGTACCTTTTATAATATAACTTGAGTTTCAGAGAATGAACTGCTCTTACACTCACACTTACCTGATGCAGCGTACTTGAGCTCCGTGCAGGTTTCTGAAGTCTCTCCTGATTGGATGAAACCGCCTTCACTCAAAGCTCTCAACCCAGGACTTTGCATTGGCGCAGGATTGGCGGGATTTGTTCTGGACAATCTGGGACACGCGGTCACCCTAGTCCCAACCTCACCTTGAATGGCAAATATAGAAATCGTATGAATATTTATCAGAGATAGTTGTATCCCAAACAAATGTGGACATTTGGACAAACTGCAATTTTATTGCTGAAAGTTAGTAAATCGGGGATATTTGAAGATGAATGGAAGCATTATTGAAGTGACATTTGAGGTCCAAGCGCCATTGGGATTTTAGACTTCCGTTGGGCGCAGTAGCTCGGAGATTCTACATTCCAGATCAGTTGGGTGACTGTCTTGATCTTGTCGTAGTTTTACCCTGTCCTTGAAGATTCGCTAAGTGTTATGGATTAACGAAGCATCTGTTTATAAGCGTTATTGGTTTGTTAGTATCTCTGTAAATAGAAATAAACTTACATTTCATCTACACAGGTTAGAGTTTGGTGACCTCCAGGTTTTAGAATTTAGGATAACTTTTGACTTTTTAGAAATCTGATGAAGGGGATTTTTTTTTTTTAAATGGAGGTACGGGATTATTTAAATCTTGTGTTACGGAAGGCATCAAAATTGTATTAACCAAAGAGAGCACTGCGGTCCTTCACAGAACGGCACCAAAATAGTGACGACATGTTGAATTTTGTTAAATATAAGAAGAAGAAAGAGGGGCAAGTGAAAGAAAGGTACGCAGAGGGAGATGTGTATTATTATCGTGGTTGGAAGGGTTGCAATGGTGAATAGGTTCGCCACTCTAGGGGGTCTGCGACCACCCATTAAGAACCGGCTAACTGCAGCTAACAACCCCAGTTAGCGGCATGGAGAGTGTAGAGAGGATCTGATTGGATGATCTCTCTGTTTGATCCAGCATGCAGGAAGTGACATCACAGAGACCGACCTGAAGTATTGCCCACCCTAGTCGGTCACTGGCTGTTCCGCTCTGATGGGAGGGGAGGGGGTCACTGCCAGTTTGGTCTGTGTATCTATCTCTGGCACAGACCACCTCAACTCCTGCTTCCAGCTGATTGCCAGGATCTCATGTGACTTGCTGATACCAATTTGAAGTGCTGCCTGGGTTCTTGAGATCCAGTATAACTGCACCCCCAGACTTGCCATTCCACACCCAGGACTTTACATTACACCCCCAGACTTTCCATTCCACACCCAGGACTTTACATTACACCCCCAGACTTGCCATTCCACACCCAGGACTTTACATTACACCCCCAGACTTGCCATTCCACACCCAGGACTTTACATTACACCCCCAGACTTGCCATTCCACACCCAGGACTTTACATTACACCCCCAGACTTGCCATTCCACACCCAGGACTTTACATTACACCCCCAGACTTGCCATTCCACACCCAGGACTTTACATTACACCCCCAGACTTGCCATTCCACACCCAGGACTTTACATTACACCCCCAGACTTTCCATTCCACACCCAGGACTTTACATTACACCCCCAGACTTGCCATTCCACACCCAGGACTTTACATTACACCCCAGACTTGCCATTCCACACCCAGGACTTTACATTACACCCCCAGACTTTACATTCCACACCCAGGACTTTACATTACACCCCCAGACTTGCCATTCCACACCCAGGACTTTACATTCCACCCCAGACTTGCCATTCCACCCCCAGACTTGCCATTCCACCCCCAGGACTTTCCATTCCACCCCCAGACTTTCCATTCCACCCCCAGGACTTTACATTACACCCCAGACTTTCCATTCCACACAAAGGACTTTACATTACACCCCCAGACTTGCCATTCCACACCCAGGACTTTACATTACACCCCCAGACTTGCCATTCCACACCCAGGACTTTACATTACACCCCCAGACTTGCCATTCCACACCCAGGACTTTACATTACACCCCCAGACTTGCCATTCCACACCCAGGACTTTACATTACACCCCCAGACTTGCCATTCCACACCCAGGACTTTACATTACACCCCCAGACTTTCCATTCCACACCCAGGACTTTACATTACACCCCCAGACTTTCCATTCCACACCCAGGACTTTAAATTACACCCCCAGACTTTCCATTCCACACCCAGGACTTTACATTACACCCCCAGACTTGCCATTACACCCTATGAAAAGGTGTACGAATCCTTCCCCCAAATAAAGCACCAAGGGGTTAAAAAAAAAAACCTCCAAATAACAGCAATGCAATAAATGCTACAATGCACCTGCACGGGTGATCCCAGAAAACCAGTTAAGTGTAATTAAAAATGTGCTTGATTTACGCCACAAGAGGCCAGTGTGGAAGGAAGCCTCCAGTCTGACAGCAGATACTACCTGATTCCTTGTGAGTTCATCAGTCTATGTTTGAAGAGAATTATTTTGGTGTTATGTACTGTTTACCAAGCTGTGACCCCCTGGGCTTGCGTTCATTTTTGCAGTACCTTAAAATAGAACAGACTTTACTTTACAACTTCTGTGCCCAGTCCTGTGGAGCAAGTACCTTGTAGAGGTGTACGTAGTTGCCAACATCGGCCATGTTTCCAGGGACACATCTTTGATCCACATGCTGCAGAAAGAGCATGCAAAGTGCAGCCCGGCAGTATGGAGGATGGATATACGCAGAGACACAATCTAATTAATTAATCATGGTAGGTCCTATGAGATCTCCAACCTGATTAATTAACCCTTTCGTGATGCATGGTGCTTGTATCCCAGACGATGCAAGCACCAAAGCCTCACGATTTGTTCCTGCCCACCGATCACAATCACTATGGTAGAGACACGATCAGGGTCTTAATAGACCCCGTGGGGCCCTGCCAAAAGATGGACGTCACGTGTCATATAATGAAAATGTAACCGCTACATTTTCCCAGTCGGAGGCCACTCGTGGGTAGGATCCCTCTGCAAGTCCGTCGCGATGAGCTGTTTAACGCGAGAAAGTTCTATGCCGTCCTGGCGTGCAGTTTGCATAGGAAATGGTACAGATGTAATTAACAATGCATACATTAGCACAATCACACTAAACAATGTTTAGGCGACTGGGTCCTTTTAGATTGATTGCGGCTTTCTTTGATTATTTCTAAAGTTAAATGGCTTATTTTTTTTTCTGTTCAAGCTTGGCAGGGGTGTTACAGGGGCAGATCCAGAGTCTGATCTCGGGAGGGGCACATGTCCATCTGTCTTTTCCTCTCTCCCATGTCCTTCTGTCACGCTCGTCTGCTCTCCCTTCCCATGTCCGCATCTCTCCTCTTCCTTCCCATGTCTGTCTCTCCTCTCATTTCCCAGGTCTCTGTCTCTCCTCTGCCATCCCAGGTCTGTCTGTTTCTCCTCTCATTTCCCAGGTCTCTGTCTCTCCTCTGCCATCCCAGGTCTGTCTGTTTCTCCTCTCATTTCCCAGGTCTCTGTCTCTCCTCTCCCATCCCAGGTCTGTCTGTCTCTCCTCTGCCATCCCAGGTCTGTCTGTTTCTCCTCATTTCCCAGGTCTCTGTCTCTCCTCTCCCATCCCAGGTCTGTCTGTCTCTCCTCTCCCATCCCAGGTCTGTCTGTCTCTCCTCTCCCATCCCAGGTCTGTCTGTCTCTCCTCTCCCATCCCAGGTCTGTCTGTCTCTCCTCTCCCATCCCAGGTCTGTCTGTCTCTCCTCTCCCATCCCAGGTCTGTCTGTCTCTCCTCTCCCATCCCAGGTCTGTCTGTCTCTCCTCTACCATCCCAGGTCTGTCTGTTTCTCCTCTCATTTCCCAGGTCTCTGTCTCTCCTCTGCCATCCCAGGTCTGTCTGTTTCTCCTCTCATTTCCCAGGTCTCTGTCTCTCCTCTCCCATCCCATGTCTGTCTGTCTCTCCTCTACCATCCCAGGTCTGTCTGTTTCTCCTCTCATTTCCCAGGTCTCTGTCTCTCCTCTGCCATCCCAGGTCTCTGTCTCTCCTCTCATTTCCCAGGTCTCTGTCTCTCCTCTGCCATCCCAGGTCTGTCTGTTTCTCCTCTCATTTCCCAGGTCTCTGTCTCTCCTCTCCCATCCCATGTCTGTCTGTCTCTCCTCTACCATCCCATTTCTAAATCTCTCTTCTCCCTTCCCATTTATGTCTGTCTCCTCTCCCTTCCCATGTATGTCTGTCTCCTCTCCCTTCCCATTTATGTCTGTCTCCTCTCCCTTCCCATTTATGTCTGTCTCCTCTCCCTTCCCATTTATGTCTGTCTCCTCTCCCTTCCCATTTATGTCTGTCTCCTCTACCATCCCATTTATGTCTGTCGCTTCTCCCTTCCCATTTATGTCTGTCTCCTCTCCCTTCCCATTTATGTCTGTCTCCTCTCCCTTCCCATTTATGTCTGTCTCCTCTCCCTTCCCATGTCTGTCTGTCTCCTCTCCCTTCCCATTTATGTCTGTCTCCTCTCCCTTCCCATGTCTGTCTGTCTCCTCTCCCTTCCCATGTATGTCTGTCTCCTCTCCCTTCCCATTTATGTCTGTCTCCTCTCCCTTCCCATTTATGTCTGTCTCCTCTCCCTTCCCATTTATGTCTGTCTCCTCTCCCTTCCCATGTCTGTCTGTCTCCTCTCCCTTCCCATTTATGTCTGTCTCCTCTCCCTTCCCATATCCATCTCTCTCCTCTCCCTTCCCATTTATGTCTGTCTCCTCTCCCTTCCCATTTATGTCTGTCTCCTCTCCCTTCCCATTTATGTCTGTCTCCTCTCCCTTCCCATTTATGTCTGTCGCTTCTCCCTTCCCATTTATGTCTGTCTCCTCTCCCTTCCCATGTATGTCTGTCTCCTCTCCCTTCCCATGTCTGTCTGTCTCCTCTCCCTTCCCATGTATGTCTGTCTCCTCTCCCTTCCCATTTATGTCTGTCTCCTCTCCCTTCCCATGTCTGTCTGTCTCCTCTCCCTTCCCATTTATGTCTGTCTCCTCTCCCTTCCCATGTCTGTCTGTCTCCTCTCCCTTCCCATGTCTGTCTGTCTCCTCTCCCTTCCCATGTCTGTCTGTCTCCTCTCCCTTCCCATTTATGTCTGTCTCCTCTCCCTTCCCATTTATGTCTGTCTCCTCTCCCTTCCCATGTCTGTCTGTCTCCTCTCCCTTCCCATTTATGTCTGTCTCCTCTCCCTTCCCATTTATGTCTGTCTCCTCTCCCTTCCCATTTATGTCTGTCTCCTCTCCCTTCCCATGTCTGTCTCTCTCCTCTCCCTTCCCATGTCTGTCTGTCTCCTCTCCCTTCCCATTTATGTCTGTCTCCTCTCCCTTCCCATTTATGTCTGTCTCCTCTCCCTTCCCATGTCTGTCTCTCTCCTCTCCCTTCCCATGTATGTCTGTCTCCTCTCCCTTCCCATGTCTGTCTGTCTCCTCTCCCTTCCCATGTCTCTCTCTATTCTCTACCTCCTATGACTGTCTCTTTGTCCCTCTACCCATGTATGTGTCTCTCCATTTCCCCATAGCTGTCTCTTTTTCTCCTCTCCCGTCCGTGTTCTCTCCTCTCTCTCCCCCATCCGTGTTCTCTCCTCTCTCTCCCCCCCATCCGTGTTCTCTCCTCTCTCTCTCTCCCCCCATCAGTGTTCTCTCCTCTCTCTCCCCCATCCGTGTTCTGTCCTCTCTCTCTCCCCCCATCCGTGTTCTCTCCTCTCTCTCCCCCCATCCGTGTTCTCTCCTCTCTCTCCCCCATCCGTGTTCTCTCCTCTCTCTCCCCCATCCGTGTTCTCTCCTCTCTCTCCCCCATCCGTGTTCTCTCCTCTCTCTCCCCCATCCGTGTTCTCTCCTCTCTCTCCCCCCCATCCGTGTTCTCTCCTCTCTCTCCCCCCCATCCGTGTTCTCTCCTCTCTCTCCCGCCCATCCGTGTTCTCTCCTCTCTCTGCCCCCCATCAGGGTTCTCTTCCCCCCCATCAGTGTTCTCTCCTCTCTCTTCCAAAATTTGGGCACCCCACCCCTAATCACGATGCAGACCCACGACTTGACCCATAACCCACGTTGCACACCAAGGACATGCCCCATCACCCCATTTACATGCCCTCATCACCCTTTTACATACGCATTGCCAATATTATTTACCATTAATATTCCCCATCCAATTTGCCCAATAATATGCCAGTATTTGCGATTTAATATTCCCCAGCCAATTTGCCCAATAATATACCAGTGTTATTTGCCATTTAATATGCCCCAGCAAATTTGCCCAATAATATGCCAGTATTATTTGCCATTTAATATTCCCCAGCCAAGTTGCCCAATAATAAGCCTGGATTTGCCATTTAATCTGCCCCAGCCAAGTTGCCCAATAATAAGCCTGGATTTGCCATTTAATCTGCCCCCACCGTTTACCTTTTGTCCCTGGTGTCTAGTGGCAGACAGCATGGTCTCCACCTCTAATGGTTTCCTGGTGGTTGTGCCGACAGGCCACGTGACCGGGCGCATGTCTAACGTCAGAGCGCTGGTCACGTGACCTGTCGGCACTTGCACAGGGAGCTGAACAGGCAGCACAGAGGTTTCTCTGTGCTGCCTGTTCGGCTCCCTGTGCAGCCTGCTGGCAGGCAGAAGGAAGGTGAGGCTGGATCTTCCGATCTCTTCTCACCTTCTGAGGTGCCCCAATTACCCCCCCCCCCCCCCCCGGATCCGCCACTGTGGTGTTATCCCTTTAAACATTCCACAACATATTACAATGCTACACAATAATTAACATAACATTAGAAAACCAACCAAGCATGCAGGAGTATCCAGGTGGCTGCCGAATGACTCCATGTTCTGGGCATATACCAATGCCCCCTAATATCCTGAGGTTCGAGGTACCAATAGTGCCAATAGTATTACATGTATTCCATAAGCCGAAAGTCTATAAACCGAAAGACATTCTGTTTATAGACTTTCTTTTTATAGAATAGCAATAGCATTACATGTATTCTATAAAACGAAAGTCTATAAACCGAATGTCGTTCGGTTTATAGACTTTCGGTTTATGTAATACATGTAATGCTATTGCTATTCTATAAACCGAAATAGAGTCCCCATTCATACGAATAGGTCAATTGACCTATTCGTATGAATGGGGACACTCACCCCCCATTTTACTTCATTTTGCAGCCCTCTAGCCCTTTCCAGGACTATTTTAGTGGCCAAAAGTTTGTGTCCCCATTGACTTCAATGGGGTTCGGGTTCGGGGTCAAGTTCGTCCCCGAACCCAGACTTTTTTCCAAAGTTCGGCCGAACCCGCCGAACCCGAACATCCAGGTGTCCGCTCAACTCTAATAACAAGCTGGGGTCATGTCCAATTTTTCTAATCTTTCACCAGTATGGACCATTATGGTTTATATCGACTAAACCGGAGGGGTTTCTATCCAGCCCAACCGGTCAGATTTTGTAAGTCCTATTGAAGTTTTCCTTTTCCCACATCTGCCCCACGACCAATCTGATTCTTGACTTCAATCCGTGTGATAGGCCTGGCTTGACGCCAATTCTGCGCTGTACATCATTTCATTGCACCTCTCGCGGGGAGCTCCCTGCGGAGGTCACGTGAGCGTGGGGGGCTTGGACATGAGCGGATTTAGTCTCATGTCTTCGCCACGCAAAGAGGGCTGGTGAGTGGAGATGTTTTTATGTCCCCAGCCAGCCCCCCTCAGTATCCCAAGACCATGCGTGTCACCTCCTGCAGTTGATAATACATCCATACCTCGGGCTTTAGTCACAGAAGAGGGAACTGCAGATAATTGACAAGAGAATTTCAAAATGAAGGCCAAAATATGAAGTATAGCTGAATTGGAGATTTGTTCCAACTCTGCCACTTTGGGCCCCATGTTTGACATTCCTACATGTAAGGCTAATTTAATGGGATTGCTAACTCCAGTCTGTTACAGCTTTGTGATGTGGGTCATTGAAATGCTAGAGGTAATTAAGGAAGAGTAGAGTCAGTGTTAATTAACAGTGGTTGTTTGGAATCCTAACCTAGTGTTTGCTGTGCAGTGTCTAGGAGATCGACTGATCACGGGAGCTGTTCAGGTTGAATCTGGTTTCTCTTCAAAGAATAAGAATATCTTGCACTACCCATAGCACCAGAGGAACGACCGACTGTGCACCAACTCGATTTTCAGGTTTTTCTTGAATTCCAGTCGGCGGATCTGAAACGATCACGAAAGGTGCGAAGAAGAATGTTTAATATTTGCTACACTAACATTTAACATTCGGTTGGTTTTTCATTGTGCGCTCTATATCCTGAATGTACCAGCACAAGTCAGTCTGTCTACATGTTACACTGTGTGTACAGTAAACAGACATTCATAGATAAGGACAGGGGATACTGCTATCATTTTAGTATATTTTATGTGCAAAACTATTTTTGCGCTTTGCTCCTATTGCAATGTACTAAAATTTAACACTCAAATAGTACATACGAGCAAATTGAGAATAAGAACAGGCAAATATTTTTTTATACTGCCTGGTCTTATCCTATATCTAGGAAAGCCTTATAACTATCCCATGCATGCTTAAACTCCTTCACTGTATTAACCTCTACCACTTCTACTGGAAGACTATTCCATACATCCACTACCCTCTCAGTAATGTAATACTTTCATTAGTCCCTGGCCTTATCTTATATCTAGGATAGCCTTATACCTATCCCACGCATGCTTAAACTCCTTCACTGTATTAACCTCTACCACTTCTACTGGAAGACTATTCCATACATCCACTACCCTCTCAGTAATGTAATACTTTCATTAGTCCCTGGCCTTATCTTATATCTAGGATAGCCTTATACCTATCCCATGCATGCTTAAACTCCTTCACTGTATTAACCTCTACCACTTCTGCTGGAAGACTATTCCATACATCCACTACCCTCTCAGTAATGTAATACTTTCATTAGTCCTGACCTTATCTTATATCGAGGATAGCCTTATACCTATCCCACGCATCCTTAAACTCCTTCACTGTATTAACCTCTACCACTTCCGCTGGAAGACTATTCCATACATCCACTACCCTCACAGTAAAGTAATACTCTCATTAGTCCCAGGCCTTATCTTATATCTAGGATAGCCTTATACCTATCCCACGCATGCTTAAACTCCTTCACTGTATTAACCTCTACCACTTCTACTGGAAGACTATTCCATACATCCACTACCCTCTCAGTAATGTAATACTTTCATTAGTCCCTGGCCTTATCTTATATCTAGGATAACCTTATACCTATCCCATGCATGGTTAAACTCCTTCACTGTATTAACCTCTACCACTTCTACTGGAAGACTATTCCATACATCCACTACCCTCTCAGTAAAATAATACTTTCATTTGTCCCTGGTCTTATCTTATATCTAGTATAGCCTTATACCTATCACATGCATGCTTAAACTCCTTCACTGTATTAACCTCTAACACTTCTACTGGAAGACTATTCCATGCATCCACTACCCTCTCAGTAAAGTAACGCGTTCATTAGTCCCTGGTCTCATCTTATATCTAGGATAGCCTTATACCTATCCCATGCATGCTTAAACTCCTTCACTGTATTAACCTCTACCACTTCTACTGGAAGACTAATCCATACATCCACTACCCTCTCAGTAAAGTAATACTTTCATTAGTCCCTGGCCTTATCTTATATCTAGTATAGCCTTATACCTATCACTTGCATGCTTAAACTCCTTCACTGTATTAACCTCTACCACTTCTACTGGAAGACTATTCCATACATCCACTACCCTCTCAGTAATGTAATACTTTCATTAGTCCCTGGCCTTATCTTATATCTAGGATAGCCTTATACCTATCCCATGCATGGTTAAACTCCTTCACTGTATTAACCTCTACCACTTCTACTGGAAGGCTATTCCATACATCCACTACCCTCTCAGTAAAGTAATACTTTCATTAGTCCCTGGCCTTATCTTATATCTAGGATAGCCTTATACCTATCCCATGCATTGTTAAACTCCTTCACTGTATTAACCTCTACCACTTCTACTGGAAGACTATTCCATACATCCACTACCCTCTCAGTAATGTAATACTTTCATTAGTCCTGACCTTATCTTATATCTAGGATAGCCTTATACCTATCACATGCATGCTTAAACTCCTTCACTGTATTAACCTCTAACACTTCTACTGGAAGACTATTCCATGCATCCACTACCCTCTCAGTAAAGTAATACTTTCATTAGTCCTGACCTTATCTTATATCTAGGATAGCCTTATACCTATCACATGCATGCTTAAACTCCTTCACTGTATTAACCTCTACCACTTCTACTGGAAGACTATTCCATACATCCACTACCCTCTCAGTAAAGTAATACTTTCATTAGTCCCTAGCCTTATCTTATATCTAGGATAGCCTTATACCTATCCCATGCATGCTTAAACTCCTTCACTGTATTAACCTCTACCACTTCTACTGGAAGACTATTCCATACATCCACTACCCTCTCAGTAATGTAATACTTTCATTAGTCCTGACCTTATCTTATATCTAGGATAGCCTTATACCTATCCCATGCATGCTTAAACTCCTTCACTGTATTAACCTCTACCACTTCTACTGGAAGACTATTCCATACATCCACTACCCTCTCAGTAATGTAATACTTTCATTAGTCCTGACCTTATCTTATATCTAGGATAGCCTTATACCTATCACATGCATGCTTAAACTCCTTCACTGTATTAACCTCTAACACTTCTACTGGAAGACTATTCCATGCATCCACTACCATCTCAGTAAAGTAATACTTTCATTAGTCCCTGGCCTTATCTTATATCTAGGATAGCCTTATACCTATCCCATGCATGCTTAAACTCCTTCACTGTATTAACCTCTACCACTTCTACTGGAAGACTATTCCATACATCCACTACCCTCTCAGTAATGTAATACTTTCATTAGTCCCTGGCCTTATCTTATATCTAGGATAGCCTTATACCTATCCCACGCATGCTTAAACTCCTTCACTGTATTAACCTCTACCACTTCTACTGGAAGACTATTCCATACATCCACTACCCTCTCAGTAATGTAATACTTTCATTAGTCCCTGGCCTTATCTTATATCTAGGATAACCTTATACCTATCCCATGCATGGTTAAACTCCTTCACTGTATTAACCTCTACCACTTCTACTGGAAGACTATTCCATACATCCACTACCCTCTCAGTAAAGTAATACTTTCATAAGTCCCTGGCCTTATCTTATATCTAGGATAGCCTTATACCTATCCCATGCATGCTTAAACTCATTCACTGTATTAACCTCTACCACTTCTACTGGAGACTATTCCATACATCCACTACCCTCTCAGTAAAATAATACTTTCATTTGTCCCTGGTCTTATCTTATATCTAGTATAGCCTTATACCTATCACATGCATGCTTAAACTCCTTCACTGTATTAACCTCTAACACTTCTACTGGAAGACTATTCCATGCATCCACTACCCTCTCAGTAAAGTAACGCGTTCATTAGTCCCTTGTCTCATCTTATATCTAGGATAGCCTTATACCTATCCCATGCATGCTTAAACTCCTTCACTGTATTAACCTCTACCACTTCTACTGGAAGACTAATCCACACATCCACTACCCTCTCAGTAAAGTAATACTTTCATTAGTCCCTGGCCTTATCTTATATCTAGTATAGCCTTATACCTATCACTTGCATGCTTAAACTCCTTCACTGTATTAACCTCTACCACTTCTACTGGAAGACTATTCCATACATCCACTACCCTCTCAGTAATGTAATACTTTCATTAGTCCCTGGCCTTATCTTATATCTAGGATAGCCTTATACCTATCCCATGCATGGTTAAACTCCTTCACTGTATTAACCTCTACCACTTCTACTGGAAGGCTATTCCATACATCCACTACCCTCTCAGTAAAGTAATACTTTCATTAGTCCCTGGCCTTATCTTATATCTAGGATAGCCTTATACCTATCCCATGCATTGTTAAACTCCTTCACTGTATTAACCTCTACCACTTCTACTGGAAGACTATTCCATACATCCACTACCCTCTCAGTAATGTAATACTTTCATTAGTCCTGACCTTATCTTATATCTAGGATAGCCTTATACCTATCACATGCATGCTTAAACTCCTTCACTGTATTAACCTCTAACACTTCTACTGGAAGACTATTCCATGCATCCACTACCCTCTCAGTAAAGTAATACTTTCATTAGTCCTGACCTTATCTTATATCTAGGATAGCCTTATACCTATCACATGCATGCTTAAACTCCTTCACTGTATTAACCTCTACCACTTCTACTGGAAGACTATTCCATACATCCACTACCCTCTCAGTAAAGTAATACTTTCATTAGTCCCTAGCCTTATCTTATATCTAGGATAGCCTTATACCTATCCCATGCATGCTTAAACTCCTTCACTGTATTAACCTCTACCACTTCTACTGGAAGACTATTCCATACATCCACTACCCTCTCAGTAATGTAATACTTTCATTAGTCCTGACCTTATCTTATATCTAGGATAGCCTTATACCTATCCCATGCATGCTTAAACTCCTTCACTGTATTAACCTCTACCACTTCTACTGGAAGACTATTCCATACATCCACTACCCTCTCAGTAATGTAATACTTTCATTAGTCCTGACCTTATCTTATATCTAGGATAGCCTTATACCTATCACATGCATGCTTAAACTCCTTCACTGTATTAACCTCTAACACTTCTACTGGAAGACTATTCCATACATCCACTACCCTCTCAGTAATGTAATACTTTCATTAGTCCTGACCTTATCTTATATCTAGGATAGCCTTATACCTATCCCATGCATGCTTAAACTCCTTCACTGTATTAACCTCTACCACTTCTACTGGAAGACTATTCCATACATCCACTACCCTCTCAGTAATGTAATACTTTCATTAGTCCCTGGCCTTATCTTATATCTAGGATAGCCTTATACCTATCCCACGCATGCTTAAACTCCTTCACTGTATTAACCTCTACCACTTCTACTGGAAGACTATTCCATACATCCACTACCCTCTCAGTAATGTAATACTTTCATTAGTCCCTGGTCTTATCTTATATCTAGGATAGCCTTATACCTATCCCACGCATGCTTAAACTCCTTTACTGTATTAACCTCTACCACTTCCGCTGGAAGACTATTCCATACATCCACCACCCTCTCAGTAATGTAATACTTTCATTAGTCCCTGGCCTTATCTTATATCTAGGATAGCCTTATACCTATCCCATGCATGCTTAAACTCCTTCACTGTATTAACCTCTACCACTTCTACTGGAAGACTATTCCATACATCCACTACCCTCTCAGTAATGTAATACTTTCATTAGTCCTGACCTTATCTTATATCTAGGATAGCCTTATACCTATCCCATGCATGCTTAAACTCCTTCACTGTATTAACCTCTACCACTTCTACTGGAAGGCTATTCCATACATCCACTACCCTCTCAGTAATGTAATACTTTCATTAGTCCCTGGCCTTATCTTATATCTAGGATAGCCTTATACCTATCCCATGCATGCTTAAACTCCTTCACTGTATTAACCTCTACTACTTCTACTGGAAGGCTATTCCATACATCCGCTACCCTCTCAGTAAAGTAATACTTTCATTAGTCCCAGGCCTTATCTTATATCTAGTATAGCCTTATACCTATCCCATGCATGCTTAAACTCCTTCACTGTATTAACCTCTACCACTTCTACTGGGAGACTATTCCATACATCCACTACCCTCTCAGTAATGTAATCCTTTCATTAGTCCCTGGCCTTATCTTATATCTAGGATAGCCTTATACCTATCCCATGCATGCTTAAACTCCTTCACTGTATTAACCTCTACCACTTCTACTGGAAGACTATTCCATACATCCACTACCCTCTCAGTAATGTAATACTTTCATTAGTCCCTGGCCTTATCTTATATCTAGGATAGCCTTATACCTATCCCATGCATGCTTAAACTCCTTCACTGTATTAACCTCTACCACTTCTACTGGAAGACTATTCCATACATCCACTACCCTCTCAGTAAAGTAATACTATCATTAGTCCCTGGCCTTATCTTATATCTAGGATAGCCTTATACCTATCCCACGGATGCTTAAACTCCTTCACTATATTAACCTCTACCACTTCTACTGGAAGACCTTTCCATACATCCACTACCCTCTCAGTAATGTAATACTTTCATTAGTCCCTGGCCTTATCTTATATCTAGGATAGCCTTATACCTATCCCATGCATGCTTAAACTCCTTCACTGTATTAACCTCTACCACTTCTACTGGAAGACTATTCCATACATCCACTACCCTCTCAGTAAAGTAATACTATCATTAGTCCCTGGCCTTATCTTATATCTAGGATAGCCTTATACCTATCCCATGCATGCTTAAACTCCTTCACTGTATTAACCTCTACCACTTCTACTGGAAGACTATTCCATACATCCACTACCCTCTCAGTAAAGTAATACTTTCATTAGTCCCTGGCCTTATCTTATATCTAGTATAGCCTTATGCCTATCACATGCATGCTTAAACTCCTTCACTGTATTAACCTCTATCACTTCTACTGGAAGGCTATTCCATGTATCCACTACCCTCTCAGTACAGTAATACTTTCATTAGTCCCTGGTCTTATCTTATATCTAGGATAGCCTTATACCTATGCCATGCATTGTTAAACTCCTTCACTGTATTAACCTCTACCACTTCTACTGGAAGACTATTCCATACATCCACTACCCTCTCAGTAATGTAATACTTTCATTAGTCCTGACCTTATCTTATATCTAGGATAGCCTTATACCTATCACATGCATGCTTAAACTCCTTCACTGTATTAACCTCTAACACTTCTACTGGAAGACTATTCCATGCATCCACTACCCTCTCAGTAAAGTAATACTTTCATTAGTCCTGACCTTATCTTATATCTAGGATAGCCTTATACCTATCACATGCATGCTTAAACTCCTTCACTGTATTAACCTCTACCACTTCTACTGGAAGACTATTCCATACATCCACTACCCTCTCAGTAATGTAATACTTTCATTAGTCCTGACCTTATCTTATATCTAGGATAGCCTTATACCTATCACATGCATGCTTAAACTCCTTCACTGTATTAACCTCTACCACTTCTACTGGAAGACTATTCCATGCATCCACTACCCTCTCAGTAAAGTAATACTTTCATTAGTCCCTGGCCTTATCTTATATCTACGATAGCCTTATACCTATCCCATGCATGCTTAAACTCCTTCACTGTATTAACCTCTACCACTTCTGCTGGAAGGCTATTCCATGCACCCACTACAGTTTTAGTGAAGTAATACAGATGAATTCAAGAATATTTCCATCTCGGCTACTTTTACCTTAAGTTTGACATTCCCTTTTCAATTCCCTCTTTAATGAATAAAGCCCCACATGTCTGTATCGCCCCATCCAAGGAAGCAGGGCAATGCGAAGGAATAAAGGACAGCTAAGATAATTGGAATATAAGTGATTCATTTGGTAAAGCAGCCGGATGGCAGAAGGTTACTGTAGACAAATAAGAATTCATTAAAAACAAATTAGGTGCAAACGTGTAGCTGGCGTCCATGCTGGTTGGAAAGATAATAATGGCTGACATTATGCGCCTTTTTAATAATCGAAACGCTCAGCGCAATACTTTCCCACACAGATAAATTAATGAAGATTTCTACTGACATTTTGCAGAGGATAGTAATGGATTATATGACACCTTGTGGAAAAGACCCCGTTAAAGGTTCTATAGAAAAGCGAGTAAGTTGGTGATATTGGCCGTACTTGTCATTAGGGTGTGCACCCAGGGATTTCCAGATTTCCTAAAATCACCTCAAATGGGGCCATTATTACTCTAAATAAGCCACAGTGCCATTATTCCTCAAAACACTTGCCACAGTGCCATTATTCCCCAAAACACTTGCCACAGTGCCATTATTCCTCAAATCACTTGCCACAGTGCCATTATTCCTCAAATCACTTGCCACAGTGCCATTATTCCTCAAATCACTTGCCACAGTGCCATTATTCCTGAAAATCACTTGCCACAGTGCCATTATTACTGCAAATCCCTTGCTGCAGTGCCATTATTCCTCAAATCACTTGCCACAGTGCCATTATTCCTGAAAATCACTTGCCACAGTGCTATTATTCCCCAAAACACTTGCCCCAGTGTCATTATTCCTCAAATCACTTGCCACAGTGCCATTATTCCTGAAAATCACTTGCCACAGTGCCATTATTCCCCAAAACACTTGCCACAGTGTCATTATTCCTCAGATCACTTGCCACAGTGCCATTATTACTGCAAATCACTTGCCACAGTGCCATTATTCCTCAAATCACTGGCCACAGTGCCATTATTCCTCAAATCACTGGCCACAGTGCCATTATTCCTCAAATCACTTGCCACAGTGCCATTATTCCTCAAATCACTTGCCACAGTGCCATTATTCCTGCAAATCACTTGCCACAGTGCCATTATTCCTGAAAATCACTTGCCACAGTGCCATTATTCCTCAAATCACTGGCCACAGTGCCATTATTCCTCAAATCACTTGCCACAGTGCCATTATTCCTCAAATCACTTGCCGCAGTGCCATTATTCCGCAAATCACTTGCCGCAGTGCCATTATTCCCCAAATCACTTGCCGCAGTGCCATTATTCCCCAAATCACTTGCCGCAGTGCCATTATTCCCCAAATCACTGGCCGCAGTGCCATTATTCCCCAAAATACTTGCCGCAGTGCCATTATTCCCCAAATCACTTTCCGCAGTGCCTTTATTCCTCAAATCACTGGCCACAGTGCCATTATTCCTCAAATCACTTTCCGCAGTGCCATTATTCCCCAAATCACTTGCCGCAGTGCCATTATTCCCCAAATTCCCCAAATCACTTCCCACCGTGTAATTATTCCCCAAATCACATGCCACAGTGTCATTATTCCTCAAATCACTGGCCACAGTGCCATTATTCCTCAAATCACTTGCCACAGTGCCATTATTCCTCAAATCACTTGCCACAGTGCCATTATTCCTCAAATCACTTGCCACAGTGCCATTATTCCTGCAAATCACTTGCCACAGTGCCATTATTCCTGAAAATCACTTGCCACAGTGCCATTATTCCTCAAATCACTGGCCACAGTGCCATTATTCCTCAAATCACTTGCCGCAGTGCCATTATTCCCCAAATCACTTGCCGCAGTGCCATTATTCCCCAAATCACTTGCCGCAGTGCCATTATTCCCCAAATCACTGGCCACAGTGCCATTATTCCCCAAAATACTTGCCGCAGTGCCATTATTCCCCAACTCACTTTCCGCAGTGCCTTTATTCCTCAAATCACTGGCCACAGTGCCATTATTCCTCAAATCACTTTCCGCAGTGCCATTATTCCCCAAATCACTTGCCGCAGTGCCATTATTCCCCAAATTCCCCAAATCACTTCCCACCGTGTAATTATTCCCCAAATCACATGCCACAGTGTCATTATTCCTCAAGTCACTTGTCACAGCTCCATGATTCCCACAAACCACTTGCCACAGAGCCATTTGTACTGCAAATCACTTGCCACTGTGCCATTATCACTGCAAATCACTTGCCACAGTGCTATTATTCCAGCAAATCACTTGCAACAGTGCCATTATGACTTTGTGATCGAATGTCTATGCAACATTTTATGAACACTTACAATTATGATGCTCAACCATTACATAGCATACCATACATTTCTTTAACCACTTAATGCACAGGGATGTATATATACGTCCTGCAAAGCATGGTCCTTGAGCGTACATGCCGACAGCTATTCGCAGTGGTTGTTTTAGATCAAAAGCAGCCTCCGAGCGTGCCTTCGGCAGCCCCCGTGCACACGATCACCGCGACTGTGATCGTATGCGTTCAAACTCACATAGGTAGTGATCAGCGTTCACTGCCTATGTGCTAAAGGTGTTGTAATGATGCCTCCGGTGATCATGGGTGCCATATTGAGGAGGAGCTTGATCCTCCAATATGGCACTCCCAGCAGAGAGTGACGGAAGTGATAAAAAAAATCTCTTCCATCGCTTTTAAACTGTTACTTGACTGCCCCAAGAGGCAGTCAGCAACATTACAGTTAGAAACAAATGAAAAGGAAAAAACTAACCCTAGATCTAGGGTTAGGGTTACAATTAGGGTTAGGGTTACCGGTGGGTTGGGGTTAAATTAGTGTTAGTACAAAGGTTAGATTAAGGGGTGGGGGTAGATTTAGGGTTAGGGTTACATTTAGGGTTAAGGTTGGGGTCCAAAGGTCACTGTAGGAGGAAACAGGAAACAAAAAAAAACTACTATCTGTTATTGCTCTAATACTTGAAAAAAAAAACCCATAAAAAAATGGAAACATTGGTATTTCTAAACTCAGGACAAATATTAGAAATTATATAGATGGGGTCTTTTTTACAGTTTTGTAATCGTGTAAAAAAAAAATCAGGTGAAAATTAGAAAAAGTGGGTTTTTTTGGGGCATATTTTCATCATATTTTATATATATTTTTTTTAATAGTAAATGACATCATATGATATGACTTTCCCTTGGTGACAATGGCTGTTTTGACATTTCTGGGGTGTTTGTGTTTAGCTGTAATTTTTTTCTTTCTCACATACAGTACCCACACAAATTATATGTTGTTTTTATCGTCATAAAAAGGGCTTTCATTAGATACCATTATGTTCATCATATCTTATAATTTACTACAAAAAAATCATAAAATATGATGAAAAATTAAAAAAAAAAAAACTTTTTCTAACTTTGACCTAAAATATAATTTACACAAATAAAATCATTAAAAAAGACCCCATCTAAATAGTTTCTAAATGTTGTCTCGAGTTCAAAAATATGCATGTTTCCATATTTTTCGGTATTTTTTTGCAAGTTATGGGGCAAAAACCAAAAATAGTGTTTTTTGTTTTTTTTTCCTATATTGACCTTTTGACCCCAACCTGAACCCAAAATTTAACCCTAACACTAAATATACTAATATTTTTTATTTTAATTTTAACCCTATCCCTTATGCTTAAAATTATTTAATTTTAACCCTATAGGCTAATCTATCTATATAACCTGTTTTTAATTAATTAAATATTTATTTTAAATTTTTTCCATTGCAATGCTACATAACTACCACTAGGGGCAGTCAAGTAGCATATTCAGAGCGACGGAAGTGAAGTTACTTTCACTTCCGAAGCTCAGACGGGCAGAGGGCTTAGCCATATTGATGGAGCAGCATGCTCCGTCAATATGGCTCCCCACGATCGCTCCGTGGGGCGATCGTGGGTGCCCCAAAATAAAAATTTCGGTGCTGGCTATTGCCTCGACATCGAGGCAATAGACCAGCACCGTTAAAGCGGTTTTCGTGATCGTTGATCGCGAAAACCGCTTGATTCACCGCAGGACGTGCCAGGCACCTCCTTTGTCATTAAGGGAGTTTCTCCCAGGACGTGACTGACACGTCCTTTGTCGCGAAGGGGTTAAGCACAAGTATGACAAAAATAATGGAATTCTGGTCTTTAAGGCACATCACATGCAGAAGAGCGCTCGGTCACTAAGGGGTTAATGGATCTGTCTGAAAAATATCAACATGAATCACAGCAGAACCTCTAAACGCATAGAAAGCTATACTAAACATCATATCACTGTATAAGGTTTTTACTGCATACGCCAAGGTTACACTTTGTTTTTCTATCAGTTATTGCTACTGTCAAGTGATTATGGTCTTCGACAAGCGAGACATAAGCCACCATTTACTTCTAGCGGATCAGCCTTTAACCTCCAACAGAACACTTTTCACATCATGGGATTCTGCAATACATTATAGATTGTCTAAAAAAAAAAATTTTTTTAAAGACAATAAAACCAACATGTCTGTTTTGTGTGTTTGGCTTTGCATGCGTACACCAAGATGCAAACATCCACTGTTTCATTGATGCACCGGGTGTAAATACATTTAATCAAATATATTTATTTACATACAGTGCTCAACTAGACTGTGATAATAAACATTGAAAAATCTAGATAAACAAAACGTCATGTAACACTTAAAGGGGGATATGTTAGAAACGTTTAAATACATAAAGGGAATCAACACAGTAACGGAAGAGAGTATATTTAAATGAAGAAAAACTACCACAACTAGAGGACATAGTCTTAAATTAGAGGGGCAACAATTTAAATATCATATCAGGTAGTATTACTTTACTGAGAGGGTAGTGGATGTATGGAATAGTCTTCCAGCAGAAGTGGTAGAGGTTAATACAGTGAAGGAGTTTAAGGATGCGTGGGATTGGTATAAGGCTATCCTAGATATAAGATAAGGCCAGGGACTAATGAAAGTATTACATTACTGAGAGGGTAGTGGATGTATGGAATAGTCTTCCAGTAGAAGTGATAGAGGTTAATAAAGTGAAGGAGTTTAAGCATGCATGGGATAGGTATAAGGCTATCCTAGATATAAGATAAGGCCAGGGACTAATGAAAGTATTACATTACTGAGAGGGTAGTGGATGTATGGAATAGTCTTCCAGTAGAAGTGATAGAGGTTAATAAAGTGAAGGAGTTTAAGCATGCATGGGATAGGTATAAGGCTATCCTAGATATAAGATAAGGCCAGGGACTAATGAAAGTATTTCTTTACTGAGAGGGTAGTGGATGTATGGAATAGTCTTCCAGTAGAAGTGATAGAGGTAAATACAGTGAAGGAGTTTAAGCATGCATGGGATAGGTATAAGGCTATCCTAGATATAAGATAAGGCCAGGGACTAATGAAAGGATTACATTACTGAGAGGGTAGTGGATGTATGGAATAGTCTTCCAGTAGAAGTGGTAGAGGTTAATACAGTGAAGGAGTTTAAGCATGCGTGGGATAGGTATAAGGCTATCCTAGATATAAGATAAGGCCAGGGACTAATGAAAGTATTACATTACTGAGAGGGTAGTGGATGTATGGAATAGTCTTCCAGTAGAAGTGGTAGAGGTTAATACAGTGAAGGAGTTTAAGCATGCGTGGGATAGGTATAAGGCTATCCTAGATATAAGATAAGGCCAGGGACTAATGAAAGTATTACATTACTGAGAGGGTAGTGGATGTATGGAATAGTCTTCCAGTAGAAGTGGTAGAGGTTAATACAGTGAAGGAGTTTAAGCATGCGTGGGATAGGTATAAGGATATCCTAGATATAAGATAAGGCCAGGGACTAATGAAAGTATTACATTACTGAGAGGGTAGTGGATGCATGGAATAGTCTTCCAGTAGAAGTGGTAGAGGTTAATACAGTGAAGGAGTTTAAGCATGCATGGGATAGGTATAAGGCTATCCTAGATATAAGATAAGGTCAGGGACTAATGAAAGTATTACATTACTGAGAGGGTAGTGGATGCATGGAATAGTCTTCCAGTAGTAGTGGTAGAGGTTAATACAGTGAAGGAGTTTAAGCATGCGTGGGATAGGTATAAGGCTATCCTAGATATAAGATAAGGCCAGGGACTAACGAAAGTATTACTTTACTGAGAGAGTAGTGGATGCATGGAATAGTCTTCCAGTAGAAGTGGTAGAGGTTAATACAGTGAAGGAGTTTAAGCATGCGTGGGATAGGCACAAGGCTATCCTAGATATAAGATACTAAACTGGGGACTCATAAAAGTATTTACAAAATTGGGCATACTAGATGGACCGAATGGTTCTTATCTGCCGGTGACACATTCTATGTATATATGTTTATGAGTTTTTAATGGGGAAGGAGAATCTAAAAAAATCTACACATTAAAACATAGGCCTGAAGACTAAAACAGAGGTGTCCAAGTTCTCTGAAGTTGGCCAAATGATTAGAAATGCATTGCATTAAGGTCACTTTCTAGGCAGAAATATACCCCCCCCCCCTCCTCTCAATCTCACCCATAGTTAGAAAACAAAATATCAATACATCACTTTAAGAAAGGCAAATAATTACTACCCCCCCTCATATATTGCCTTCACGCCCTAACTCCCATTTAATTCCAAATAGAACCATTGGCAGTAGATCTCGTCATTCTGCCTAGTACCGAACCTGGCCACTGGTGGGACAACCAGACTTAAAGGACAACTGTTGGCAAAAACATGTTCTGTTTAATTGAAAGATTGCATCAAGTGTAGACATTTTAGACATGCAATGCTTTAATGAAAGAATACATATACCTTATTGAACCCTCTTTGCTCCGTTTAGCTCTAACGGCCAAGTTGTTTAGAATCTTGGGTCAGATGGGTCAGATCTTCCTTCATCTGACCTAACATGTCCTTCCCCTGATAGATCTACACAGAGCAAAGAGACTTCAATAAGGCAACTTTATTTGTATTTTTCATTAAAGAATTTCTATTTAAAAGGTCTACACTTGATGCCATCTTTTAGTTAAACACAACCTATATTTTGCAGACATTTTTTTCCTTTAAGAAATATTAGTTCCCCTTAACGCATCTGGATCCTTGTTCATACTCTTTTACGTCTGCAAAGCTTTTATGTTCCATGCGCTTTCCAGCTGGGGGGGAAACCGGAGCTGGCTTTGAGGCTCCCTTGGGTGGCTTGTCCTGGTCCAATGCCCACATTACCCATCGAATATGCACGTATTGGGCCTCAAAGCTAAATGTGTCATTTTTGCGAACACAATGTGTAAATCTTTTTCATCTTTCATCTTTTTTAAATCCTCCCCTTCCTTTAATTCTTTTATTTAAGTTTTGTAGAATACATTGAAGAGAAGAAAAAATAGGTAGGAAAAAAAATAAACATAAAACGAAAACAATTCACATTAACATTATACATTATATACAGTTCAAAGACGGGAGAGAGAAAAGAAAAAAAAAAAAAAAGAAATAGGTGACAGAATTTTATAATACATACTACGTTGGAGTAGGGCATAACAACACCGGGGGAGCCGGGGGGCCGGAGGTTCAGCAGCTTTTGCGGAAATCATTAGGAGGGTTGGGTGAGGGCGAGGGGATGAGTTGATCACAATTTGTGATTTCTCTTTTCTATACCCCTTCCATTGTTATCCCCCTCCATTTTCTCCCCCCCCCCCCCCCCCCTCCTTTTGGACACTGAAATTCAGTTGCAGGGACTCACATCGTCCGGTGGGAAGTGGGTAAACCAAGGTGACCATCTTTTTTTTTAAATTTTTCCTGCAATATTTTTTTTCCATTTTATATTGATATGTTATTTGATTCTTTATTTGTGCCCATGATGGTAGTTTTTTATTGTTCCAATTTCTGGCGATGATCATCTTAGTGGCCATCATGATATGGATTAACAAGTACTTTTTTTGGACAGTCAGCGTTGGTGGCACTATATGTAAAAGAGCAGCCTCTTTAGTGTTTTTTTAATTTTATTTCTAAAATAGTCTCGATTGTTCCCAGTACCTTTTCCCAGATTTTTCGAATTAATGGACAATCCCACCATATGTGGGAGTGGTCTCCTATACTTTGAGAACATCTCCAGCACATGGGGGAGTTCTTACTGTTGATCTTATGCATAATTTTTGGAACTCTATGCCATCTGTAATCAGTGCCGGACTGGGGCTAAAAACCAGCCCTGGAAATGGTTGTACACCAGCCCCATAGCATTGCGTCATTATACCAGCCCCATAGCATTGCGTCATTATACCAGCCCCATAGCATTGCGTCATTATACCAGCCCCATAGCATTGCGTCATTATACCAGCCCCATGGCATTGCGTCATTATACCAGCCCCATGGCATTGAGTCATTATACCAGCCCCATAGCACTGTGTCATTATACCAGCCGCATAGCATTGCTTCATTATACCAGCCCCATTGCATAACATTCTTTTCTTGTTCATAAAAGGGAAAACCATACATTGTAAAGCACATTTGAAGAGTCTATTATTTACAGATAAGGCTGGTATATACCCCATGCACAGGGCAATACATAGGCCCCAGTATGTACACAAGGTTATATGAATTGCCCTGTGCAGGGGTATATATCAGGGCAGTGTGTGTCATCTGGATGGATGCATTGATTTACCCCAGCAACCAGAATGCATTCACAGGACTTGCCCAGCAACAATGACCTATCCCAGCACTCAGATTGCATTCGCAGGACTTGCCCAGCACCCATGACCTACCCCAGCATTAAGACTGCACTCACAGGGCTTTTCCCAACATCCAGGACTTACCCCAGTATGCAGGTTGAACTCACCGGACTTACCCCAGCACTCAGATAGCACTTACAGGACTTTCCCTAGAACTCAGGACTTATCTCAGCAGGCAGATTGCACTCACATGGCTTGCCCCAGCACCCAGGATTTACCCCAGAACTCAGACTGAACTTGTAGAACTTGCCACAGCACCTAAGACTTACCCCACCTCGCAGATTGCACTCACAGAACTTGTCCCAACACTTACCCCAGCATGCAGCTTGCACTCACATAACATGCTATAGCACTCAGGACTTAGAATGCCCTCACAGAACTTTCCCCAGCACGAAGGACTTTATCCAGTACTTAGATTGCACTCAAAGGACTAAGCCCAGCACCCAGAACTTACCCCTGCTATTAGATTGCACTCACAGGACTTGCCCCAGCACACAAGGGAAAAGGAGGGAACATCGCATCTTTCCGCAGCCAAATTCTTAAAGCGGCGGGATCACTGCACTGCTTCTTGTTTTATATGTGATACACAGACATAAACCCTTACACACACAGTCACACACACAGAAACACAGTCACACTTACACACATACATACACAGCCACACACAGATATACACACATACATACACACACATCCACACACACATACAGAAATACACACACTTACACAGGCACACTTACACACAGTTACACTTACATACACACAGTTATACTTACACAGCCACACTTACATATACACAGTTACACTTACACAGCCACACTTACATACACACAGTTACACTTACACAGCCACACTTACATACACACAGTTACACTTACACAGCCACACTTACATACACACAGTTACACTTACACAGCCACACTTACATACACACAGTTACACTTACACAGCCACACTTACATACACACAGTTACACTTACACAGCCACACTTACATACACACAGTTACACTTACACAGTCACACTTACATACACACAGTTACACTTACACAGCCACACTTACATATACACAGTTACACTTACACAGCCACACTTACATACACACAGTTACACTTACATACACACAGTTACACTTACACAGCCACACTTACATATACACAGTTACACTTACACAGCCACACTTACATACACACAGTTACACTTACACAGCCACACTTACATACACACAGTTACACTTACACACAGTTACACTTACATACACACAGTTACACTTACACAGCCACACTTACATATACACAGTTACACTTACACAGCCACACTTACATACACACAGTTACACTTACACAGCCACACTTACATACACACAGTTACACTTACACAGTCACACTTACATACACACAGTTACACTTACACAGCCACACTTACATACACACAGTTACACTTACACAGTCACACTTACATACACACAGTTACACTTACACAGTCACACTTACATACACACAGTTACACTTACACAGTCACACTTACATAGACACAGTTACACTTACACAGTCACACTTACATACACACAGTTACACTTACACAGTCACACTTACATAGACACAGTTACACTTACACAGTCACACTTACATACACACAGTTACACTTACACAGTCACACTTACATACACACAGTTACACTTACACAGTCACACTTACATACACAGTTACACTTACACAGTCACACTTACATACACACAGTTACACTTACACAGCCACACTTACATACACACAGTTACACTTACACAGCCACACTTACATACACACAGTTACACTTACACAGTCACACTTACATACACACAGTTACACTTACACAGCCACACTTACATACACACAGTTACACTTACACAGTCACACTTACATACACACAGTTACACTTACACAGTCACACTTACATACACACAGTTACACTTACACAGTCACACTTACATAGACACAGTTACACTTACACAGTCACACTTACATACACACAGTTACACTTACACAGTCACACTTACATAGACACAGTTACACTTACACAGTCACACTTACATACACACAGTTACACTTACACAGTCACACTTACATACACACAGTTACACTTACACAGTCACACTTACATACACAGTTACACTTACACAGTCACACTTACATACACACAGTTACACTTACACAGTCACACTTACATACACACAGTTACACTTACACAGTCACACTTACATACACACAGTTACACTTACACAGTCACACTTACATACACACAGTTACACTTACACAGTCACACTTACATACACACAGTTACACTTACACAGTCACACTTACATACACACAGTTACACTTACACAGCCACACTTACATACACACAGTTACACTTACACAGCCACACTTACATACACACAGTTACACTTACACAGTCACACTTACATACACACAGTTACACTTACACAGTCACACTTACATACAAACAGTTACACTTACACATGCAAACACGCAGTTACACTTACACACTCTCACACAGACACACTATGATTTCTTTGAAAAATAATTGTTTGTTGGATCGGTGCCTGCCTCTGATCCCTGCAGAGGCAAAACACCGTCAAATAGTTTCTTCCGAGCACCGGATGTCGCCTTACATCCAGTGCTCAGTCAGTCTCGGGGAAGCCGGGGGTGGAGCATGCCTTAAAGCGGCCGCCGCTGCCAGATTCTTAAAGCAGTCGCGGCGGCTGAATTCTTGAAGCGGCTGCAGCAGCCGAATTTTTCAGCAGGGAATTTTTCAGCCTTTGCGACCCCAGGTAACGGCCCCAGGGACGGCGGCCTACCGGGATTTTTCCCGGTATCCCGGTAGGCCAGTCCGGCCCTGTCTGTAATTGATTTTTGTTTGCAACTCAACTATATTTAGTCATTTGATTGTTTTCCTAAGGTCCGTGATGATGGAGTACCATTGGTGCGTCGCAAATTTCTTGCCCATATCCACTTCCCACGAAGTCCATGCTTTTGGCTTTTTATCGTTTTGATTCATCTCAAGTAAATTGTATAGCCTCGGCATGAGCTTCCTTTTTGGGTTTTGATCAAATAGCCTGTCAATTTGGCTTTCAATAGTGTAGAAATTTTTTTAGTCTGAGGTAGGAAAATAATTCCCTGGCAGGAAGAGAATTTCGTCTACCCCCCAACCTATCCAGGGTATTAATAAAGGATCTTTTGCTCCCAGTAGGTTTGCTTCAATTTTTTAAATCCTAACACAATGCATAACTTAATTTTGCCCCATAATTTATATATATATAGTTTTGCAATTTATGATTATGGTAACAGAGTCCATTTAGCATTACCAGTTGGCATTGTTATCTGTTTGGATCAGGATAATAGTACTTCTTGCTTCACCATCTTGCAAAAGGGAGACTCTGATAACGACTAATTACCTGATAATGTTAAGACAGCCTTATCCCACTGTTTTAACCCCTTCGTGACGCGTGGTGCTTGCGTCTCAGATGACACAAGCTCCAAAACGTCTCGATTTGTTCCTGGCCGACTATATTTTCCCTGTCAGACTGAGGCTGCTCAAATCCCTGCAGCGGGATCCGAGCACAGCTCATCATCGCGGGGGAGCCACGATGAGCTGTTTAGCGCTGTATGTTCATAGTACGTCCTAGCGTCGGGAAGGGGTTAAAAGTGTCATTAAATGAACCACGTGCTTAACTTATATTCTGTATGTTGTACAAATATCATGACATGCAATTATTTGGAACTTTAAAACATGGTTATGGTTCTCATGTAGTTTTACATTGAAATATCATTTTTCCGGGGCTTCTAAATTCAGCGACATTCCAAAAAGGAGGAGCTTGGAGAGATAGGCGGGGCTTCTAAATTCAGCGACATTCCAAAGAGGAGGAGCTTCAAGAGATATAGCAGGTTTTTAAGAGATGTGTAAAGTTTAGGAAATAAGACAGATCTGATTATTTTTCTATGATGTACCACTTATCTTGAAACATGTGTGATAAAAACCTTGGTGGATAATACACGGGTCAGGTATTAGATGGCGGGAAGGTGAACAGAAGGCTTACATTTTTAAAAAAAATATATACTGGCGATTCACATTATTTTTTATTCTTTCATCCCAATATTTGGGTAAAAATGCCAAAATACAATTTTGAGGAGAATGCTGCCTTTGCTCCATATAGCTGTATCAGGGGGCGGCCATGTTGCTTGGAATCTTGGTTCAGATGACGGAAGATTTGTCCCAAGATGTCCGCCCTCTGACACAGCTAAACGGAGCACAGAAAGCTCAATATATTTGTTTCACTAACGAATTGGTTTTGTAAGTATGGAAACTTGGTGCAATCTTTCAATGAATTAGAATTTATTTTTTGGGGGGAGTTAATTTTTCCACTGTTTGGACTGTAATGGGAAACACGGCAGTCGAGCGTTGAGTGGCAGACACGACAATACATCAAGCATCACTGTGTCTCTTTGGTAACCGTGGGACTCAACTGTGAAAAGGCGGGAGTGTTGCTTATCTTGGTAACGTTGTTGGATGTTAAGTGCTAATCATCGTTTTCAGTCATGCCCTATTATAGACCATTTAACCCAGACTTGTTCCCTCAGGCAACAATTGAAAACAAAGACACCTTCATACACTACCTCTCCTAATACATGATTTGGCACTTAATACCGTCCATAAAACTGTCGTCAAAGCCTCACTCCAAACACAAACAGAAATCACTGTTTTGTTACTTGTGTCCTAAGCAGCCATCCTGTTCAATCATACATTCTAAATTGCTAGCCTTTTTCTCTTGCTATTAATCCCTCCTTCTTCGGATTCCATGCGTACAGCTGTATGGTCAGCCATTTTATTTTGAAGAGCACATTTAACTAAGACAGGTGGCTCGGCACAGTTCACACATGTTCAGAGGGAAGTTAATTAATTAAGGTAATTCCTATGGGATGCTTGATTAATTCACTGGTTCTCCCCCCCCCCCCCTGCTTTTCCCACAGACTCACACATTCAGCGCTACCGCCACTGCAAGGGATTCTGGGTAGGCACACGCAAATCTCGTCAACAATGATCACCTTTTGCTCCTTAATCCATTTTAAACATGGACCCCTTGCAGTATCTGCATCATGAGGGAGCTGGAGTGTCAGGGATAATAATTATTTAGCTTAACTATAAGTTTTTTTGTTGTTGTAATATTGTCATTTATTTAATTGATCCAATAAAAACATGACTGTGATTGAATCACCTTCTAGGATGAATTTAATTGAGCCAAGACTGAGCAAGAAACATACATTTGTTTTAAATTAAATTTCATTTTATTTTATTTTTTTTTACTTCAAACCATATCAGTGTCTTCTAACATTATTAAAATTATCAATTTATATTGGGAGAGCCTGAGGAATCAGATTTCATTATATGTTGTGCTTTTTTAAGATGCCTTAAAGGGTCAAGATAAGATGTAACTAGATTACCTGGTCATTTAAAACGAACACATACATAAATCATATGCCACTTTTTTTTTTTATAGGATTTAATTAATTGCATATAAAAGGAAAAATAAAATTAGGTGTTTTATCTCCTGGCTCCATTTTGTGAATATTTCTCATGATGCAACATCGTCCAAAAACTGCCAGCCAGTCTCACTTTACAATTGTTGCCAAGCCTGCATGATGATGTCATAAGATACTCCCCTGCTCTCTTACTGGCTCCTGTGTATCATAGTGGGCAGCACTAGGTGGCTGTGTACAACACAAAGAGAGGAGATTAAGCTGATCAAACAGGATCCTAACTCCGCCCCCTTGTGATGTAATATTTACATTACCCTCCCATTCAATGCAAGTCTATGGTCAGAATTCTGACTTATAGACTGCATTCTGTGTCCCCAGCCCCAAAGTGCTGTAAAGTCACTGGGGGGGTGGCACCCAAAAACACTATACTTCACAAAATGGCAACGCCATTAAATACAGCCGCATAACAAAAACAAAAGACATATCTGAATTCAACAATGCAAAATCAAAAAAAATAAAACCTTTTCATTTTTTGGGTGGGAGTGTCCCTTTAAGTTACCCTGTCCCTTCACCATTGTTTACACTGTGAATTTAGAGACAAAAAAAGCAAATATATCTGAAATGATAGAGACAGACATAGTGCATGCCTGTCATCTGCTTCATTATATGTTCACGCACCTGGACACATCTGATGTCTATAAACAAGTCCTGTTTTTTATTTCCCTAGAGATATCTCCACTGTACAGTATTTACTTAACAAAGGATTCTGGGAAGGGATATGTAACTGTTGCCTTTTGCCTCGAATCATTTAGGCGTATATGCACTGTTCAAGATGACCCCCCCCCCCCCCCCCCCCATCTCCCCTTTGCTTTAAAGTAAGACAATAAGGAGCTAGATAAACTTATCAACCTCTCCAGGAAAATATCCAGTTTTTTTTTCCCTTACTCCTATCTGTTCGCTGTTGGTCTATCTCAAATTCCATATCATGTTTTATATTGTCACTCCTTGTAAAACTGTATACATTGACAGAGGTGAAATGGTCAGGTGTTTCACTGTCTCTATAGGTTTTTTTTTTAATACGTTTACAACCCACAGGGTATTTTTTTTTTAAAGGGACTTTTTGTTGATGATGTAGATGTAGAGAATAAAATCATCTATATATTGCATTAAGAGAATTGCTAGCAAATTCCTAAATTAAGGGGGGGGGGGGGATGTTTTATAGGGTCTACTTCAGATGGGAATTCCAAACTTAAGGGGAAAGTATGGGACTTGCTGCATTAGAACAGAATTGACATCTCAGTTCAACTTTCGAATTCCCCATTGAAAAGCAAATCATTTGAATACCAAGCCACAGATGATGTCATCAACAGGCGACACCACTGACACATTTCTCATTAAGTGACCTATTTCCCAGGACTACATTGTTAGTAAAAAAAATAAATAAATAAATCAACATTTTGTACTGAATATTGAATGAAACAATCAAGAGAGCTTTTAAACTGGTAAGACCTGTCTTCATCCTGGAGCTCTGGATTATATGGGAGGCATCAGATGTGCCTGTCTCTATACCAGGCAGGTTGGGGGCATAGTTGCCAACATCGGCCGTGTTTCCAGGGACACATATTTGTTCCACATGCTGCAGAAAGAGCATGCAAAGTGCAGCCCGGCAGTATGTAGGATGGATATATACGCACAGACACAATCCAATGAACTAATCATGGTAGGTCCTATGAGATCTCCACCCCTGATTAATTCATTGGATTGTGTCTGTGCGTGTATCCATCCTACATCCTGCCGGGCTGCACTTTGCATGATCTTTCTGCAGCATGTGGAACAAATATGTGTCCCTGAAAACATGGCCGATGTTGGCAACTATGGTAACGGGACAAGTTTCTTTATTGCCACAAGTTTCTGTTGGATGGTAGGGCCTAATTAGGCCTGTGGCACATAGACAGTGTGTTTCATGTTTGTGGTGTGTGACCCATATAGTTTAATATGTGACCCCTGAGCTATATCGCCTTTGCTCATATTATGGTGCCTCCCCTGCTAGAGTTTCCCTGTTTCGGTATTTTTACTTTCGTCTCCTATCATTTTACCCTCTACTTGGGGATTGACCTTGCTGTCTCCTGTCTGCCCTTTGGTCCTAGTTTGTCTCAAGTCCTACAATGTCTGGTGACTCCAGGCCGGTCTTTCTGCTTCAGATCGAATACGGACCGATGCCCCATCATTGTCTACTGTCCTCTTCCATTCTTTGTGGATCGGTGCATTTCACAAGAAGTCAACCCACATTGTAGTTCCCTCAATCCCTTACATTAGTTACTTAAACTACATAAAAGTTACTTAAATTACAGAAACGTTCTATTGGTTGGTGGTATTACTCTGACCACAAGCCAAGTATACACGGGCAAGCCTTGCTAGGGGTCTACAGAATCCCATAGCGATCTAAGTGGGAGAGAGATACGATTCTCTCGTTCCTGAACATCACTGCAAAACTTATGCCATCAAGTCACCTCGCTGGATCCAAATCCACGTCATAAGCATCACATTATAGCAGGATTAAAGTGGAATTAAAATTAGTTTTACATTTTTGCTTCATTAATAGAAGCAAAAGTTAAAAATGTTGTGCCGCTAGTCCGGTGTAATCTTTGCGGGTTTACTCTGATCGCTGGTGTAGCAGAGCTCGCTTGCCCCGCGTGTCTGAACAGAGACCTTCGTGGTCACATGCCACCAACAGAGGCTAAGATAACCAACCAAACCACCAAATAGAGAGGACGAGACCATGGGAAACCAGAGGTCTATCACTGTACTAGAGATTGTCAACGCTGAAAGACTCCGATGAGTTGCGTCAGTCCTCTGGTCTGATTGGCTGAATGCAGCCAGCCAATCGGATGCGCAGCAAGCAGGACAGTGCTTCGTTAGAAAGCACCAGGGCCAACTCTCTGACTAGCGCCCCTCTGTTGATGGCAAGCTGTAGCCCTGATGCAATAAACTGGCCTAAACCTTAAGAGTTTATTCTCTTACTAGGGCCACTAATTTTTTTTCCAATAGTGCTAGAAGCTCTTAAAGGCAGATGCTCACTAATAATAACGTTCAATTGAGACAGGAATTTCAAAGTTTAGGCCAACTTGGAAATAATTCTCCCATTCATTGGCACTGAAGAACTTTTCCAACTCGGTTGCTTTGGCCTAACATTTGACATTCTCAATTCCCTGCAAATCCCTCATTATTGAGTAGACTCTATAGTGTTTAAGTGAGCAGCTTGCTCCAACACTGTGGTTTTATAAGGTAGCCTTTTATGCACTTTTTATGCTTAGGACAATCAGACCTCCAAATGGGTTGGGCACTCGATAAATTGGGAGGAGTTTGGCTAACAGTATTCGGAGCTTTGTAAATATGGGTGTGGCCACGTCATTCTGACCCAGATAGTGGGAGTGGCCACATCATTCTGACCCGGATAGTGGGCGTGGTCACATAATTCTGACCTGGCTAGTGGGCGTGGCCACGTCATACTGACCCAAATGGTCTTACAACTGACCTGTGGGCTAACTTCCTCTGTTGCTCTCATGCTTTCTGTGGTAGAGTTCACCATTTAATATGATGTTTGCCAAACAGGTGTGAACATAGTGCAAGTGCAATATAATCGTTTAGATAGTGCTTACAAATATACTTCACGAAACCAAAACTTCCCCTTACTTCTCACCCTAGTAAAGTTGGCAACAATTGTTTGAACATAATAAAAATGAGAGCTTTTGGTTATATGAGCACAATTTGTTCTCCCCTGTGACGTCAAGTCACACTCTCAACAGGGTGAGACCCTAACCTCACCTACTATCTACGAGTGCACAAAGCAAACTATACTGCTAAGAGGAGATCCACTTGAGTCTGCAAATCTGTAGTGTGATCCGAGTGTGAGTGAGCTTACATCAGGCTGTATAAGATACTACATCTTTTTTTATTCCATATAAAGCGACGTTTGTTAATCCATGTCTCCATCCTCTCTTATATCTACATTGTAACCCTGTGTTGGAAGACATCCTTGGACATCCTTGGAGGAAAGACGTAACAGGGGGGATATGATAGAAACATTTATATACATAAAGGGAATCAACACAGTAACGGAGGAGAGTATATTTATATGAAGAATAACTACCACAACTAGAGGACATAGTCTTAAATTAGAGGGGCAGTGATTTAAACATAATATCAGGAAGTATTACTTTACTGAGAGGGTAGTGGATGCATGGAATAGCCTTCCAGCAGAAGTGGTAGAGGGTAATACAGTGAAGGAGTTTAAGCATGCATGGGATAGGTATAAGGCTATCCTAGATATAAGATAAGGCCAGGGACTAATGAAAGTATTACATTACTGAGAGGGTAGTGGATGCATGGAATAGTCTTCCAGTAGAAGTGGTAGAGGTTAATACAGTGAGGGAGTTTAAGCATGCGTGGGATAGGTACAAGGCTATCCTAGATATAAGATAAGGCCAGGGACTAATGAAAGTATTACTTTACTGAGAGGGTAGTGGATGTATGGAATAGTCTTCCAGTAGAAGTGGTAGAGGTTAATACAGTGAAGGAGTTTAAGCATGCATGGGATAGGTATAAGGCTATCCTAGATATAAGATAAGGCCAGGGACTAATGAAAGTATTACTTTACTGAGAGGGTAGTGGATGTATGGAATAGCCTTCCAGCAGAAGTGGTAGAGGTTAATACAGTGAAGGAGTTTAAGCATGCATGGGATAGGTATAAGGCTATCCTAGATATAAGATAAGGCCAGGGACTAATGAAAGTATTACTTTACTGAGAGGGTAGTGGATGTATGGAATAGCCTTCCAGCAGAAGTGGTAGAAGTTAATACAGTGAAGGAGTTTAAGCATGCATGGGATAGGTATAAGGCTATCCTAGATATAAGATAAGGTCAGGGACTAATGAAAGTATTACTATACTGAGAGGGTAGTGGATGTATGGAATAGTCTACCAGTAGAAGTGGTAGAGGTTAATACAGTGAAGGAGTTGAAGCATGCATGGGATAGGTATAAGGCTATCCTATATATAAGATAAGGCCAGGGACTAATGAAAGTATTACTTTACTGAGAGGGTAGTGGATGTATGGAATAGTCTTCCAGCGGAAGTGGTAGAGGTAAACACAGTGAAGGAGTTTAAGCATGCGTGGGATAGACACAAGGCTATCCTAGATATAAGATAAGACCAGGGACTAATGAAAGTATTACATTACTGAGAGGGTAGTGGATGTATGGAATAGTCTTCCAGTAGAAGTAGTAGAGGTTAATACAGTGAAGGAGTTTAAGCATGCATGGGATAGGTATAAGGCTATCCTAGATATAAGATAAGGCCAGGGACTAATGAAAGTATTACTTTACTGAGAGGGTAGTGGATGTATGGAATAGTCTTCCAGTAGAAGTGGTAGAGGTTAATACAGTGAAGGAGTTTAAGCATGCATGGGATAGGTATAAGGCTATCCTAGATATAAGATAAGGCCAGGGACTAATGAAAGTATTACTTTACTGAGAGGGTAGTGGATGTATGGAATAGTCTTCCAGTAGGTAGAGGTTAATACAGTGAAGGAGTTTAAGCATGCATGGGATAGGTATAAGGCTATCCTAGATATAAGATAAGGCCAGGGACTAATGAAAGTATTACATTACTGAGAGGGTAGTGGATGCATGGAATAGTCTTCCAGTAGAAGTGGTAGAGTTTAATACAGTGAAGGAGTTTAAGCATGCGTGGGATAGGTATAAGGCTATCCTAGATATAAGATAAGGCCAGGGACTAATGAAAGTATTACTTTACTGAGAGGGTAGTGGATGTATGGAATAGTCTTCCAGTAGAAGTGGTAGAGGTAAACACAGTGAAGGAGTTTAAGCATGCGTGGGATAGGTATAAGGCTATCCTAGATATAAGATAAGGCCAGGGACTAATGAAAGTATTACTTTACTGAGAGGGTAGTGGATGTATGGAATAGTCTACCAGTAGAAGTGGTAGAGGTTAATACAGTGAAGGAGTTGAAGCATGCATGGGATAGGTATAAGGCTATCCTATATATAAGATAAGGCCAGGGACTAATGAAAGTATTACTTTACTGAGAGGGTAGTGGATGTATGGAATAGTCTTCCAGCGGAAGTGGTAGAGGTAAACACAGTGAAGGAGTTTAAGCATGCGTGGGATAGACACAAGGCTATCCTAGATATAAGATAAGACCAGGGACTAATGAAAGTATTACATTACTGAGAGGGTAGTGGATGTATGGAATAGTCTTCCAGTAGAAGTAGTAGAGGTTAATACAGTGAAGGAGTTTAAGCATGCATGGGATAGGTATAAGGCTATCCTAGATATAAGATAAGGCCAGGGACTAATGAAAGTATTACTTTACTGAGAGGGTAGTGGATGTATGGAATAGTCTTCCAGTAGAAGTGGTAGAGGTTAATACAGTGAAGGAGTTTAAGCATGCATGGGATAGGTATAAGGCTATCCTATATATAAGATAAGGCCAGGGACTAATGAAAGTATTACATTACTGAGAGGGTAGTGGATGTATGGAATAGTCTTCCAGTAGAAGTAGTAGAGGTTAATACAGTGAAGGAGTTTAAGCATGCATGGGATAGGTATAAGGCTATCCTAGATATAAGATAAGGCCAGGGACTAATGAAAGTATTACTTTACTGAGAGGGTAGTGGATGTATGGAATAGTCTTCCAGTAGAAGTGGTAGAGGTTAATACAGTGAAGGAGTTTAAGCATGCATGGGATAGGTATAAGGCTATCCTAGATATAAGATAAGGCCAGGGACTAATGAAAGTATTACATTACTGAGAGGGTAGTGGATGTATGGAATAGTCTTCCAGTAGAAGTGGTAGAGGTTAATACAGTGAAGGAGTTTAAGCATGCATGGGATAGGTATAAGGCTATCCTAGATATAAGATAAGGCCAGGGGCTAATGAAAGTATTACATTACTGAGAGGGTAGTGGATGTATGGAATAGTCTTCCAGTAGAAGTGGTAGAGGTTAATACAGTGAAGGAGTTGAAGCATGCATGGGATAGGTATAAGGCTATCCTAGATATAAGATAAGGCCAGGGACTAATGAAAGTATTACATTACTGAGAGGGTAGTGGATGTATGGAATAGTCTTCCAGTAGAAGTGGTAGAGGTTAATACAGTGAAGGAGTTTAAGCATGCATGGGATAGGTATAAGGCTATCCTAGATATAAGATAAGGCCAGGGGCTAATGAAAGTATTACATTACTGAGAGGGTAGTGGATGTATGGAATAGTCTTCCAGTAGAAGTGGTAGAGGTTAATACAGTGAAGGAGTTGAAGCATGCATGGGATAGGTATAAGGCTATCCTAGATATAAGATAAGGTCAGGGACTAATGAAAGTATTACTATACTGAGAGGGTAGTGGATGTATGGAATAGTCTACCAGTAGAAGTGGTAGAGGTTAATACAGTGAAGGAGTTGAAGCATGCATGGGATAGGTATAAGGCTATCCTATATATAAGATAAGGCCAGGGACTAATGAAAGTATTACTTTACTGAGAGGGTAGTGGATGTATGGAATAGTCTTCCAGCGGAAGTGGTAGAGGTAAACACAGTGAAGGAGTTTAAGCATGCGTGGGATAGACACAAGGCTATCCTAGATATAAGATAAGACCAGGGACTAATGAAAGTATTACATTACTGAGAGGGTAGTGGATGTATGGAATAGTCTTCCAGTAGAAGTAGTAGAGGTTAATACAGTGAAGGAGTTTAAGCATGCATGGGATAGGTATAAGGCTATCCTAGATATAAGATAAGGCCAGGGACTAATGAAAGTATTACTTTACTGAGAGGGTAGTGGATGTATGGAATAGTCTTCCAGTAGAAGTGGTAGAGGTTAATACAGTGAAGGAGTTTAAGCATGCATGGGATAGGTATAAGGCTATCCTATATATAAGATAAGGCCAGGGACTAATGAAAGTATTACATTACTGAGAGGGTAGTGGATGTATGGAATAGTCTTCCAGCGGAAGTGGTAGAGGTAAACACAGTGAAGGAGTTTAAGCATGCGTGGGATAGACACAAGGCTATCCTAGATATAAGATAAGACCAGGGACTAATGAAAGTATTACATTACTGAGAGGGTAGTGGATGTATGGAATAGTCTTCCAGTAGAAGTAGTAGAGGTTAATACAGTGAAGGAGTTTAAGCATGCATGGGATAGGTATAAGGCTATCCTAGATATAAGATAAGGCCAGGGACTAATGAAAGTATTACTTTACTGAGAGGGTAGTGGATGTATGGAATAGTCTTCCAGTAGAAGTGGTAGAGGTTAATACAGTGAAGGAGTTTAAGCATGCATGGGATAGGTATAAGGCTATCCTATATATAAGATAAGGCCAGGGACTAATGAAAGTATTACATTACTGAGAGGGTAGTGGATGTATGGAATAGTCTTCCAGTAGAAGTAGTAGAGGTTAATACAGTGAAGGAGTTTAAGCATGCATGGGATAGGTATAAGGCTATCCTAGATATAAGATAAGGCCAGGGACTAATGAAAGTATTACTTTACTGAGAGGGTAGTGGATGTATGGAATAGTCTTCCAGTAGAAGTGGTAGAGGTTAATACAGTGAAGGAGTTTAAGCATGCATGGGATAGGTATAAGGCTATCCTAGATATAAGGTAAGGCCAGGGACTAATGAAAGTATTACATTTCTGAGAGGGTAGTGGATGTATGGAATAGTCTTCCAGTGGAAGTGGTAGAGGTTAATACAGTGAAGGAGTTTAAGCATGCGTGGGATGGGTATAAGGCTATCCTAGATATAAGATAAGGCCAGGGACTAATGAAAGTATTACATTACTGAGAGGGTAGTGGATGCATGGAATAGTCTTCCAGTAGAAGTGGTAGAGGTTAATACAGTCAAGGAGTTTAAGCATGCGTGGGATAGGTATAAGGCTATCCTAGATATAAGATAAGGTCAGTGACTAATGAAAGTATTACATTACTGAGAGGGTAGTGGATGCATGGAATAGTCTTCCAGTAGAAGTGGTAGAGGTTAATACAGTGAAGGAGTTTAAGTATGCATGGGATAGGTATAAGGCTATCCTAGATATAAGATAAGGCCAGGGACTAATGAAAGTATTACTTTACTGAGAGGGTAGTAGATGTATGGAATAGTCTTCCAGTAGAAGTGGTAGAGGTTAATACAGTGAAGGAGTTTAAGCATGTTTGAAATAGACACAAGGCTATCCTAGATATAAGATAAGGCCAGGGACTAATGAAAGTATTACTTTACTGAGAGGGTAGTGGATGTATGGAATAATCTTCCAGTAGAAGTGGTAGAGGTTAATACAGTGAAGGAGTTTAAGCATGCGTGGGATAGGTATAAGGCTATCCGAGATATAAGATAAGGCCAGGGACTAATGAAAGTATTACATTACTGTGAGGGTAGTGGATGTATGGAATAGTCTACCAGTAGAAGTGGTAGAGGTTAATACAGTGAAGGAGTTTAAGCATGCGTGGGATAGGTATAAGGATATCCTAGATATAAGATAAGGCCAGGGACTAATGAAAGTATTACTTTACTGAGAGGGTAGTGGATGGATGGAATAGCCTTCCAGCAGAAGTGGTAGAGGTAAACACAGTCAAGGATTGCACTCACAAAATATGTCCAAGAACCCATGTGGCACACATAGGACTTGCCCCAGCACCGAGATTGAATCCACAGGACTTGCCCCAGCACCAAGATTGAATCCACAGGACTTGCCCCAGCACCGAGATTGAATCCACAGGACTTGCCCCAGTACTCAGATTGCACACACCGGATTTACCCCAGCACCCAAATTTCAACCACAGGACTTGCCCCAGCACACAGATGCTCTAGCACCTTTATCCTTGCTTATAGTGGTGGGCAGCTCGATGTCTGTGTGCTTGGACATCCCCTAAGGCAGCCTGGGATGATGTCTGTGCACCTTTGCAATGCATGGACATCGCACTTCCTCCTCCCCCCCACAGCGAGGGTTGGCTGATCTCCTCAGCCAGCAAAAACAGAGTTGCAGAGTTGTGCTGCCTGCTTCCGTGATACATGTGTCCTGTGAGGCTGGAAGCTGCCGCCCCCTAGAGCCGGTGCCTTAGGCAAATGCCTAGTTCACATTTGGTTGTGCCAGCTCTAGGGACAGTAGTAGTTAAATGTGAGTATCAGTTTAGTAAGCAATAGGGCAGTGCCATCTCCTTAATCACCCAAGCTCCGGTAACATAAAAATAGCACCAGGCATTGCACATTACCATGCTATTAATATTAAAATCATGAATTAAATATATAACGATGCGTGTTTCACCTGTTGTGTTTTATTTTTGGAAAATTTGTAAGGGGGGGGGGGGACTTCAAGAATGCACATTTTTGAAGGTAATTAAAATAATTTGCAATGTTTTTTGTGTTCATTTTTTTTTTTTTTTTTTGCTTTAACGGGTTAATCTGAATTAATTGTAAAAAATCAAATACAAATACAGAGCTAGATGGGTGTAGGGATTGTCAGACAGGTTATGCAGGCAAGTTCAGGTTAGATACTGTCGACCCGCTTAGTTTGCCTATAACGAAAGCTGAGCTTTATTTGTTTAAAACCTTATGCACATGCCAGGCATTCTTTGTCTCCTAACAATGCTAGGATCTACAACTTCTACTGGAAGGAGGTTCCAGGTATCTACTAATCTTTCTGTGAATTAATATATTTCTCACATTAAATCTAGATTCCGATTGGGACCTCTTCTTCTAGATCAGAGGCGTCCAACGTGCGGCCCGCGGGCCAAATGCGGCCCGCCGGGCATCGAGGTGCGGCCCGCCTGAGCTCTGCTCCGGTAGCTGCATCTCAAACTGCACACCACACGAGAAGCTGTTTCGGGGAACGAAGTTCCCTACACGCTCTGTGTAGGAAACTTCGTTCCCCGATTCAGCTTCCCGTGCGGTGTGCAGCAGCAGTGCTCTCGTGCACAAATCCCCTCCTCTACCCTGCGCGTGAGGTCATGCGCAAGGGTCAGAGGGAGGGAAGAAGTGCACCGGGAGCCCACAACCTCCACAGCCACGTGTAAGTGTATGTATGGATGTGAGTGTGTGTATCAATGTGTGTGTGGGGTAAGTGTATGTATGTATGTGAGTGTGTGTATTAATGTGTGTGTGTGTGGGTTAAGTGTATGTATGTGAGTGTGTGTATCAATGTGTGTGTGTGTGTGGGTTAAGTGTATGTATGTATGTATGTGAGTGTGTGTGTATAAATGTGTATGTGTGTGAGTGGGGTAAGTGTATGTATGTATGTATGTATGTGAGTGTGTGTGTATAAATGTGTATGTGTGTGAGTGGGGTAAGTGTATGTATGTGAGTGTGTGTATAAATGTGTATCTATGTGAGTGCATGTTAAGTGGGTGTGGGGTAAGTGTATGTATGTGAGTGTGTGTGTGTGGGGTAACTATGTATGTGAGTGTGTGTGTATAAATGTGTGTGAGTGGGGTAAGTATGTATGTGAGTGTGTGTATAAATGTGTATCTATGTGAGTGCATGTTAAGTGGGTGTGGGGTAAGTGTATGTATGTATGTGAGTATGTGTGTGTATAAATGTGTATGTGTGTGGGGTAAGTGTATGTATGTGAGTATGTGTGTATAAATGTGTATGTGTGTGTGTGGGGTAATTGTGACTGTGTGTGTGGGAAGGGGGTTTAAGTGTGACTGTGTATGCATGTGTGTGTTTGTAGTTAATGTGACCACTACACATTAGTGTAAAAAAAAAATAATATATATATATATATATATATACACACATACACACACATGTATATAATTATATATATTATTCTCTGAATAAATGAAAAATGAATGCGGCCCACGCACGCATACATTTCTAGCGAAGTGGCCCTTTGCAGAATAAACTTGGACACCCCTGTTCTAGATCTTCTCCTTTGTTCTGAAAAGAAAATGCTTCAACATGACTTAATTCCTCACAATGGGCTTGATTTATTAAAGGGAATTGAGAAGGTAATTGCAGACTTAAAGGGACCCTATATGTAACATTTCTTTGATGCACTATTAAGGTCAGCAAAAAAGAACATGTGTTTATAGAAAGATGGCATCAAGTATAGGTGTTTCAAATAGAAATGCTGTAATAAAAGTACTGTATTTAGCCCTCTTTGCTATGTATAGCTCAAATAAGCCATGTTGTTTAGAATCTTGATGAAGTTAGATCTGACCCAAAACAGCATGTCTACCTCCTGTGAGAGCTATAATGAGCAAAGATGGCTCCATAAGGTATATTATTTGTATTCTTTCCATGTAAACCAATATTTCGTTTTAATCTTTCAATTAAACCTAAGTAATTGATTGCAATAATTGTCCTTTAAGTTTATTGCTATGGTATATTTCATTTATTGCTCTGGTTGTCCCTTTAAGTTGCTTTGTCTTTAGGCATTCCTTGTAACCCATCAGTCAGATCATGGTGTGGGTGAGGCAGTTACAGAGGGGTGTGGTGTATTTACCTGACTCTGAGACTAGTCTTGCCAGTCTTTTTTCATTCATACAGGAGCTGTGCTAGGGTGCACATGTGCTGAGAGCAGAGAAACCAACTGACATTACTATCCTTGTTTTGGGGCTACACTGACAGATATGGGGGAGCACAACTTGTCTGTGTATGTTCTGCAAGAATATGACTTTGAGAGAAGCTTTGATGACCAGGGGGCCATTCAATGGATGCAGGATAATTGGTGAGTGATGGATGGGCAGATCATTAAGATAATTATTATTTTGGATGCTATGTATTCATTAGCAGCTAATACCAATAATATCAACCTTTAGCAATTTACCTAAACTGTTTGTGGGATGACTTGATATGCTCCTGATAGTGTACACTTGCTGTGTGTATTGTAAGTATATACCCTGCACTCTGTGGGTAATTAAACAAATCTAGTAATTAAACAAATCTACACCCTGCCATAACTGTATTTAAAAAAGTCTTATTCTACAGTAGAGAGCTGAATGAATGCTACAAATCATATCTTGTATAACAATATGGAGATTTATATAGAGAGGTATTTTCTGGGCCAACGTTCTAAAAGTGATGTCATCAGCAGGAACATTCCATTGGTTTCCATGGTGATTCTAGGCCAACGTTCTAAAAGTGATGTCATCAGCAGGAACATTCCATTGGTTTCCATGGTGACTGGACCAGTTTAGAATTCACCTTTATCCCTAACCTGTTGCAAAGCCATATATCTTTATTGAGACATTTTGCAACAAATGACATTGTGCCAGTAATATCTATTACACTGAAATGATTCATCTGGCGTACTCAAGCTGTTCCTGGATTACTATCCTCATGATGCTCAGCCAGGGTGGCTGGGCATCAGAACAAATATTATCCTTTACTACAGTTTTATTGTCAATTATTATTCAGTGCACCTGAAATGGTGCTGTATTAGTTGCAGAATAAATTTTTTATTATTTTTTTTATCATTTTTATAGTTCAATTAAATGTAATCTTTTAATATGTTCAATTAATGTAAGGCCCCCATAGAATGGGTTTTTTTCTGGGGCAAAGTTTGCAAAGTGTGTTTTTTTTTTTTTGTTTTTTTCAATGAAACTTAATATAAACACTTTGTATTGGGCCCGGCCCTTTAAAAAGAAAAAAAAAAAAGTGCGGGCAAACGGGGCAACTGCCCAGGTCCCACTCATTCCTGCGGGCCCAAGGCAGCTGCCCCGGGGGCCACTGCTGCCCGTGTGATTGTCTCACATGGAGACAGTCACGATCGGGTAGAAGCTGATGGTGTGGCTAGCACCTCTAGGAGGAGGGATAATTACACACACACACACATACATACACTTACAGAGACAACCTTATACACACACAGAAATATACACACTTACAGACACCCTTACATACTTAGACACACAGTCACACTTACAGACAGTAACACACACACATTGACTCACACACAGAGAAATACACACACATTGACGCACCCACACACATTGACACACCCACACACACTTACACTCTTACACACACTTTAATTTTAAAAAAAAAAGTGTTAGTATTGGTCCTCCTCCCTGCTTAGTTAATTTAATTTGCAGGGAGGAGGACATTCCCGTCGCTGTCTGCATAGGCAGAACACCGCAGGTCCGTCGCTGCCCGTGTCACTGTCTCACATGGAGACAGTCACGATCGGGTAGAAGCTGGCCAGGGACAGGGAGCTCTCTCCCTGATCCCTCCTCCTAGAGGTGTACCTAGCGCTAGCCGGGAGGAGGGATCAGGGAGAGAGCTCCCTGTCCCTGGCCAGCTTCTACCTGATCGTGACTGTCTCCATGCCCCGTTTGCACGCTTTTTTTTTTTTTTTTAAAGGGCCGGGCCCGTGACGGGTGTATCGCCTGTGACCCCCTGATGGCGGCCCTGCACACAAACACATATACACAAACACAAACACATATACACAAACACACAAACACATATACATATACACATATACATATACACAAACACATATACACAAACACATATACACAAACACATATACACACGCACATATACACGCGCATATATTTACACACGCACGCATATATTTACACACGCACGCATATATTTACACACGCACATATTTACACACGCACACGCGTGTGTGTATATATATATATATATATATATATATATATATATACACACACACATATATATGCACACACATATACACACATTCAAACATACACACACACACACCTTCCAATATACATTATTTATTTATAAAGTATTTTTCCAGTAAGCATGGCATTGTTACAGAACACGAACAGGTAAGAAATATAATCCACCATGACTACAGGTGCTCTCTGTATTGAGACAATCATGAATTGGAAATACAGTCAAGACACTGACAAGGTTACAAATAATGATTTCATTCTCAAGAAGAACAGTTTGATTGTTTTCACTTTTTAATGAGTGTTTTTATATGTGTCCATATGGGGTGAAATAAGTGACAATACAGACAGAATAGTAGTTGGTAAAGGTTGAGTATCCCTCATCCGATATGCTGGAGATGGGCAGCATTTTGGATAACGGATAGTGGGAGCCCTATAGTTGCTCCCACTGGATAAAGGTAATGTAGAGATGATCCACTCTGAGCTCGATAGGTCCTCGCTCTGGGGATTGGGCGCTTCATCATGGCGTCTTCAACGCAGCCGCTTCCCCGCAACCTCTCGCACGATGGCCAGTTCATGTGAGAGATCATCGCAGGAGACTTCATTGTGGGACAGTTCATTGTGAGATTGAATAATAGGTTACTATTATTAGTAATAGGGGTTAGTGTTAGTATTTGGGGTTAGTGTTAGTATTAGGGGTTAGTATTGGGGTTAGTGTTAGTATTAGGGGTTAGTATTGGGGTTAGTGTTAGTATTAGGGGTTAGTATTGGGGTTAGTGTTAGTATTAGGGGTTAGTATTGGGGTTAGTGTTAGTATTAGGGGTTAGTATTGGGGTTAGTGTTAGTATTAGGGGTTAGTGTTAGTATTAGGGGTTAGTGTTAGTATTAGGGGTTAGTATTGGGGTTAGTGTTAGTATTAGGGGTTAGTGTTAGTATTTATTAAAGGTTAGGGTTAGTATTAGGAGTTAGTATTGGGGTTCAGGGTTAGTATTAGGAGTTAGTATTGGGGTTCAGGGTTAGTATTTGGAGTTAGTATTAGGGTTCGGGGTTAGTATTAGGAGTTAGTATTAGGGTTCGGGGTTAGTATTAGGAGTTAGTATTGGGTTTCAGGGTTAGTATTTGGAGTTAGTATTGGGGTTCAGGGTTAGTATTTGGAGTTAGTATTGGGGTTCAGGGTTAGTATTTGGAGTTAGTATTAGGGTTCGGGGTTAGTATTAGGAGTTAGTATTAGGGTTCGGGGTTAGTATTAGGAGTTAGTATTGGGGTTCAGGGTTAGTATTAGGAGTAAGTATTGAGGTTTTGGGGGTTATAATTGGGGTTTGGGGGTGTGCTTGCTCCTACAGTACGCCCCCAGAGTGGAACAAAGGAACTTCACATTGGGGCTCCAGGAAGGTGAGGATCCCTTATCTGAACAGACCATCATCCCAAATGTTATTCCGGATAATAGATCTTCGTATAAGGGATACTCCATCTTTATTCTGAAAGTATTCCAATGGATAATTACTAGTTTCACTGGGGATTATTTACTAAATCAGGTGGGTTGGGGTATTTTTCTCTCTCCTCTTTGTAACTAATTGTGTTCTGCAAAGAAACCCCACTGTGTTGCAATAAGAGATTAAAACCTTTCATAATTCAGAATATTGCACACTACCTATTTTTCCATGACATCATACAAGGCTTCTTTGGGTGTGTGAAGCAGGGTGTGGATGGTAATTTTTAATACCATAGTAAGTGGACATACAATACTGTTTACTCTGAAGCTAATCACTAATTACTCTCTGATCCAGGCCGGTAAGATGGAGGCAATACTAGAACTAGTATTTTATTTTTAGTTATTAGCTGCTGATATTCCTCAAACTGAATAATTAAGCTTGTACAGCATACTTACTATTATCAACCAGTTTTCAATTTTTAAATAGTCTTATGACATGCAGTCTGTTATAAACACTTCTCCTGCGAAGCAAACTCAGCAGGTTTGTCTCTGCACCATTTAAAAGAAGAAAAACTACCACAACTAGAGAACATAGTCTTAAATTAGAGGGGCAACGATTTAAAAGTAATATCAGGAAGTATTACTTTACTGAGAGGGTAGTGGATGTATGGAATAGCCTGCCAGCAGAAGTGGTAGAGGTAAACACAGTCAAGGATTTTAAGCATGCGTGGGATAGACACAAGGCTATCCTAGCTATAAGACCGGGAACGGGGGACTAATAAAAGTACTCAAAAAAAAAAAAAATTGGGCAGACTAGATGGGCCGAATGGTTCTTATCTGCCGACACATTCTCTTTTTCGATGTGTAGCTGACTCGATAAGATGAAAGGTATCTCTAATGCTATCAATTTAACACTCAGCATTTAGCACCTGCTCTGTGTTTGCTCGTTTTGAATGGTTTTTACAATGTTTTTCAGAACGGCTGCTATCAGGAGAGTTGGAGGCGAAATGCGTGGGTTTTTTTTTTTCCTTTTTTCTTTTATACCTTTTTTTTATAATGAACTTTAAAACATTCCCTCTTATGTCACACTGCACATTCATGTACTGATGACATACAAGGAGAAAACCGTGTAGGATCAAAGTTCTACAAAAAAATACTTATGGTTGTGAAAGAGATTGGTCCTATAGATTAACTCCTTACTGACTGTCTGTATCCGCCTGCTTCAAATGCACCGGTTCGTGGAGCCAAATTGTTCTTTACTAGGGCTTTACTCATGCTAGAGAGATTTGCAGGGAAATTTGAGAAGGGATTTTAAAACTCTAAGCTGAGTTAGAGTTTGTTTGTTTTTTCCAACTCTTTGGCCTTACGTTTTCAATTCGCTTGTCAATTCCCTCTTGACAAAGAAATAATAAAGCCCTACGGGGGGTAGAAAATCAGATGCCCTCAAAGACCCAGCATTGAAGATTATTGACTCCTTACGGAGTTAATTATATTATACGTGTGAGGTGACAACAGAGAAAAAGTCGGAAGGGGGAAATATATTTTGAAACCACGCTATGGATGTCCGGGGTGGCTCCTGCTTATGACATCACCTGTGGCTGAATATGCAAATGAATTGGTTTCAGTGGAAAATGGGGCATTTGGAAATGGAGCCCGAAGGGTGATGTCATAGACAGGAGATGCCACGGACATTGATATTGGATTTTAAAATATACTTTTTTCTATGCATTTGCTAAGTGGGATCAGTGCACACTATCTTGTTGGGTTAACCCCCATTGTGTTTTGCTTGGAGTAACGGTAGAGCCGGTCTTCGAGTTGCCGAGCGACATTTTTCACATGACATTTACAGATTTCATCGAAAACCTGTATTGTATTTTTAGTAGAGCATTTTTCTTTCCCTCCGCTCGATTCAGTTTACGTTTATTTTTTACCGGTAAAATACCGGCCGGTTGGACAAACCCTGCCCTGTAATAAAGTCTTTCAGTAGTCGGACAGTTATATCAGTAAGGAAAGCTCTGCTGGGCCAAGGCCTGACTAAAGTTTTGGCCCTCACAATAGCATGATGGCCTTCTCCCATGGAAAGTGATACAGTCAGGTATCCAGTATTTGACTTGCGTTAAAACTGTACTGTAAGCTTTAGGAGCAGGGCTGCCTCTGTTCGTCTGTACACTGTTGGCGCAATATGAACTCATCAATATAGGACTGTGTATCCACTCTCCATATAGCATTTCACTCATGCAGACTGACCGTAAGGGCCAGACATGGGGCCAGCCGCTAACATAGGGACGTATCTAATGGGGACTCAGTGACAACCGGGCACGGAGCTACAGGGGGTGCGGGGATCCTCATTACTATGCTGTTGTCCAGCTTTTTTTTTCCTTCTCCCACGCGCAAGTAATCTATCGCGAGGTGAGAATGGTGCCAGCACTTTAAGGTGAGGCATGCCTCCATCCAGTGCCTTGGGTGTGCAATGTGGGTGACTGGGCATGCCCTGGGTGTGCAATGTGGGTGACTGGGCATTCCCTGGGTGTGCAATGTGGGCGACTGGGCATGCCCTGGGTGTGCATTGTGGGTGACTGGGCATGCCCTGGGTGTGCATTGTGGGCGACTGGGCATGCCCTGGGTAAGTGATGGAGAATGTGCTGGGGCAAGTCCTGGGTGTGCAATGTGGGTGACTGGGCATGCCTTGGGTGTGCAATGTGGGTGACTGGGCATGCCCTGGGTGTGCAATGTGGGCGACTGGGCATGCCCTGGGTGAGTGATGGAGAATGTGCTGAGGCAAGTCCTGGGTGTGCAATGTGGGTGACTGGGCATGCCCTGGGCGAGTGATGGAGAATGTGCTGGGGCAAGTCCTGGGTGTGCAATGTGGGTGACTTGGCATGCCCTGGGTGAGTGATGGAGAATGTGCTGGGGCATGCCCTGGGTGTGCAATGTGGGTGATGGGGCATGTCCTGTGGGTGCTAAAGTTTAATATAAAATGTATTTTTTAGAATATGGTTCTATTTATCCACCTTTTTCAGCATGGTAGAATTCAAATTAAAAGGGTGAATAAATAGAACCATTTATTGGGGGGGGGGGGGGGGGGTTGCACATGGGCGGCACTTGAGCAGGGCTCTTATATATTCGTGGGGCAGGCACAGGGGGCCCCATGACCCTCTATTCCCCGGGCGCCCCTCCCCTGTTACCTCCACATTCATACCTGCCCCTTTCTCGTATTGTGTATGCCCTTTCTATCACTGATGTCACCGAATTTAAAAGCCCCGGAGAAATTATATTAAATATTTTATATTAATATTATTATTATTCAAGTTGATTTAAAGTAAAAAAAACAAATGTATTTAACTTGTGGTACCTGTTATTGAATCTGTTGTGAGCTGGTGTTTTTCTATCCTCCACAGGAGCAAATCTTTCTTCTTTTCCCTTCTCTATGTGGCAATAATATTTGGAGGTCAACGCGTCATGAAAGAGAGGAGGAGATTTGAACTGCGCAGACCCCTCGTTCTTTGGTCTCTTACGCTAGCCATTTTCAGGTACCTTATTTTTTTCCCACGTAGGCCACGGACATGGGTAAACATTTCCCTGCCATAACATTGCATTGTAAGTATAGCTGCCAATAATCTTAGATTACACCAGGACCCTCCAGATTTTTTTTTGGGGGGGGGGTGCCGCAACATTGCATGGTGTCAAGTGACCCCATCCTCTCCACCATATTGGTCTAGTAGGGGGCAGATATGGCGTTTAGAATCTTGGCTCAATTAAATGAAGATCTTCTTTCATCTGACCTAAGATGTCTGCCCCCTCATACAGCTATATATAATAATAATAAAAAAAAAAAAAATATATATATATATATTTATATATATATATATATATAGATATATATAACAAGGTCCGTTATTGAGCTCCATCAGGGGGCTGACATCTTGGGTCAGATGAAAGAACCTCTAACTCATCTAAGCCAAGAATCTAAACGACATGTCTGCTTCCTAACAGAGCTATTCAGAGTAAAGAGGGCTCAGTATGGTGCTTTATTTGTATCCTTACATTATAACATTTCGATTTAGAATGTCTACACTGGACGCCATCTTTCCATTGAACATAATGCCTTCGACTGCCTTTTTACCAACCCCACGATATCATCCTCCCGTGAGAAAGACTCACTAGATTTTCATTCCAACATCACCAACCCAAGAAGTTTATTGAAATGACATTTTACTAACAAAGTCATCATCCAACTCAATATACAAATATTATATAATATCATTGGGAGATTTGCAATGTTTTGTTTTGTTTAGCAGTTATGTTTTGTTTTGTTTTTTTCAGCAGTTATGTTTTGTTTAGCAGATATGTTTTGTTTAGCAGTTATGTTTTGTTTAGCAGTTATGTTTTGTTTAGCAGTTATGTTTTGTTTAGCAGTTATGTTTTGTTTAGCAGTTATGTTTTGTTTAGCAGTTATGTTTTGTTTTTTGTTTAGCAGTTATGTTTTGTTTAGCAGTTATGTTTTGTTTAGCAGTTATGTTTTGTTTAGCAGTTATGTTTTGTTTTTTGTTTAGCAGTTATGTTTTGTTTTTTTTAGCAGTTATGTTTTTTTATTTACAGTAATGATGAAGAATAGCGTGTTTGCCATAGAAAGAAAAAGGTTTTGGTTATACTAACAGTAATACAAAAAGCAGTACGAAACAAATATAAATGAACTTTATTCAAACAAAAGTTCTGGATTTAGCCCACAGGGGTCACTTTGGACAGCCCTGCTATAGACCATTCAATTTGCGAATTTTATTTCTTGGTGTATTACTTTGCTATCCTTTGCCCTTGGCTTCCTGGAAGTTATTAGCAATATATTGTTGATAAACTAAGAGACGAATCACACATGCATTGGTTTCATGGATTATTACACAAGAAGCTCAGGTACTACTTATGTAAAATGTCTTTACATCACGTGATGCCTTATCTCTTACTGTACTCGGTGAAAGGTAATGGACTGGGGTTGAACCCACTCTGTAAATTATGACAAGGTGTTGGATTCAGTTACTGTTTCTATATTGCCTTATGTGTGTGTTTAAGTAAGGTATCGTATAAGGGTCAACTCAATAAAGAGAGAATTGCTGGCAATTTAGATTCGAGATTTTCAAACTTGAGGCCAATGTAGTCAAGTTGGAAAAATTCTCCAATTACGTACCACTGTCATAGTTGCCATCATCGGCCATGTTTCCAGGGACACGTATTTGTTCCACATTCTGCAGAAAGAGCAAGCAAAGTGCAGCCTGGCAGTATGGAGGATGATATACGCACAGACACAATCCAATTGATTAATCAGGATCTCATAGGACCTACCATGATTAAAGCTGCACTTTGCATGCTCTTTCTGCAGCATGTGCAACAAAGCTTTTGTACTCTGCTAAAAAAGTTTATTTAAATCTTATCTGACTACCGACTGAAATCCACAGACTCATAGCTACCAACATCGGCCATGTTTCAAGGGACACATATTTGTTCCACATGCTGCAGAAAGACCATGCAAGGTGCAGCCCGGCAGTATGTAGGATGGAGATACGCACAGACAGACTCAAGCTATATGTAATTCCTTCACTGTTATTTTCTCTATAATTTTATAAACCCAGATATATATTTTGCCATTATTAAAGGAACTCAGCCTACACATTGCTTATTGTGAGTGTAGAGAACAAACATTAATAATTAATGAGCTATACATTGTGTTAGCCGAATTACAAATAAATTCACAAAATGAAAGAAATATACATTACTAATATGTCTCCTATTGATGACATCACTGGTTGCTTGATATGTAAATTACATCCAGTGCATGTGAATGGGAGAATTGTGTCCAACTCAGCTACTTTGGCCTTAAAGGTACACTACCACTTACATAAGATGTAACTAGATAACCTGGTCATTTAAAACAAACACGTTTATTTATATGATTGAATTGATTGCATATAAAAGGAAAAATAAAATTAGATGTTTATCACCAGCATCCATTTTGAGAATATTTCCCATGATGCAACATTATCTAAAATCTTCCAGCCAGTCTCACTTTACAACTGTGGTCAAAGTCTGCATGATGATGTCATAAAATACTTCCCTTCTCTCTTACTGGCTCCTGTGTTTCATAGTGGGCAGGATTAGGTGGCTTTGTACAACTTTTTTTTTTTACCTGCCTTCCAACACAAAAAAAGGAGATTGACCTGATCAAACAGGATCATAACTCCGCCCCCTTGTGATGTAATAGTTACATTACCCTCCCATTCAATGCAAGTCTATGGTCAGAATTCAGACTTTTAGACTGCATTCTACTTCACAAAATGGCAGCGCCCAGTCACTCTTGTTAAGTTACAAATTTTATTAAATACCGTCACATAACAAAAACAAAAATACATATCTGAAATCAACAAAACAGAATAAAAAAAAGTAAAACCTTTTTCATTTTTTGGTGGGAGTGTCCCTTTTAAGTTTTGAAATTCCTGTCTCAATTCTCTCTTTATTGAGTAGACCCTATAGATTCCCTTACTGTGCCATACTTCAAATATTTCACATTATGATATACATTCTTTACCTATGGCTTTCCTACAGTATTCAACTTTTTTTGAACTCCCTATATACTTTAAAAAATATATATATACATTAAAAAAAAAAAAAAGTACTACATTTGTAGCTGTTTTCCTGATACTGTGCTTGGATATGCAGCAGGGTCAAAAGTTTTGTATCCATCAGTGTGGTTACGTGTGTGACATTTGTCCTTTAATTTGGGCTTATTGCCCAGCCCACACCCCACACCCACAACCACGTCTTTGTGTCACGGCGGTTCTTGCCTGTGCTTTTATCACAGTCACAGATTAAACTGTAGTTACACATTTTTTTTATTTTTTTTTTTATTTTTTTTTTAAACAGGAGGCGTTGAGGAGACCTCAGTATGCTCAGTTTTGTTTTTAAAGGACCAACCTAACATTTACATAAAGGGGAAAAAGTCAGCCTAAATATTTACTACTTATATTGTAAACGTAGAGAATAAAAAAAAATATATATATATAAAAAAAGTTCTGTTAAGCAGAAATGACAAACAAAGGCATAAAAGAAGAAAATACAAATATAGTGTAAATGTGTCTGTGGTGTCTGCTGTTTAGAAAAAGAACTCCAGCAGAATACTGACACAGCAAAAACATACAATGTATGTGTATATATATATATATATATATATATATATATATATATACATACATAACAGTATATATCCTTTGCCAAATACCCTATAGCCTTGTTTAAAGTAAATATTTAAAGGGACACTACACGTTGTTTTTCACTCGTGCTTCTAATATAGAAGCACAAGTGAAATGTCCATTGTCCCTAGTATGAGGATGACCTGGCGTGTACTTCTGATAGTACTTTTGATTGTACACGCCAGTTTATCCTCTGACTGACAGCTGCCATGTTTCCATCGGAAGCAGGCAGCTGTCTGGTCGGTGACTGGCTCTCTCTGCTAGCGCCTTAACTAGGCCCCCCCTGCTGAATCTCATGCAAAAACGAGGGTCTCTCACTGTGCTAGCAGCGAGAGACCCTCGCATTCAGCTGTCAGAGCGGGGCTCTCTGATTGGCTGTGTGCGTGCTGATGCGACAACCAGGAAGTGCTGTGTCTCGCATGTGAGACACAGCCGTTAGCAAACCCGCGTGGATCTATTAAGATACACATCGGGTTTACTTAAATGTCCCGGGTCATGTTTTGTTTAACCCTGGCTTCCCTCAAGTAAGAAAGGGTTAAACCATGTTTAATCTTCCTTTAACAAACATTAAAATCCTCTGACTCGCAAAACAATACAAAAAATCTAAATAACATAGTTACGGAGTTTGCTCACCACCTTGGGGTTTGATATGCAAATGATGTACATATCAAACCCCAAGGTGATGTCATAAGCATGAGACGGCACACATACATAACCTATATGTAAGTCTAACACCTGGAGTTATTTTTCTTCTGATCGCCACATCCATTTCTTGCAAGGGAATGTTTTGCTAATTTCTATTATTTATTTACTTTTTCTCAGTGTGCAAACTCCGGAAGTGTATCTCAAATTATCATATTTAGTTTTTTTTTTTTTATATTGCATTATATATATATCAGTCTGTTCCGTTTTTCACTAATTTAGTACATAGTCCGGCTCTTTGCTCTGTACGTAGCGCTATGTGAGTTGTTGGCGCTATACGAATAAATGTTAATAATCTTGAACTATTGTCCGTTATTTATCAGGGTGACCATATCACGGTCTTATTCAGGGCTGATAAGGAAAACCAGGCACTTGCTAAAATACAAACTGGTCTGCAGTGTTTGTTACCCAGCTGATTCCAGAAGTAAACCATGATGGAGTCCAGCGATCTGTGTTTCTATGAAACAAGATGGAGTGACCTGCCAATGCTTTCCTTTGATTTACAGCATCGTTGGTGCAATGAGGACTGGCTGGTACCTGGGAAACTTACTTTTTCGCAGTGGATTCAAGCACTCCGTGTGCGACCAATCGTTTTACAGCGGCCCTGTTAGCAAGTTTTGGGCCTACGCCTTTGTCATAAGCAAAGTTCCTGAGCTTGGTAAGTCCCATGGTTCACAAAAAGAATACTCCCTGTGTTAACCCTTGCGCTAAGCAAAGCTTCCTTTATTTATTTGTTTCGTTCTTTTAAACAAAGTAAAACCAATTTTTTTTTTCTATTAATGGAGAATAAGGCCGCTTCTGTCCCATTAAAAGTTTAATTTGAATGGCGCACCTATTCTTCCCTATTCTTTGGAAACACTTCCGTCTCACGGGACATAGCTTCCATGACGGCAGAGAGAGGCGGTCTCTCTCCGTCACTGGTCTGTGCGCCATTTCAATCAGTGTTGCCAGGCGACGGTAAACCATCTCCGCGACATAGCAGCTTAGAAGTCCCTTTTTGACTTCCAGAAAAAGTGTGAATTGCTTGTGAATGGCGCTCAACTTGAGCATGAAACAGAATCTTTTTTTTACAGGACAAAAATCTTGTATTGAATCCTTGCTTTTTTAGAGGACTCTAGGTTAAATAATCAGTTAATTACAGATGCATGCAGGTTTAATTTTTGCTTTTAGGGAGGACCGCTGGTGAGGTTGGTCGCTGACCAGACTCTACTTCCTGCTTCCCAACGAAAGCATGGCAGCTCCCAGTCAGAGCATAAATTGGCATGTCCTATAGAAGGTACAGACCAGTTTATCCTCACACTAGACGCACCAAGCTTTTCACTTATGTATCTATATTAGAATCACTAGTGAAAAATAAAGTTTAGTTGTCCATTCATCTTTCAGAAGATGTCTGAATATAAGTTTGTCAGTAGAGGTTATCTCCAATTTAAATTGTGATCTGTGTGGTAATATACGACATAAAAGGCAGAGAGAGATTGATAGGGCAATGTGGAAAATCCTGGCTTGGTGGCAACTCTGTGTTCATACCCAATATTGAGATTATTTTTTATTATGTTCAGTATGTAATAAAAAACGTGTTTATCACTTTTATTAGTGAAGATCCGGTAATTTTGTTTGGGAATGATTCTAAAAAATAATTTATTAACAATTGTTACAGTACAAATATGTATAAAATTTTTGCTATGGTATACCAAACAGATATATATAACTTACAAACTTCCTACCAATAAAGGGAACATGGTGTGCAACACCACCTTGAGATACATTGGGGTCTATTCACTAAATGGTGAGTTGCAAGTGAATTAAGGTGAGATGAACATTTCACCTCACCGATCCATTGTGCAAGGACAACCCTGCTGAGTTTCCCCTCCTGGAAGAGTGTAGCTGGTCATGGATAATGCAGCGTTCATAGTTGCCAACATCGGCCATGTTTCCAGGAACACATATTTGCTCCACATGCTGCAGAAAGAGCATGCAAAGTGCAGCCCGGCAGTATGTAGGATGGATATACGCACAGACACAATCCAATTAATTAAACAGGGTGGAGATCTCATAGAACCTACCATGATTAATTGGATTGTGTCTGTGTGTATATTCATCCTACATACTGCCGGGCTGCACTTTGCATGATCTTTCTGCAGCATGTGGAACAAATATGTGTCCCTGGAAACATGGCCAATGTTGGCAACTATGACCGTTATATCTTTAAATGGACTGTTGTAACTGTGACTGTAGAGAATAAAACATGATTGAAAACGGTCTATACATGTTAGCGTGATTGCAAGCCAAGGCCGAAATTAGGAGAATTTTTTTATTTTTAGTTGTGTCTCCTGTTTATGACATCACCAGTGGCTTCATATGCAAATGAGCTGGTTTTCAATGGGAAATGTGTGATTTGTATATCAGGCCACATGTGATGTCATAAACAGTAGACATGTGCATTCGTTTTCGGACGAATGCATTTTCGTCCGAAAATAGCATTTTCGTCCATTCGTCCGAAAAACGAATAATGAAAATGCTAAGCTAACCAAAGACGAATGAACGAATGGTTGATAAACGAAAATCATTCGTCCATTCGTGCTATTGGCATTCTATAAACCGAAATAGAGTCGGTTTATAGAATACCAATAGCATTACATATACATTCCATAAACCGACATAATGAACGACTTTCGATTTATGGAATGCATGTAATACTATTGGCTTTCTATAAACCGAACTAGAGTCCCCATTCATAAGAATTTCTTATGAATGGGGACTCTAGTTCGGTTTATAGAAAGCCCATAGCATTACATGTATTCCATAAACCGAAAGTCTATAAACTGAACGAAGTTTGGTTTATAGACTTTCGGTTTATGGAATGTGTAGGTCAATTGATTCGTACGAACGAATAAAACGAAACGAAAATAATGAACGAATTTCGTCTGAAACGAATTCAGTAATGAACGAAATTCGTTTTAGACGAAATAAATAACATTTTTGTCCGAATGAACGAAACGAAAATGTTAGTTTTGCACATGTGTAATAGACAGGAGACGTATTTAAAAACAAATTTTTCTCCTAATTTAGGCATTTGTTTGCAATTCTGTCAACACAATGTATAGATCATTTTCAATCATGATTTATTCTCCACATTCACATTTATCCAACTCATGTTGTAGCAAATAAAGCCTTCTGTCTATTTTACCACGTCTTTCCTAGGAGCTTGATGTATATGAGAGTATCCCAGGGATTCACTGCAATAAAACTCTCAATAAAGTGTGTGTTAAAGTGCAGTAAACGTGTAAATAAAATCCATTATTATTATCCTATCTCACTTATCACATTAAATAAATGCCTATTAATTAATTTTAAAGTCGTCTCTATGACCTACAGGCCAAGGGCCAGTGCCACCTAGCTTATTCTCGGTATGTTGCACAGGTTTCTAATATTTATGAAATTATTCCTGACTTTAACATAGTATACAGTTCTTCTGTAGTTTTACACTGACATTTTTTTTTTTTTTAACGGGGCTTCTCAATTCAGTGACATCCAATAAGACTGGCTTTGATAGATAGGCAGGACTGTTGCCATAGAAACAGCCATGGATCTATTACACTCTATTTGTAGTTTTTATAAGATAGACAGCTTTGTTTCTTTCCATTTTTTTGGGCCAGTGTGGGAGGACCCCCACCCCCCCCCACCCCCCCCCTCAGCACAGTATGTTGGATACATTCATGTGGGTGGGTTTCAGAAAAGAGCTGGGTTGATTGGAAAGCAGAAGAACCGGTCCGTCTAATCTTCTCCTTTATCCCTTCATTCTTTCACAGGGTGGAACAATACTAAAATTACCCTCCGCTTTGTAACCCTTTTAGGTGAATTATATATCCTTCAATATTCATTTCTCTGTATTTTTTTTCTTAATTCTATTAGGAAGTAGTCCTTTCGAGAAGTATTTTAACATCCATTAAAAGCATCTGCATTCAGTTAAATAAGCTTGGTTCAGTATAAGTCTCCTCAGCATATAGTTAGCCAAATACATATAGATAAACATCATCACAATATAATCGGCAGCACCCACCAGTATATAGTTAGTACCATAAAGGAGAGGTACACCAGACACCGACATGGAGCCAGCATTGCTCCTATTAAAATGTAGTTAGCCAGACACTGATGTGGCACTACATAACTTCCAATAGTATATACTTAGCCAGATGCGATATAGCATAGCTTCCATTTATAGGTAGTTAGCCATTCTGTTATGTAATTATCCAGACACAGACATGACGCCACCATTGCTCCTATTATTATGTAGTTAGCCAGACACTGATGTGGCACTACATAACTTCCAATAGTATATACTTAGCCAGATGCGATATAGCATAGCTTCCATTTATAGGTAGTTAGCCATTCTGTTATGTAATTATCCAGACACAGACATGACGCCACCATTGCTCCTATTATTATGTAGTTAGCCAGACACTGATGTGGCACTACATAACTTCCAATAGTATATACTTAGCCAGATGCGATACAGCATAGCTTCCATTTATAGGTAGTTAGCCATTCTCTTATGTAATTTTCCAGATACAGATGGGGCACCCCATAGCTTTGGCTACCAGCCGTTAGCGCTGGCCCTGGAAACTGCCTGGTAAGGGGCGAGAGCGTTAGCTAATTAGTTAGCTAAGGTTGCAAAGCAAACCAAAGAAGCTATGTGTTTGAACAAACAGGTGAAACCCAGTCTGTATTTCCATCCTTCCCTTCACATAACACTGGTACGATTCTGTGAAGGCTGCCTGCACCGTGGCAATGAAGATGGGGGGTTCTATCATGTTTTTAAGACTTTATTAGAGATTGCTACACAAATGCTTGCATTTTACAGATACAGTGTGTGTACCATCGATTAGTCTATATAGATATGCAATGTGCTGAAATGTATTGCTTAGCATATTTAACCAGGGAGGGGCAAAGTTGTATATTTCTGTGAAAGCGATACATAATAATGGAGAAGTGTATAATGTGGCAACAAATCAGAAAACGTTGTCACAGTAGGAGGTGTGTTTATGCACCAGCACTCAATAAGTATTCCAAATGAAAGTCCAGATTTAATTCCTTGGTACCCACAGGTAGAGAAAGAATTGGGTACACAAATAGGTGTAGGGGTTGTAGCAAACACTACAATAGATTGGATAGGGCCTGAGCAAACTTGGTGGGTCTAGCACTTTTGCAACCCATAGCACCCATAAAGAAAGTCCACATGATCTAGAACCACCACCTGCATATTCTGTACCAAGGGCTTGATTCATGAAAGAGGTTGAATGGAAGATTTCCCCCCCCCCCCCCCCCCAACTCTGCTACTATAGACTTCAGTTTGGACTTCCCTTCTCAATTCCCTGCAATAAAAGCCCTCCGTTCATGACACTTGAGCCTTCAAGTTGTGTTTTGTTAGCTACCGTATATGTCAATATAACGGTATACGTAATAGATACAGATAAACGTAATACTTGAAAAGTTGGAGTTTCTACAAGGACCTGCAACCTTTTGGCTACTACAGTTCGAGATTTGCCATATGGAATCTTTGTAGGACCTAGAACTTAGAAACATCTCCGGACCAGCTTTTTCCTCAAGGTTCTAGACCATTCATGATGTCTTTGTCTTCACACTTTTTTTTTTTTTTTTTCCTTCTTCTCTCTTTTAAAGGTGACACTTTCTTCATCGTTCTTCGCAAGCAAAAACTCATCTTCCTCCACTGGTACCACCACATCACCGTGCTCCTTTACACCTGGTACACATACAAGGACACCGTGGCTGGGGGAGGCTGGTTCATGACCATGAATTACACTGTCCACTCTTTCATGTACTCCTACTACACTCTACGGGCCGCAGGAATTCACGTGCCACGGCCCTGTGCCATGTTTATCACCACCACCCAGATCTTGCAGATGCTGATGGGCATCGTGGTCAATGGACTGGTCTATAAATGGAAGCAGGACGGGAGCTGCTCTAGCAAGCTCGAGAACATACTCTGGTCGACCTTGATGTACCTGAGCTATCTGGTGCTCTTCTGCAGTTTCTTTGTCAAAGCATACTTAAAAGAACCACCCAAGAAGAATGAATAACCATCATTGACCTTGTTCTGCTGCTACAGCCTGATGTGCCATGATTATCAATACATTTCCAATTACAATGTGACCAGGAAATATTTATAAATATATTTTTAAATGAAGGTATTATGTGTTCATATTGAAGACAAAAAAAAAAATACTTTTTTTTTTTTTTTATACACATAGTAATAATTGATTTCCAATAATACATGACTCATTGTGGCAGAACATTTAACTTTAGCCATGTGTTCCTATGCTTGAGGAAGAAATACATCAGTCACCTAACCATTCATTATTCTGTGAATTCAGAGACTAAAGGGTTAAAAATGATCTATGCATTATGCTTCGATGTGGGTCTATCTATGGCTGTAGTATCTGCAGACACAGAAAGCTTAAAGCTAGAGTTTTTGTCAAAAAGACAGAAAAACCTATTAGATGGGGGGGGGATGGAGATTTTGGTCACATTATATGGCCACATCATGTTAAGGCCACCACAGCGTCTACCTACTCCAGAATTGGTGGTACATGCATCACCTAAGGCAGAAAATGTGTTTTAAATGTGTCTGTGGTGTCATCTGCTTATGACATCACCTTGTGACTTGGTATGCAAATGAGCTACATTCAATGGAAAATGTGTTATGTGCCAAAAGGTGATGGCATAAACAGTAGACACCACAGACACATATAAAACACATCTCTTAATTTAAGCATGCACCTAAAACAATGTATAGATCATTTTTGATGTATTTTTTTTTTTATTCTCTATATTCACAGCATAAACCATGATTAGCTGATGGAGTTCCTTCAAGGGTGCAATTTGGCACACCCTGGCCAGCTGAGATTTTGCACTTTTTTTTTTACCATATAGAATTATCTATCAGCATTCCACCACATACCTCAATAATGCACCTACTGAAGACCGTATAGATAGAGTTGCTGATTCAGCACTTGAATGGTTTTACAGAATGTAAGTGGTGTAATTAAAAAAAAAAAAAAAAAAAAATTCGAAATGTTTCTTCCAAGCGTTTGATTAAGGGCATTATCCGTGAAAGAGATAATTCCAGGGACTTAACATAAGGCCAAAGAAGCCAGAGTTGGGGAGGGTCACTCACTTCTCAGTCACTCACACTTAAATCTTTTTTGTCTTGTCCGTCTATCAAACTTTGTACATTATCTGTCAGCAAATCTGTCTTGCATCTCTCTGTGCCAGTAACTATAACTATGTCGGGTGGGCTGAGAAAGTGGCAACTAAATTGCTTTCATTCCCCGGGCCAACAGTTGCCAGCCGTCCCCTGTGTGCAGCCATACAGTTCGATTGCAAAAGTAAGAGGCGTGGCACATTCCTTCAATACAGAATATACACGAGTCCAGGTACTGTGAGAGTGAAAACAGTCACATTACACCAGCAAAAAAGAGTAACGTCAGCTTAGATCAACAGTCGATCATATATATAGACCATTGAAACAGTACTAAAAAACATATGGGTATAGATGGAGCAGACACTCCAAGAATCATTAACTATACAGGACCATTAGGGTTTTGCAGTACATTTTGTGTAGTGGTAGTCCCATCTAACAATGGGTCCAAAAAGGTTGGAATATCATCTGGAGATGTGATAGTCAGCACTTCATTTGTGGTCACAGTCAGGGACTGGGGCAAGCCCCACCGATACCGAAACTTCATGTTGCAGAGATGTCTGGTGAGAGGCAGCATGGACCGTCTCCAAAGTAGTGTAGCGACAGGTAAGTCATCATATATTTCTGGTTGCGAGTCCTCAAACGTAATCAGAACTTTCTTCTGACCTATGACCAAGAAGGTCATTTTGTCTGACATCGAAGGGAATTCAGAGCCTTTCCGAATAAGGAACACATTGTTCAGTTGAAATTCCAGCTGGGTAGCGTCAGGCTTCAAAAAAAAAATAAGTCGTTTTTGGGGGACAGAGGGAGGAAGGCCCAACCTCCTCCTGAATGACCTGAATCCACAAGTTTGGGTGGCGCTGCCTGGAGTCTAGAGTAGCTACCTGCTGTTGCAAAGCCCACATTTCTGTCAAATCGTCAGATTTTGCGCGCCTCTGGCCTGTAACTTCCAAGGTTTCAATCTTAGTCTTCAGAGTGTTAACATCAGCGCGAATAGAAGCAGACTTGGACTTCCACAAACTCTGTAAATTTTGCTATAACCTCAGTATATCACCTTTGGTAGAAGGCGTCTCTTCAGGAGCGACCAATGTTGGCAGTGCGTGTTGACTGCCTGTCAAGGCTTCGTCGGAATCTTTAGCCAAAGTATCCGTGCTCTCTTTCGCTGGCCCTCGACAGGCTGAGGCCCAGTAGGCTGTGGCAGCAAATTACCTATGTCTGTTTTTTGTCTATTTTGCAGCTTTTTTGGAGCGTCTCCCCATCTCGGTGCCAAGCTTGTCTAGGTAAATATGGAGAGGAGGTAGCTATGGATATTAAGAATTTTTGTTTTTGTCAGAGGACCTCCTCTATCAATCAACGCCACTCATCAGCAGCTAGCTCTGCCCCCCGCCCCCCCCCCCCAATATAATATTTTATACACTGTAGTTTTCACCTCATTACCAAGAAATTGATCTGTTTTGAAAACATTAGCACTTTTTCTAGCATGCTTGATTAAAATGAATGTACATCATGTTATTTCTTCATCTGTACTCAGGCCTCTATAATAAAAAAAAATTCAGTTTTTAATGATCTTCTGGCTTTAAAAGAAGTGGATTGTTTTATTTGTTGGTCTTTAGGGAAGGTCTGTCTGCTCTAACAAAATGGTCTCCAGCGGCATTCTCGGAGAAAGTAAAATGTACTGTACAATATTATTTAGATATACAAATACCAAATGTATTCTCCTTTTTTTTTTTTACTTTTAGTGTTATTTTCTAGTGTTAAGTTTAAATCATGTGTCTAGTTAGAGTTTTCTAAGTGTAATACCGAGAATATTTTCACATTAAACAATTGAAGACCCCTTGGGTTTCTTATAGGGTCACGGTGAATGCAAAAAAAAATGATCAAGATCTATATATGTTGTTAGAAAAATTGCAAGCAAATACACAGATTAAGAGAAATGTTTTAAATTTGTCTCCCGTTTATGACATCACCTAGTGGCCTGATATGCAAATGAATACTTGTTTTTGTATGTGGAACAATTTATATATAAACCCCACTCTATATTATATGTATCTTAATCCAATCTACCTAGCATTGCCACGGTAACCCAGTTAATTATTAGTTGCAGTCTATTAACACTTTTTGATGGATCCTTCTATGAAGGGAATAGATTTTTTTTTAAAATTGACATTTTCTGATGAGGGATACATAACCAAAATACTGCTGTACAGCGGCCATATTGGGCATTCTGTACAATGTAAATTCTGTTTATACTCTATACCACAGATTGTCTTTGTTTCTTCAACTGTATGCCCCATTTTTACCTTCTAAATGCTTGAATATGGATTGTAGTGTAATCTTACTTGTGGCATTGTTTTTCAATTAAAAAAAAAACATTCTAACTTTTTTTGTGTGTGTCTGAACCAGTACACTGCGTTAGAAAATAAATACCTGGATAAATAAATCCATATAAAAGCTTTAAAAATACATTTGCAGATAGACATGTAGTACTGGGACTGCACCAGTCACATCAGATCTACGATGCCAGTCACATCAGATCTACGTTGCCAGTCACATCATATCTACACTGCCAGTCACATCAGATCCACGCTGCCAGTCACATCAGATCCACGCTGCCAGTCACATCAGATCCACGCTGCCAGTCACATCAGATCCACGCTGCCAGTCACATCAGATTCACGCTGCCAGTCACATCAGATTCACGCTGCCAGTCACATCAGATTCACGCTGCCAGTCACATCAGATCCACGCTGCCAGTCACAACAGATCTACGCTGCCAGTCACATCAGATCCACGCTGCCAGTCACATCAGATCCACTGACTGCCAATACACTGCCCTCGGAACAAGTAACCATCACCCAAACCGGTCGCGCCTCTGCTGGCAAGCTTCTTTTTTAAGGGGGTAGAGTGCTGACCTAGGCACACTAACACACTGGGGTCATCTCTGTTGGACACTGTGACCCCGGATCAAGCTCTGTGGCTCAATGTGACAAGCTCTGTGGGACATTGCGACTCTGTGGGGTTATGTTACCCTGTGGCAAGCTTTGTAGGATGGTGTGACCCTGAGTAAGCTCTGTGGGGGCATTGTGACATTATGGTGCTTTAATAAGGCATTTATTGGACCCAGGCGGCACCATGTCTAAGGCCAGTCCAGACAGCCCAGCAGTGCAGTATAGTTAATATCTATTAAGGTCTGTTTAACTCAAAGGGATAGTTACAGACGAAAATGAAGTGTTGTTATTTTGTTTACTTATTGCTGGTGATATTAGATATGTAGTTTTATAGCTTTTGTCCCAAATAACACAGACATCGTTTTTTCAGTATGAACACACAAATCTCTGTAAAAATGTAAAACCGGTTTTTAAAGAGGAGTGTCTGTAAAATGTTATCACGCCATTTTATGTGCTGCAGGGGGATCCGTGTTAAGTATGTGGCTTATGTGTTTTTTTTTTTGTTTAACTAACTGTATTTATAGTTTTATTCAACAAGAAGAATTGGTTTCCATTCAGTAGCTGTCATTCACGTACTTATACTCTGAAAGCAGAGAATAAAGAATGATCTGTACATTGTGCTCGCAGAATTGCAAGCAAATGCATACGTTAAAATAAATTATATATTTAAAATGTATCTGTAGGTTCTCCAGTTTAGGGGAGAGCTGGCAAGGGGGCAGAGGGACAATGAACCCCATGCTGCCATCTCACATGATTAAATGTGCTCGGGCTTGGACAGTTTTCTAGCTGCCCAGGGCATGTCGATTTCAACCTTTCTATACAATTGTCTCGTCTGTCTATCAATCCATATACATTATCTATCAACATATCCAGGACCAGCCTTGGGTGTTCAGGCATCTTGTGCAGGCCACCACCAAGGTGTCCCCCACACCGCAGTCACGGGCAGTAAAAAATGATGGTTATCCGATAATAAAAAATTGTTTTGTTGAAAAGCAATCCTTGTTTTTATTTCCTTCCTCTGCTCCCATTTTCTCTATTTCTCCTGCCCTCTTTTCATTACTGCACCCACAACCCTTGCCATTGCACCCACAGCATCTGATTGCACCCATATTACTTACCCCAGCACCTATGGCTTGCCCCAGCATCCACATGGTACACATGACTTGCCCTGGATCCCAGATTTGCACTCACAGGACTTGCCACGTTACCCAGAACTTTCCCCAGCACTCGAATTGCACTCACAGGACTTACCCCAGCACTCAGGACTTACCCCAGCGAACAGATGGCACTAAGGACTGTAGCATTGGAGTTCTCACTTTACGTTCCCTAAGTGAGTCTGAGCATGCAAGGAGCGTCTGGTAGCCTCCGTGGGTGTCTGTGAGCCTGGGCAGTGCACAGATATTTTCTGCCCCCCCTCCACTCTTCCCCATGCACAAAAAGGGCTGGTAAGGAGAGATCTTTAGATCTCCCCAGCCAGCGCCTCTGATGTCCCCAGGTTGTTGCACCCTGTGCGGTCAAACAGGCCCCCCCCCCCACCCTAAAGGCCAGCTCTGAACAGATCTATCTGTGTCCATGTTTGATAACTGGTAGGGTGATGAAGTTGCACCAAGGGCCACTAAATTGATTTTGCCACCCAGGTCAAAAGATGCCGCCCGTGCCACAATTCATCAACTGTGCCTTGCCATTTAATTTACATATTTCCCTGAAATTGATTCATTTGCATGCAAACAAGCCACAAGTTATGTCATGGACTGGAGTCACTATAAACACATTGAAAAACAAGCTTTCCTCTTCTTACATGTCCTTGCATTTCCGCCAAAAGGTTTTCCAAGAGGAGGAGAAGGAAGGGGTCTTCAAAAATGTCGTAAAAGGTCATTCCTCATTATGTGACTAGATAAGGGCCGATCTAACGTTTGAAACCACATTCAGTGTTTGGATACAATAGGAACTGTTAGTTACGCGAGTCCTGCATTAGTTAGGATGGGAATAAAATGCAGTTAGTAAGTGGACATTCTAGGTGTGGCTCAGGGCTTGAAACGCTCCTTTGGTAAATCTGATCAAAGTCCAACTGTCTGATACAGAAAGTTTATTGCTAGAAAGTGAGTGGTTGTAGCAAAATGCGTCAGACAATTCCGAAACGTGCTTTCTAGAGCTGTCTATGCCATACAATACGTAACCAAGGAAGTACCGTACATTGTTACGGTGTCATTCCAAACAATGGTTCCCAAGTAAATCATCGATGAACCTGTAACTGAATTCGGAGGGCCACTCCAAGCAAAAACTATTTGCATACTTGTTATGCTACTATGATCTATTAAATAATCTTCTCATGTGTAATAAAATGCTTGCCAGTGGCTTTTATCTACGTAAGCCCAGAGAGGCCAATTATGTTTTATATTTTTCTTTCTTGTTTTCTCAAGATAACAAGTTTTTTTTTTTTCGAGAAAACAAGTCAGAAAAATCTTAAAAATACACGGCTTCCATAATTATCATACTGTTTTTGTTTTTTTTTTTAAATGCAGAATAACATAAATGCCTCATTTCCCCTACCCAAACCTTTGTTTACTACTTACTGGGTGCTGTCATACTACTAAGATGTGTGTCCTTGCACTTTCACGCATGCGTGAGCGCATGCTGTTGATGCACTGCCCCTATACTGCTGATAGTCAGCGATCATATAGCGCATGCATGGCATCAACATTGTGGCTGTATGTGATCAACATGCGCGTAGCATTCAAGAAAGAGCGGAAGGCACACATCTTCCATCTGATCCAACCCAACATGATAGCTCCCAGTAAGTAGTAATCCAGGGCTTAATAAGATACTTTATTAGTATTCTTTCATTAAAGCATTTCTATTTAAAATGCCTACACATGATCGCTGACCGTTTTCCCATAACAGTACATGACCTACGTTTGTCCAGGCACAATAGTTTTTTTTTTTTTTTTTAATGCACCGAACAAACCACAATAAAGCAATAAATGTTAAAAATCATAGGCGGTATCGACACTGGGGCAGGAAATAAAGTATGTCAAATGTGAAGACGGTGATGTGTGTGGGCGTTTGTGAGCACCCCCTTGGGGATGGGAGGCTAACCTGTCTATCAATCCCAACCAAATCATCTTACCAGTAACTCCACGCACCAGAGAGATCACTCCTCAGGAGATTAAGGAAGCCACAACACAGTTCAGACCAGCTGTCTGAGTGGCATGTGGGTGTGCATCATGTTACTCAACATCGGTTCCCACACCTCTTTTATAGAGTTCCCGGGATAGAGACACACTACCCTGCTTTATATGTAACCAGTTGCCATCCCTTGGATCACAACGTGGATCGGCACCAATATTGTTCAGTGTGGTCATTTACTGGGTTCTGTGGTGGACAATTGAACGTTCTATGGAACCTTCACAAACCTTGCCACAGACACTGGTGTCCTTTCACTGACTATTTGCCTGTCCCTGAGTTGAGTCTGTTTCTTTTTCCTGTACCAAAATGAACGGTGGAAGTAATCGATCGCTGCTTAGCCGGTGTTGCTGTAATGCCTCAATGATGAGGCATCCAGCAACACCAAAATCCACCACCAGATTGACCACTGTTCCCTCTCTGGAGCGATGATCAAACGTGCAATACTGGAAGGCAGCATGCCATTCCAATACAGTGCTGCCCTGTTGGGGGAAAGATCTTCAGAATGAATTGCTTTCAGTTGCTCCTCTGCAGTTGCCAGACTCCCCCTAGAGACAGCAACATTACAGTAAAAAAGGTCTAGGGTTAAGGTAAAAAAAATAAAAAAAAAGTAACTGTAGGAGAAAATGGTTAGGAGAAAAACACTACTTTCAGTTATTGCCATCTATCTTGCAAAAAAGCAACAGAAACACATGTAATCATTAGATTTAAGTAAGAAAGTATGACCCAAACACAAGACAAAACCAAATCACACAATGCTAAAAAATAAAAAAGGAGAGATATGGTGGGGTTTGTCACCTAACCACAAATTATAGTGAGAAATGTACACTCACAAGATTAGCTTTATGGTATAAGAGAGGAGCAAAGCACAACCCTTTTAAATTAGCACCCGACTTAGACACAAACTTCAGGCATGGATTCCAAAACGATGATGTTTAATGTGGGAACCAAAGCGTAAAAGACCATGCGGTAACTGCTTACACAATCCAGTAAATCAAAATATCTGGAAATGGGGAGCACAGGTTATTCTGTAATACTCATTGCAGTGAGGATTTTAATAAGCCTGGGGGCTTATCATAATCCATTGCCATCCTCCCACAAATTCGGGGCGATGGACAGGGTGAGTTGATCCTGGTTACCTTAATGGTTATGCAGACCCGGGTAAACCATTATTTTTTGTATTTATTGATCAGCGTCAAAATCCTCCCTCTCTCTCACTAACACGATCTGATCTAGTGCCACAGAGATAAAGAGAGAGAGGAGAGAGATATACTGTGTACGAGAAAAAAAGTAAAAAAAAATAAAATCACAAACACACTTTTTTTTTTTTTTTTTTAACATTTTTAGTCTTCATTACATTTTATACAGTACACATAACATCTAAAAACGGTCTCAAAAAAAAAAATCCCTATCTGTCAATGTATAACATGGGGGGATTGATCTAAGAAAAAGTAAGCTTTCACTTTTATTGAAATCCAGCATTACTAAAGTTGAAAAATGGCTCTTGTCCCAAAATGATTATCAAAAACATGAAGAGCTACCCGCTCTGTTTTTTTACCCCGCCAAAAGGTGGCGCTGGGACAGTGGCATAGCTAGGGGATTGGCTATCCAGGGCACGCCCTGAGTTTGCTGCCCCTCTCAATACACACTTTTTTTTCACTCCTTAAGGCCAAAGCACCATCCTTCAGAAAGCGCTTTGTATTAACAGGTCGCCAAGCTCTATACACAATAGAAAACCGTGTCTTTTTTTTTTGCTCCTGGCCCTGATCAGATTGATTGGGAGCCACGCAGGCAGAGACCTGCTCAGGATATTTACAAAGCCCGTGGCTCCCTTCCAAAGCTCCCGGAAGTTAAGGAACACCGCGGTTTGGTTTAATGTGGCCGGCGCTCTCTTTGAGTGCTGCCCTGCTGTGCTACTACACCGGAAAGTGTTTTGGGCACTAAGGTGGCACTGGGATACTGTGCTGGGACAAAGATGCCACTGGGCAAGGTGCTTGGGGACAATGATTGGGGGTGCTAAACAGGAAGAGGTGTGGCCTGGACAGGAATGATTAAATAAAGAGTAGGGGGTGCGTGAGTCTAGTCAGGCCTAGGGCAGCACAAATCCTAAATGCACCACTGCATACAACATCATTAAATTATCCACTATCTGGATTTTTTAAGCAGAAAATTTTAAACAAATAACATTTGATTTACATTTTGTATTTATGTTTATTGACATTTTATTCTAATATTTTTTTTATTTTATTTTTATTTGGCGACTCCAGGGACCAAAGCATTGACATGATACTGGGAAAACCAAGGCATATTGTTATACAATACGTTACTTCCGTATAAAATCCCACCAATATGGATCCCCTCCGCTACTGGTTGGAAGTCAAGTGATTTAATTACAATGTAACATTATGAAGTAGGAAACCTTACTCCGCGCTGAATGATCCTTTCCATTCGCCAATCAGATTTCTATTCTGAAATAGTTTTAAACTGTACTACTCACAACGGGCCAGCAGGAGGCGATGCTGTACCACTATTCAAATAAATAAATCTCCCCCCTCCCCCCCCCAAAAAAAAACTTTTTATTTACTTGCTAAATTGTTCTGATTGTGCAGTTTTTGAAATGTCCCATATTAGTTTTTTGGTTTAAGGTGAATTTATTGTTGTTGTAAGTTTAGCAGTGTACACCCCAGACCGACAGAAATATACATTTTGTCGTCTTCGTTTCTTATTATTTTATTTTTGTTCGATTTAGCAGGAATGACTAGGCAATGGTCATTGTGCGCGATAGAAAGTAGATGTTAGCAGCTTAACATATATGTTTTAATTACCTTGGACACAATAGAATTCAGTACACTCTGTTCTACACTCTGAGTCGTTTTTTGTTAATCCCTTTATTTATTCTGTTTATTTTAACGCCACAATTATTGATATTGCACGTCTAATATTATTTATTTACATTCTACTTCTCCCTTTTAACCTGTTTAATTGACATTTAATGTCAATTTTAAAAAGGAATGCTGTTATGACAGATAACAAATCAAGTACCCTGCAGCCATTTTGCTTCATGTTACCAGGGGGCAGACATCTTGTTTAGATTTTCGATGGAAGATCTGACAGGATATTCCTTTTTTTTTTTTTTAATTGCAAAATATATTGTAACAATAATATATATTGAAATGACAAGACATTATTTTTTGTGAAGGGGGGTTTCATCCTTGTTTTTCTCTTTTTTTTTTTTATTTCTCTTTCCCTTTTCCTATACCCCTCCCTCCTCCTTTCCCTTTTCCTATACCGCTCCCTCCTCCTTTCCCTTTCCTATACCCCTTCCCTCCTCCTTTCCCTTTTCATATACCCCTCCCTCCTCCTTTCCCTTTCCTATACCCCTTCCCTCCTCCTTTCCCTTTTCCTATACCCTTCCCTCCTCCTTTCCCTTTTCCTATACCCTTCCCTCCTCCTTTCCCCTTTCCTATACCCTTCCCTCCTCCTTTCCCTTTTCCTATACCCCTCCTCCTCCTTTCCCTTTTCCTATACCGCTCCCTCCTCCTTTCCCTTTCCTATACCCCTTCCCTCCTCCTTTCCCTTTTCCTATACCCCTCCCTCCTCCTTTCCCTTTTCCTATACCGCTCCCTCCTCCTTTCCCTTTCCTATACCCCTTCCCTCCTCCTTTCCCTTTCCTATACCCCTTCCCTCCTCCTTTCCCTTTTCCTATACCCCTCCCTCCTCCTTTCCCTTTTCCTATACCGCTCCCTCCTCCTTTCCCTTTCCTATACCCCTTCCCTCCTCCTTTCCCTTTTCATATACCCCTTCCCTCCTCCTTTCCCTTTTCCTATACCCCTCCCTCCTCCTTTCCCTTTTCCTATACCCCTCCCTCCTCCTTTCCCTTTTCCTATACCCTTCCCTCCTCCTTTCCCTTTTCCTATACCCCTCCCTCCTCCTTTCCCTTTTCAAATATATGCTTTTATTCGTCTTCCTTGACAAGAAAACTGTTCAATACCTACAAAAAATACATTAAAAAAAAATGCCAGACATAGAATTTTGATACAATGTATTAATAAATCGTTATGAACTTCAGTATCATAGATATCAAATAACCGGAAGAGATCCTTCAAACATCATGAATACCAATAAATACAGGGGTGATCAATGAATTTGATTAGTGTTTTGTTATGGCAATGTATAATGAATAGAAAACCACAAAAAATGAGATACGTATGGAGTGGCACATGCTGTTACATTTGTTATAAATAAACTCCTGTTAGGGCAGGACAACCTCATTGTGTTTACATTTGTTTAGCCATGGGGACCATATTTTTCGAAACGAAGTTATAGACTTATCATTTACTTAGAAAGGTTTCTCTCGTAGATATTGATGGTCAATTCAGGTTGCAGGTTCAGGTGAGAACTTTGTTCCTTACATCGGTGTCAGTGTATATTAGACCAAGACACGTTCAATTTAATATAACTGGGAAGTACCAGATATCATCTGTGGAAGAGTTTATAATCTGCAAATTCACACAATGAATGGCCTTCCTTGTGGTGACGCCCAACTTCGGACATGATGTCCAACATTCTGAACAAGATGGCCGCCTCCTCATGGAGCTATACAGAACAAAGAGAGTTCAACGAGACACTGGATTCATATCGTCTCTCAATTTCCAAGCGTCTGTGACTTTCTTGACGTCTTGTGTGTGAATCCGGCTAGAACAACCCAACCTGGTACCTATAGAATAAAAAAAAAAAATTTCTAAAGGTACGATTTTGCTTTTGCTTACGTACATACAGCTGAATTGTTACTAAGCAGGCGGGACAATTAAATGGTAATTCTATTTTTCTGCGAGTGGGAGCAGACTAGACAGGCATTCCAGCCAAAGTGATGTTTTAAAGGTAGAAATGCATCCCCCCACCCCCACCCCCCTTTGTCTCTTTCCTAGTATAGCGTTTGATGGTGCATTAGAGATGATCGAACATGTCCTCAGGCAGAGTAAAATGTGCTCACTGCAAGTCACTGCCCCATAATCCCTGCCTCACCCTGATGGGCAAAAAAAGGAGGAGGAGGGAGGCTTAAGAGGACCACCCAAAGGGACAAACTCATTCTAGGTAGTTTTCCTTTCTCGGCTTCCCTGTTTAATCCATACAAATAAACTTCAGTTACACTAAACACAATTAGTTAGAAGGCAGGATCAGGTTTGATGGGGGAGGCCTATTCTCTGTGCCGTTCTTCCAAACCAGGCTCTATTTACACAATGGCAGAGTGTAGTCTGACAAACGCATTAAGGGGTTAAAGATATTAACCCGTTAAACGTCAGTCAAGCATGCCACCCATCTTGTCCCAACAAGGTGCGGGTTATGTTGCCAAACTCTCAAATTTAAAAAGAAAAATACTAATTTCCAATGAATTAAAGACATAATATGGGATTTAATACATTTTTTTAAAAATCAAAATGCACAATATTTCCATGAAGTTTTTTTTTTTTTCATTTTTATATAATACCCAGCTGAATCTTGTGGTTATTATTTGCTTATTTAAGAGTTGTATGTAATTCCTAATGTCCAGCAACCCTGTACAATGGGGAGAAACCCCATCTAGCGTGGAACCAGGATTGGGCCTGGAGGGGAGCGGCAAAAACCATTTAGTTGGCCTTGGTGCCACATCATAAGCCCACCTCATGTCATCAGAGATGGACACACATAGACACGCGAGACAGACAAGGCATTTGGACAGAAAGATCAAAAATGTTACCCACTGGGGCATTTAAAACTTAAGAAGTGGTGCAGCCCCAACCCACTGAGAGAGATTAGAGAGCAGTCCACCCCCTGTCCCCCTGGTAGGGTTGCCACCTGGCCGGTATTTTACCGGCAGGCCGCACCCATACAAGTTATATGTTATTTTTTTTAAAGGACAGTTAGAGCGCTTTGCCCCCCCCTATCCCCTCCCCCCCTATTTTCCCCAAAATATTATTAAAAACTAGTACAACACGAACACTGACCCACTTATCCCAACTAACTGGTTTATAAAAATAAAGGTTCCCAGATCCCCCCACTCCCAAAAAAAAAAAAAAAAGAAAACCACAGCATGCGCATGCAGGGGTAAACTGTAATTCAATGACTATATTAAAAAAATGATGTATAAAAAACATTAATGAGAAAAATCAAAATGAGGACCATAAACTAAGAAGGAAACTGATCACAGTCTGGGAAGGGTTAACTTTCTAAAGGAAATTTCGAGCATTACTTTTGTAGGACTTTTTTTTTATATATATATATATATATTTTTAATGCTGCCTTTCTTAAAATGATGTATACAAATAGAGGGGATTGGACCTACAATTTTTATTCTTTTACTTTGCACTCGGTCCAGAAATAACTGGGGGAAATGGGGGGGGGGGCGGGGAGTGCAAAAGAGTAGTGCATAATACAAGCCCGTCTATTTTATTGCAGACCCCCTTACGAAATCTGAACGGATACAAGGTCAGCAGAAACGTCCAACACTCGAAAAAGGCCCTTAGGCCAATGTTAAGTCTATGGAGACAGTAGCAAGGCCGGTATATTTTTCGGAACAAAAGGTGGCAACCTTATAACTGAGAGCCGAGACAGTGCTATGGTCCTGCAAAACCTGTCATCAATTATGACTCGCGAGCTGACGAGAGATACTTCTTTGGCCGGTTTGCATGACTTTGGAGCACACACATGCACATCTTTTCCATATTAATACAGGACACGCATCATATGAAAAAAAAAAAATATATAGTGCAGTCTAATCCTACCTATTTTGTGCTTTTTATCTGCAAGTAAGCGTTCAGACTGGCCCCATTTCATCCTCAGAAGGCCGCTGTGGTCGTCGATCAATGTAGATTGCAGATTGCGATACAGGTTAATGTGTAACATGTGAATTCTTAGATTTAAACATGAGATGTTCTATTATTATTACTATTAGCTGTCTAACTTTTTGACAATTTTTTTTTTTAGCTTTATAAATCATACCGTTGGATGGAGTTAAGATGGAAAAGACTATGGGGGTCATGTACTAAACAAGTGCAGTGGGGAAAAAAGTAGGTAAAACACGAGTAAGGAGCAATTTGCGACTATTCGTAACATTTTATTTTTATCTAGCGCGCATTTTTCCGGTTGTGCTAATAAATAGCGATTCGATTTGCGCGCGCTAAAGAGTTTTGCGCATATTTTGTGAAAAATAATTCTTATTTGTGTGTGAAAATTACACCAGCTTTTAGCGAGCGCTATCAAGAGAGGTAGGAAAAAAATTCGCAAAATTGCCTGTTTTTATTGGCAATTTGCGCGTATGTACTATCGGGGTGTTAAATGTTTAGGACATTGCAATAGAAGCAAAGCGCGAAAATAGTTTTGCACATAAAATATATTTTTTTTTAGTACAGGCCCCTCTTAGTGAACACATACAGTTAGGTGGAGTCAATAAAAATGTAGTTCATACACTGGTAGAAAACCATAGCATGTTTGTCCCAAGATTGATTGAGCGGATATGCAAGGTGACGTGGTGGCAGGAGCACTAAGGAAGGTCGGCTGAGGCGTGGTGCCCATAAGTAATGGCTGCATAACTGGACTGATAGTTCGATCTCATGGAAAGAGGCAATCACCCTTCCCCAGCATACAAAGCCTTGCAGCTCCATCCATCAATAATGACCACAAAGAGGACCCAGACTCCTACCACACGGGCGAGGCCTAGCTCAGGCCCAAACAGATGTCTGTGGTTGCTGTGTTCCTTGTGCAGAGGAGGCTTGCCAGGCATTTCGGATCTGGACTAACCATAAGGATTAGCCTAATATTTTAATGGAGAGGTCTCCTCTATAACTGTTACTGTGGCCATAAATTGGTTGATGCCCTTCCTGAGTAGGTACCATCCTGTAAGATGGCTATTTCTGTGCTTCCCATTCTGAGTCGGGGATGTGATTCCCACTTCTTTTTTTGTGTTTGTATTGCACTCTTAAAACACTCGCGAAAATAAAACTCTGCGAATCATTATATTCTCCATTGTCACCAACTGTAACATAAACCGAAAGACACAAAACCATAGCTCAGTATCTCAAGGCAAGTACAACGCACAACACGCGGAAGTGTCGTATTCGAAACATGGCGCAATCAGTATGGTCCCGAGATATGAATTTCATCGCTTTTCTGCACTGGAAGATAACTACTTGACAAGTATTATTAAATACTTTTTTTTAAAATGTAATCATATCTTTAGAAACCGAATTTCTTCTTGGATTCAGTGATTGGTAACTTAGTGATAACAGAGTTTTCGAGAAGAAGCGCTCATAAAATCCATGACGACAGAGCTTGGCCAACCATTGCGTGCTTTTACCATACTTGCCCAATTATTTCAATTGAACTCCTGGGACAAAAAGGGGCACAGGTAAAAAAAAAAAAAGAAAACAAATTAGGGTAAATGGGGTAGCTCAAATTCTACTAAAGTGTCAGCCAACTTTCTTTAGTCCTAGGAATCAAGTTCTGGTTCTTATGTTGTTTACGAGTTCGATAACATTGGTTCTTTATCAACGCATACTGCTATTGAACATATCGAGCCAAGCAAACCGCTGGGATTAATCGCTCGGAAGATCGCGAAAGACTGTTTTACATCCTACACCTTGATGTTTCGCCGCTGTACACTAACGTTGAGCGTTGAAAGAAACTAATTCTCCGCAACCAGGTTCAAAAAAAAAATACAAAAAAAATACAAAATTTGAAAAATATTTTTCTATCGCTCTAATCTGGAATCCTCCTGCCAAAAGAGAAGCCAGATCAAGAAAAGTATTATGTTTGCTTTAGGAGGCGTTCACAGGAAAAATATTTTGGTGGCAGCCCATCTGATTCAAATCATGGCGATTTAAACCCAAATCCTTTTTAATAAAAAATTTCACATCACAGGTTTCGGCTGTAGCCTGAAGCTTTGGGGGGGGGGGGGGGGGGGCAATTGCTGAGATGGATAACACACATTGTCTGGGAGAAAAATATTGGGCCAAACTCCGTAAAAAGGGGTGTGTCCCCAAGGTGAAGGATGTAAGTGTAGCTGCTCCTAATTTCAGCAGAAGAAAAGAAAGATGTCACGGAAAAGCGGAAAAAACACTCACACACACATCAGGCCTTCTCTATAAATGGAAGTATGTGTAAAATTCAACCTTTAAACTGGAGACCTGAAATCAAAGGAAAACATGATTTTTTTTTTGTATTTTTGACCATACAGGTAGAAACCATTGAAAAATACACTGTGTGTAAGCCTCCTAAAGTAAAAAAATAAATCCTTTTAATTGAAAGATTGCATCAAGCGTAGGCATTGTAAACAGAAATGTTTTAAGGAAAGAATACAAAAAAAATTACCTTTATTGCTTGTATAGATTTATCAGGGGGGGGGGGGGGGGACATCTTGGATTAGATGATGGGATGATATGACTCACCCAAGATTATAAAGATGTCAAAAATGGAGCAATAGAGAATTTTATTATTTCATTAACCCCTTCCCGACCGATGGTGCTTTGGTCCCTAACGACCGAAACACCATCAGCGTTTTTTTGTTCCTGGGTCCCGCGATACTTTGTGACGTCACATGTCTATTCCATACATCCACTACCCTCTCCGTAAAGTAATACTTTCATTAGTCCCTGGCCTTATCTTATCTCGAGGATAGCCTTATACCTATCCCATGCATGCTTAAACTCCTTCACTGTATTAACCTCTACCACTTCTACTGGAAGACTATTCCATACATCCACTACCCTCTCAGTAATGTAATACTTTCATTAGTCCCTGACCTTATCTTATATCTAGGATAGCCTTATACCTATCCCATGCATGCTTAAACTCCTTCACTGTATTAACCTCTACCACTTCTACTGGAAGACTATTCCATACATCCACTACCCTCTCAGTAATGTAATACTTTCATTAGTCCCTGACCTTATCTTATATCTAGGATAGCCTTATACCTATCCCACGCTTGCTTAAACTCCTTCACTGTATTAACCTCTACCACTTCTACTGGAAGACTATTCCATACATCCACTACCCTCTCCGTAAAGTAATACTTCCATTAGTCCCTGACCTTATCTTATATCTAGGATAGCCTTATACCTATCCCACGCATGCTTAAACTCCTTCACTGTATTAACCTCTACCACTTCTACTGGAAGACTATTCCATGCATCCACTACCCTCTCAGTAAAGTAATACTTTCATTAGTCCCTGGCCTTATCTTATATCTAGGATAGCCTTATACCTATCCCATGCATGCTTAAACTCCTTCACTGTATTAACCTCTACCACTTCTACTGGAAAGCTATTCCATACATCCACTACCCTCTCAGTAAAGTAATACTTTCATTAGTCCCTGGTCTTATCTTAGATCTAGGATAGCCTTGTGTCTATCCCAGACATGCTTAAAATCCTTGACTGTATTAACCTCTACCACTCCCGCTGGAAGGCTATCCCATGCATCCACTACCCTCTCAGTAAAGTAATACTTTCATTAGTCCCTGACCTTATCTTATAGCTAGGAAAGCCTTATACCTATCCCATGCATGTTTAAACTCCTTCACTGTATTAACCTCTACCACTTCTACTGGAAGACTATTCCATACATCCACTACCCTCTCAGTAACGTAATACTTTCATTAGTCCCTGACCTTATCTTATATCTAGGATAGCCTTATACCTATCCCATGCATGTTTAAACTCCTTCACTGTATTAACCTATACCACTTCTACTGGAAGGCTATTCCATACATCCACTACCCTCTCAGTAAACCAATACTTTCATTAGTCCCTGGCCTTATCTTATATCTAGGATAGCCTTATACCTATCCCATGCATGCTTAAACTCCTTCACTGTATTAACCTCTACCACTTCTGCTGGAAGACTATTCCATACCTCCACTACCCTCTCAGTAATGTAATACTTTCATTAGTTCCTGGCCTTATCTTATATCTAGGATAGCCTTATACCTATCCCATGCATGCTTAAACTCCTTCACTGTATTAACCTCTACCACTTCTACTGGAAAGCTATTCCATACATCCACTACCCTCTCAGTAAAGTAATACTTTCATTAGTCCCTGGTCTTATCTTAGATCTAGGATAGCCTTGTGTCTATCCCAGACATGCTTAAAATCCTTGACTGTATTAACCTCTACCACTCCCGCTGGAAGGCTATCCCATGCATCCACTACCCTCTCAGTAAAGTAATACTTTCATTAGTCCCTGACCTTATCTTATAGCTAGGAAAGCCTTATACCTATCCCATGCATGTTTAAACTCCTTCACTGTATTAACCTCTACCACTTCTACTGGAAGACTATTCCATACATCCACTACCCTCTCAGTAACGTAATACTTTCATTAGTCCCTGACCTTATCTTATATCTAGGATAGCCTTATACCTATCCCATGCATGCTTAAACTCCTTCACTGTATTTACCTCTACCACTTCTACTGGAAGACTATTCCATGCATCCACTACCCTCTCAGTAAAGTAATGCTTTCATTAGTCCTTGGCCTTATCTTATATCTAGGATAGCCTTATACCTATCCCATGCATGTTTAAACTCCTTCACTGTATTAACCTATACCACTTCTACTGGAAGGCTATTCCATACATCCACTACCCTCTCAGTAAACCAATACTTTCATTAGTCCCTGGCCTTATCTTATATCTAGGACAGCTTTATACCTATTCCACGCATGCTTAAACTCCTTGACTGTGTTTACCTCTACCACTTCTGCTGGCAGGCTATTCCATGCATCCACTACCCTCTCAGTAAAGTAATACCTCCTGATATTACTTTTAAATCGTTGCCCCTCTAATTTAAGACTATGTCCTCTAGTTGTAGTAGTTTTTCTTCCTTTAAATATACTCTCCTCCTTTACTGTGTTGATTCCTTTTATGTATATAAATGTTTCTATCATATCCCCCCTGTTACGTCTTTCCTCCAAGCTATACATGTTAAGATGCTTCATCCTTTCCTGGTAAGTTTTATCCTTCAACCCATGAACCAGTTGAGTGGACCAAAAACATTTTGGTCTTGCAGTGTGACCCCGGTAAATGACAGGGGCAATGTACGGAGCGATTGTGGAGTGGAGGGCCTTGTAGGTAAAAGATAGATTTTTCTTTATTTCAATTTTATCCTAGACCAGACGGGAAGCGAGTGGTGGGCTTTGCAGAGCGTAGCGACGAGTGAGAAAGATGAGCCTGGCAGCTGCATTTTTAAACTAAGTTGCTGGGGAGAAAAATGATCGAACCAGAGATAGGCGTTTAACAGAAGTCTAGACAATTCTGTTTTTTTATTATTACTGATTTGGGCATACTATATTTGGGCATCTAAACCCCAAATCAAATGGCCAAAGCTTAAACAAAATAATGTCGGATGCTCATCTGTCTTGAGGGGCCACCTGTAATCTGTTTCATGTTCTGTCAGACTCGCATGTGTTTCTATAGCACATGTGTAATTGGAAAGATGTGCATATGGAGGTTAAGGAGAGGTAAGGGTTGTTTGAAGGTTAGGGTTGAAAGTAAATACAGAGAATTGAGGAAGAGTATTTCTGTGAGGAGGAGAGCGACGGGACAAACTATTGGCTTCAAGAAATGAAAACGAAGAACGGGATAAATTTGGTAAAAAAAAAAAAAAAAGTGGTATATGGATCTTAAAGGACAACTGTTGGCAAAAAAAATTCAGTTTTAAATTAAGTAATAATTATTTTATTATTCTTTCATTAAAGAAATAAAATTCTTTAATGAAAGAATAATATTAATAATAAATAGAAGTACCTTTCTGAACCCTCCTATAGCTCGATCGGGGGTGGACATCTTCGGTCAGATGAAGGAAGATTTGACCCAAGATTCTAAAAAATATGTCTGTCCCCGGATAGAGCTGCATACAGCAGACGATGTTCAAGATATGCTACCACACCCAGTAAACTCTTAGCACTGATTTACTCGCACTTCCACGAACCGCTAGTCTTCCTGGCCAGTGCCAGTCTTTGGAAGCAGGTTATCTATAGACAGCATCACTAATGGACCAGGCCTCTATGTTTCTGCACTTTTAGATGCATGGTGTGGCACCAGTTATCTGCTGTTGATGCACACTAGACATGTGCAAAACTAAAATTTTCATTTCGTTTTCGTCCATTCGGACGAAAATGTTATTTATTTCGTCTAAAACGAATTTCGTTCATTACTGCATTCGTTTCAGACGAAATTCGTTCATTATTTTCGTTTCGTTTTATTCGTTCGTTTTATAGAATACGTGTAATACTATTGGCTTTCTATAAACCGAACGAGAGCCCCATTCATAAGAAATTCTTATGAATGGGGCTCTCGTTCGGTTCATAGAAAGGCATTAGTACTACACGTATTCTATAAACCGAAAGTCTATAAACCGAACGTTCGGTTTATAGACTTTCGGCTTATGGAATACATGTAATCCTATTGCTATTCTATAAACCGAACGTTCGGTTTATAGAATAGCCATAGGATTACATGTATTACATAAGCCGACAGCCTATAAACCGAACGTTCGGTTTATAGGCTGTCGGCATTTCACTACACGGAGACAGAGTCTCCATTCATAAATTTATGAATGGAGACTTTGTCTCCGTGTAGTGAAATGCTATTGTATTCTATAAACCGACTCTATTTCGGCTTATAGAATGCAATAGTACTACGAATGGACGAATGAACGAATGATTTTCATTTATTAACCATTCGTTCATTCGGCTTTCGTTAGATTAGCATTTTCGTTATTCGTTTTTCGGACAAATGGACGAAAATGCTATTTTCGGACGAAAATGCATTCGTCCGAAAACAAATGCACATGTCTAATGCACACACCTATTGCAGACTCTCTCGATGCAGTGTGCTCTATACTTCCACCTTCCTAGAAGCGCTGGTGTTACTGGGCCTGTGTGTTTCATTCACTCTTGTTGCCTCAACCCAGTCTGCTTTCTTAGTAAACAGGGGCTTCACAGTCCGACCTACAGGTATTAATGCCAAACGAAACATTCACCAGTTAGACTCGTTAAATAGAGAAGTGCAGCTTCCCCGGAGCATTTGTAGCTCCACATATATTCACACACACACAAAAAAGAACAATCTCTCGCTTCAAATAGTTGAAAAGTATTTTCTTCCTTTATTTTGTAATCCTTATTAAAAAAAAAATAAAAAAGTCCCATATATGGTCAGTGCCCAGCAGCAGTTCTTCCGCCTCACGCGTTTCGCACGATAGCACGTAATCCTAGTCTGCCTACTTCCTGTCCTGAACTCTGTGTTTTGATGATGAGTCATATCTCCTTTTTTGCACTTCTGCTTCAGACCTGATTTACTTCCCTGAGGCTCAACCTAACGGAAAGTTAAGTCACTTTAGAGTAGGGGGGGGGGGAGTACGTAAAGGTGGGGCACTATGGGTACCACACAATAGGGGGATGCCAGATCAGGACCACCTCCCATTCTCCCTGGTAGTGGTGCGCTCGATATTAGGGTAGCAAGGAGTGCAGCGGTAAGGGGCGAAGTCTGTGTCGGCACAAACTTCGTGCTCCACCCCTAGCGCTCTGTGACTTAAATCAATTCTGTGCATCATGCGATATCCTGGTGCTCAATTCTGATCAAAGTCATCTGCATGTGAAAGAAATGTATCTTTAGTTGGTATCTATAGATTCCCGCCTCTGCTTTGGAGTATACCAGGTACCTTCCTCTAACACTTCAACCCTGGAAAGTCTATACCTGCCTCGGTCTGGCATCGAACAAGAGGGTGGTCTTTACTTGCTAACTGTGCAGACCACATAGAGTGACCCAGACAAAGCGATTTGTGCAAATCTCAATCAATGCACCCTGGTTTTGAGGGTGCTCTGTATAAACTCGGAAGAGACATGGACCCAACATTGGTTGATTTTGTATGGAGCTCGGCAGATACAACCTCAACATATTGACTCTTCGCTGAGTTCCTTACACAACCGCCAAGGTGAACCGACATGAACCTCCTAAGGTTACTGGTGAATTCACAATCGTATGAACATGGGATGTGTAACAGATCATTATCACCTTGGCAGTGAGCTAGAGACAGATAAAGACTTTTGTAAACAGGTCTTTTTTCTTTGCCACACTTTTATGCAATTTCTTTTAGGAGATTCACCTAACTGAGTGATTTCTCGGGTACTCTTCCTGGATGGTTCTTTAGGTTTGTAGGTCTTTACATGTCAGGGGGTCCTCAACATTCACCATAAAGTGTTTGTTTATTACGGTTTCTCACTTAATCAGTGGGATGTAAAGTTTAAAAAAAAACCTTCAGTAGGGTGGTGGAGATTTTCCCCCAAATTTCAGGTGGACTTTTGTGCAATTTTCTTTCATTTATTCGTGGCTCCTACCAGCACTATAAGGTTCTGGGTGTGCTGTAGGCGGCGCAAATGATTACCTTGTGTCACGAGCTAAGGTGATTTTGTGGCGTGAGGTGAGATAACGACACTATTCCTGCATGAGGCAACTGAAGCACTAGCCTCTGGCACACTCAACTGAGGGGAAACCCTGATGATGTCCAAATAACTAGACTGCTGACCTCACATGCAATCGCGTGTCCCATCGCGTGCAGGACTTATCAGACCACAGCGAGGAATATAAGGCCCAGAGTGCAGCAACGTGCATGGAAAGGAGTTGGTCTCTGCCTCAGATAGAGGCAAAGACCCAATGCTCCCTCAACCCCACTGACCACCAGGGAAGAGCCCACAGAGACCAACAGTGAGGAAAAGTACCTTCCAACCAGCAAAAGCAGCCCAAGAATGGGGTGTATATAATTTCATTTTTCAGCCAAAGTTTGGCATTGAAATTATAAAAAAAAAAATGGGGGGGGGGGGGGGGGGCATGATTGTTATATTTCGGGTGAAGAAAGAGCTAGCTATGGCTCTGTGCGCCACTTTTTTATGGGACCTTCTATGTTTTTGAAGTGTTCCTGTTTCCTGATTTTTAACTGAAGTATTTAAAGATTACTTACGTTCTGGGATTAGAACTGACATTGATCTCGGCTCTTGGCGGCATTCGTGGCTTTGGATTGACGGCCATCAACATCGTACGGCTGACACTCTAACAGAGGAGAGCGGACTGTCTTTTTCCTGTTTCTTTTGCTGGGGGCAGGGCTGAGTCAAGCTTGTCTAGACGATATGAGCTTGCTATTGCTCTGTCAATCAATTTGTCAACTTTGATACAGGTTTATGGGAGCATAAACCCAACAGATCGCTTGTGGCTACTCTCTGTATGGGATAATGCAAGTTAAGGCCACCCTTGGAGATGAAGCCACCAGGTGCTGCAGGCTTGAGCAATGCATTGCTCAGTATGAGTCGTTGAAGGCGTAAAAGGATGTCATTGGCTTGTCCAGAAGTTCCGCCACAGGAAGTCACGAACCCCTGATGTATAAAGCAAACCACACTGTAAAGTATTTTGCCCCTGAACGATACACTCTTGCATCTCTCAAATGTCTTCTACTTACACAATAAGAATTGAAGCCCCAGCTCCGTTAATTATATTAATTATAAGTTAATTGGTATTGTGTGACTTCCTACCACACAAGCTTGCAAAGCAACAGTGCAACATATAGTACACCCACCAAACATTAAACGGTGCCAAGAATGCCATAGTTTATTTAAATCAACTTTAAAATGAAATCCACCCTGATTATCATCAGCATGTAGTATTCAAGCCACAGAAGTTGGTACAGAGCAGAACCTATACACTATAGTTCTAATCAGAGTATAGTCTGCCAATTACTACGGTATAGTAACAAGGAAGAGAGCTGTACGGTATAGTTAGTTACAATCAACATATGGTGCAATATAGCACCTACTGGATCCTTTAGACAGGCACAGACAGTGGTTATCCTGGTATATATATATATATATGCATACATTTTTTTCTGAGATGTAACTTTAGATATTTGTTCTGTTCAAGAGTTTTTACAATTGTATTATATGTTTACCCTGTCAACTTGAAGAACCTTGCTTCTACAGAAGTTTTTTGGTGGACTTAAGCAACAGGTATATGACTTGATCTTCATCATGGAGGAATACTGACATGATCATAGGGCACATGTTTTGAACACAGTTAAGGACCCAGGGTCCTACATTACAGATCTCATTACTTAAAGGACAACTGTAGACAAACAATCAAGTTGTGTTTAAAGATTGCATCAAGTGTCGGCATTTTAAATATAAATGCTTTAATGAAAGCGTGTAAATAAAGTACCATATTGAACCCTCTTTGCTGCATATAGCTCTATCAGGGGGCCGACATGTTGTTTAGAATCTTTGCTCTGTATAGCTCTATCAGGGGGCCGACATGTTGTTTAGAATCTTTGCTCTCTATAGCTCTATCAGGGGGCCGACATGTTGTTTAGAATCTTTGCTCTGTATAGCTCTATCAGGGGGCGGACATGTTGTTTGGAATCTTTGCTCTGTATAGCTCTATCAGGGGGCAGACATGTTGTTTAGAATCTTTGCTCTGTATAGCTCTATCAGGGAGTCGACATGTTGTTTAGAACCTTGGGTCAGAGCAGTCAAGATGTCAGCTTCCTGATGGAGCTATACAAGCAGAGATACACTCAATAAGGTATTTTGTTTGCATGCTTTCATTAAATAATTTCTATTAGTAATGCTTATACTTTCAATTAAGCATAATTTCATTTTTTTTTGCCGACAGTAGTCCATTAAGAAAGGGGGGAAAAAAGAGAAGAAAGGAATAAAAATCCATGCGTCAGTACACAATGTTTAAGGAATGTGAGTTTATAGGAAAACATGTCCTAGACATCCTGATGCCAGAAGTCTTCATGAATAACACAGTGGAGGATTACCTAAAGTAGGCTGTGTTAGTCTATGCCTGTTAAGGCATGTGCTATTTAGACTTTCCCAAATCCCTGGAAACTCTTACTGCATGGAAGCTTATGGGACATCCACCCATGGAACCCGCAATGTTGGCAAATGGGATACACTTTTTAACATTGTCCCCTTTATGAAGAAGTTAGGGCTTTAGGTCGAGATACAGGTTCTCAACCCATTACTAGGCCAATGTTTTTTCTCCCATGCTAGCTTTTTTTTAGTCACGGACCTCCTTTAAGGGACAGGACCGAGTGCATTGCACCCCCCCACTGTTCCCCTCCTGAACTTGGCAAATGAGGCATAAAAAAATAGGTTGCATACGATCATTAGTTTATCTTCCACAAGGCACTCGCCTAGGGCGGCACTTTGCCAGAGGGTGTTAAAGCACACTTCTGGTGCTTCAAACATTTTCGCTCCCTCCCCCACCGTTCAGCAAGATTTATCTCCATCCAATTAACGGGGTGATGGGGGTATGCAATGGACGTGGTGGGGGTATGTAATGAGAGTGATGGTGGCATGTAATGGGGGTGATGGGGCATTTAGTGGGTATGAAATGTGGGTGATGGGGGCATGTAATGGGGTGTTTGGGCATTTAATATGTGTGCACTGTGGGTGATGGGGCATGTAATGGGGTGATGGAGCATGTCGTGGGTGTGCAATGTTGGTGATGGGGCAAGTCGTAGGTGTGCAACGTGGGTGGGGGGATGCCCAAATTTTGTATGCCTACGGCAGCACAAAACCAAGTTACACCACTGCATAAGATGAGGGTAAGATTGCCAGTCAGCAGGCCAGTTGAGGGAGAAAACATATTCCGAAAGAAAGGTGACAACCCTAGATGAGATGGGGCACACATGGCTCTGTAGTCCAGTAGCACTGCCTTGTGTGGTGGCCCATTGAAGGAGCACCATAAGGGTGATCTTTGTCTCCGATCTACTAGTTTATAGACTTCAAGCTATCTCAACTACATCACTGGGGTCAGAACACCCTAGTGGTGCTAATAAAAAAAAAAAGGCAAACAGGAGAGGGGTTTAATAAATACATACACATATTTTGTATTAAATAAAAACATATTTTGGGCATCCAAAAAACAATCATGGGAGCCATGGACAGCAAGACGCTTGTGAGTTTCATGCAAAGTGATGTCAATTATCGTTAGGTCGATAAAACGAATCCGATTAAATGGGGGTATTAGTAACATCCTCTGGATGCTGGGAAATTCTTACAACCAAGGATGTATTTGAAAATTACAGAATATCTCAATTTTACCTCCTTTAATTGGCAGAAAAAGCACTTAATTATAAACAATTCTCTTTATATTTGGACACATATTTCTTCCACAAACCTGAGGACGGTTTGGGTATTTATGTCCAAAGTAATTTTCAGGTATAATTTCAGTCGAAAATGGTAACCTATTCTGAAACCTCCAGATAGATGTCTTTTTATCATGGCCCAATGATAACACTCATTATTATTTTGTTTGTTTTTTTTCTTTTCTTTTTATACTTTATACTTTATCCTTTATTTTCCATTGAACCAATTATCACTTATGTTAGATAGATGTACAATGTGCGTTGTAAGGTTGGCAATAAATTGTATAAACACAATTAATTAATTAATATCCAACAACACGTTTCACACACCCTTCATGTAGTTTTAGATCATTATCAGTGCTTATCTGGAAAAAATTTGGAATAGTGCTGCAGTCTCCACATACCTGCCTCTAAGATGTAATATTATAAGAAGAAGAATTGTGTAGCATGAATAGGAGACAAGCATGCTTTTCGCTTAAAGGGCACACTCCCACCAAAAAATGAAAAGTTTTTATTTTTTTTATTTTGCATTGTTGATTTCAGAAATGTCTTTTGTCTTTGTTATGTGACTGTATTTAATAAAATATGTATCTAAACAAGTGTGACCGGGCGCCGCCATTTTGAGAAATATAATGTTTTTGGGTGCCGCCCCCTGGTGACTTTACAGCACTAGTATCTCACTTTGGGGCTGGGGACACAGAATGCAGTCTATAAGTCAGAATTCTGACCATAGACTTGCATTGAATGGGAGGGTAATGTAACTATTACATCACAAGGGGGCGGAGTTATGATCCTATTTGCTCAGGCCACTCTCCTCTATTTGTGTTGGAAGGCAGGTAAAAATACATGTGCCACCTAGTCCTGTCCACTATGATACACAGGGGCCAGTAAGAGAGCAGGGGTGTACCTTATGACATCATCATGCAGGCTATGGCCACAGTAGTAAAGTGAGACTGGTTGGAAGAGTTTGGACGATGTTGCATCATGGGAAACATTCACAAAATGGAGCCAGACGATAAGCACCTAATTTCATTTTTTCCTTTATATGCGATTAATTCAATCACATAAAAACAAAACAAAACAGTGGAATATGATTTATGTATGTGTTTGTTTTAACTGACCAGGTTATCTAGTTACATCTTCTGTAAGTGGCAGTGTCCCTTTAAATTAAATGTTGAAATATATTCCTCATGAAATTACAAGGTTCACATAGAAAACATAAAAAAGAAAAATATACATAATATAATACTGTTGAGAAAAAAAATATATATGAAGGGTACAGATACCTTTATAGATAAATAGAAAGGGAGAGCCTTGAGAACTTCACCGCGCACTGTATGGACTTCTAGTAACAAACGCCACACTCCAATATCAAGCACAAATGGACAACGGAGGAGCAGAGGTAAGTATGCAGATATTTAGTATCTTACATGTAGGTTTAAAACCATAAGCTCCGCAAAGTGGGACGAGGAAGGTTCCAAAGTCCCGGGCATCTGGATCCACCGCTTTGGTCCCAACCTCTAGCGAGAATCTCCTTGAAGCTTCAACCTCTAGCGAGAATCTCCTTGAAGCTTCAACCTCTAGCGAGAATCTCCTTGAAGCTTCCACCTCTAGCGAGAATCTCCTTGAAGCTTCCACGTGCTATTTTGGGCAGGAAATTCATCACAACGTTTCGCTGTTAAAAGGCTTCCACAGGAGGACCTTTATATACATATTAAATCTGCGTTCTACGTTTTCCGTTTGTACTTGATATTGGCGTGTGGCGTTTGTTACTGGAGAAAGTCCATACAGTGCCCGGTGAAGTTTATATATCGAGTCGACTGATCCCACAAGGCTCTCCCTTTAGATCTGTTTCGGCGACCAACTTCTCTGCTCACCAGAATGTGAGTGTCATACTTGGTATCTATACAGTGGTATCTATACCCCTCATTTTATCTCCGCAGTATTACACTATGTATATTTTCTTTTTTTTTATGTGAACCCTGTGATGAACACTTCAACATTGAACTTAAGTATTGTATGTTCCAACTACACAATTGGTGTGTATGTAAATATTCGCGCAGCTCTCTTGTTTTTTATGTTTAAAGTCATTCTTTAGCACCGGCAAATGATGTGCTGTGTTAGTTATTGTTAGATCTTCCGACCTTTGCACAGCTGTGTTTTAGTCAATTTGTTTTTAAATTATGTACACGGAACACGTGGGAAGTATTCTACTTGGCTTCTTATATGTAAGGTGTGAAACATTAATCATACGTTAATCATCCGTTAATCATTATTGCCTAGCGTTTGTGGTTCTCTTATCCACCTATCTGTGATTTTTTTTTTCCGTCTAAGGACCTTCATTAAATAATTTGGACTTGGACTCCCTGACTCAACTCTCGGCTGGTGCAATTTCTGGTCATCCTTTTAATAAGCCCCTCCCCTTTTATCCAAACAATCAAAAATACCCCAGTGTCTTCATTTTGTTTCCACTTTCATTCCAATAAGAGGGCAAACTGAATCCAAAACTCCAACTTTTATTTTCTATTTTTTTTCTTTAATGTAATTGGGAGTCAAGAGAGAAAGGAATGGGGGAAGATGGAGGGTTGTTTTTTTTTTTTTTGCTTTTTTGTTTGTTTGTCGTTTAAAGAAATGACAATTGCTAAAAGTTACACTTTCAAAGAAATTCCAAGCAGGATTTGGGATAAATGCAAAACAAAGATATGGTCTCTGGCATTGAAATCTGCACCAATTTGAGACATGCTTAGCAATAGTTTTAAATTCTACTTGATAGTTTATTCCACATACAAAACAAGAAAAAAAAAAAAAAAAAGTTCATTTTATATTTTTTTATATATACATCGTATTACCCTACATTACAACTGTGACTCCGCCTAGAAGAAGCTGCAATGGTCATCCGTATATTTGCAGTGTATTCTCTTTTCAAGGTTCTCTTTGTTTTATTTGGTACATTTTTTTGTTTGGGTCTTCCATGTGCTAAATAAGTAGAATTGTTTTTTTTTTTTTTCCTCTCACTTCTCTACTTTTTTCTAGAATGGTAAGCTGTACGCCTTTCATTTCCGTGGAACTGCTCCAACTTCATGGTCTCGGAAAACATTTTCTAGAGTCCGTCTGTGAAAAGCAGATTATCCTATTGGATTTAAGTCTTACCGTTGGGTCTGGGTCACTTGTATTTTGGAAAAAAAAAAAAGTCTCAATTTTTTTTGCCAGCTTCAAAATGGAAATGTTTCATCGGAAGTCTCGGTGTGCCCATTTTTATCTGTTAGAAAAAGGCAAAAAGTTGCAGGGCAAATAGGTCTTCTGATTTATGGCTACAGTCAAGTCTTTGGCATGTGGTCCTTCATACTGGCCTGTCCACAGCGTACTGACAAGGGCTTAGGTTGGAAGCCGGAGTCTGTACTGCTGGGTACGTGAAGTTGGCGTGTTGTTTAGCTTTTAGCCTCAAGCTTGCCAAGCTTGAGTTGCAAGTGTCCCTGTACATGTAGGGGCTGGCCGTGGAGGCATAGGGACAGGTACTGGCCGAAACCGCAGAGTTAAGGCTGGGGCTGTTGAGGTTGTTCATATTCCCCAAGTTGTTGAGGCTAGAGCCGGGAACTCCAGTTACTGATGAAGGGACCATAGAGGAAGCCATGGTCATGGAGGCGATCGAGTTGGGTGGGGAGAACATAGGCTGAGATGACAAAGGACTTACATTCATGGAGTTAAAAAATGGAAAGCTCTTGGCAGAAAGTGGGCTAGTAGCAAGACCTTTGGTAGCCCAGTTGTTATATGAGTATCCAGAATACATATCATCATAGGGTGGCATAAGTCCATTAAACTGGGCCCCAAAACTGTTCTTGCAGAGTTCAGCCTGTTGGTTTCTCTCTCTTTTCCTCCACTTCGCTCTCCGATTCTTGAACCATACCTGGGGGGGGGGAAAAACAAGACAAACTCCTTTATTCTTTACTCCAAAAAACATAATCCCAAACAAGTCAGAATTCACGTTTATTACTGAAAAAGCTCGTAGAGTACCTGTCAACTTGAGTTTGCAACATTGACACAATAAACCGAAGATGCTGAGAGTAATGTTATATACACATATAGCACTCATTCTAACATAATACGACCTCACTATAGATGATCCATACATTTGCTTCTGCTAGTACCATACATTGATGACTCTTTGTCTTCTAAGCAGCTGTATATATCATAATAGTGGGGAAAATAATGGAAACCTTGTTAAAGAATAGGATTGTTGAACATCTAAAATCGCATGGATTTTAAGATCAGAGACAACATGGGTTTACTACAGGGAGATCATGCCAAACTAATCTTATCGATTTTTTTGATTGGGTGACTAAAATAATAGATCAGGGTGGTGCAGTAGACATTGCTTACCTAGATTTCAGTAAGGCTTTTGACACTGTCGCACATAGAAGGCTTATCAATAAACTGAAATCTTTGAGTATGGACAATGGCTGAGTGTCAATGGGGTATATTCAATGCAAGGTCTTGTTACTAGCAGGGTACCTCAGGGATCTGTATTTGGAACCATTCTCTTGTAGAGGTTAATACAGTGAAGGAGTTTAAGCATGCATGGGATAGGTATAAGGCTATCCTAGATATAAGATAAGGTCAGGGACTAATGAAAGTATTACATTACTGAGAGGGTAGTGGGTGCATGGAATAGTCTTCCAGTAAGGGTGGTAGAGGTTAATACAGTGAAGGAGTTTAAGCATGCATGGGATAGGTATAAGGCTATCCTAGATATAAGATAAGGCCATGGACTAATAAAAGTATTATTTACTGAGAGGGTAGTGGGTGTATGGAATAGTCTTCCAGTAGATATGGTAGAGGTTAATACAGTGAAGGAGCTTAAGCATGCGTGGGATAGGTATAAGGCTATCCTAGATATAAGATAAGGCCATGGACTAATAAAAGTATTATTTACTGAGAGGGTAGTGGATGCATGGAATAGTCTTCCAGTAGAAGTGGTAGAGGTTAATACAGTGAAGGAGTTTAAGCATGCATGGGATAGGTATAAGGCTATCCTAGATATAAGATAAGGTCAGGGACTAATGAAAGTATTACATTACTGAGAGGGTAGTGGGTGCATGGAATAGTCTTCCAGTAGAAGTGGTAGAGGTTAATACAGTGAAGGAGTTTAAGCATGCATGGGATAGGTATAAGGCTATCCTAGATATAAGATAAGGTCAGGGACTAATGAAAGTATTACATTACTGAGAGGGTAGTGGGTGCATGGAATAGTCTTCCAGTAGAAGTGGTAGAGGTTAATAGAGTGAAGGAGTTTAAGCATGCGTGGGATAGGTATAAGGCTATCCTAGATATAAGATAAGGCCATGGACTAATAAAAGTATTATTTACTGAGAGGGTAGTGGATGCATGGAATAGTCTTCCAGTAGAAGTGGTAGAGGTTAATACAGTGAAGGAGTTTAAGCATGCATGGGATAGGTATAAGGTTATCCTAGATATAAGATAAGGCCAGGGACTAATGAAAGTATTACTTTACTGAGAGGGTAGTGGATGCATGGAATAGTCTTCCAGTATAAGTGGTAGAGGTTAATACAGTGAAGGAGTCTAAGCATGCGTGGGATGGGTATAAGGCTATCCTAGATATAAGATAGGGAACTGGGGACTAATAAAAGTATTTAGATCATTGGGCAGACTAGATGGACCGAATGGTTCTTATCTGCTGACACATTCTATGTTTTTACGTTTCTATAATTACACACTGCTGAGCGAATATAATTAGATCATATGTCCTCTTGAGATGGATCTACTTATCCAGGATGGTCCCTCGCAGCATTCCATTGGAGAGTGAATAAACCCCCGAATAAGTTGGAAAGTTTTATCTCACAAACTTAAGAAAGGGGGAATGGGATACCCAGTAATCAAACATCAATACGAAGCCAGTATGGTATTTCATGTTCAAAGGTCCTCCTTGGATAGTTCAAGGTTGGACGCATGGTATGGGATTGAAGCATCCACTCTAGGAATAGAAAATCTTAATACAGTAATTCCGAATCTAAATTGTACCCAACTGCTTAAATTGGTAAAAAGAAATCTTGGTAGTATTATACCAGTTTGGTACGCTATAAAGAAAAAACTTGGTATCCAGAATCGCCTGATAAAAACTGCTTAGATAACTTAGACATAAGAGTTTGGTCTAGCAAAAGCATACATAAGACTCGGATTCTTTTATTCGAGCCAAGAATTTCGATCTGGTCAACTCCATTATTTTTAAATATCTTCCAGGTTAAAAACGTTCTTAAGCTCCCAAAATATTTGCCCGTCGGAATTCTTGGAAGGTTTTTTCTAGATGTGCAGAGTGTATTAGAACGCTAGATACAGGTTTTTTTTTTTTTTTTTTTTAATTTCTGGTTATTTATAAATGAGAAAAAGATACCCAAACTAGCATTGCTCAAGAAGATCGGATTTGTACATTCATTAACGTTAACAGGAATTTAAAGTATATTGGATTTTTAGAAAAGCATTTTAAACTGGTATCGACTCGAGTAACAACAAAACTAGTTAAAATGTACCCCCAATGTTCTAAGGACTGTTAAAGCAGCTATAGGATATAGTATTTAATGTTTTCAGAACAGATGCTAATATTGACCCCTGCTGTGGCCCGGCTACATCTGGACTGGCTGGCACATAACCCTAATCAAACATGATCAGTTATTCATCGCAAAGCACTGGAAGCAATCCCGATGCTTCATTAGAAAACAATTTATAAACCAACTGGAATCCCAGCTGAAAATAGAGAAAGGGGTCAGTATGACTTATAATAGTTCAGTTAGAAGTAGACAAAAATGGGATTTGGGTTTGGAAGTAGTGGAGAATCTGTAATCCCTCTGGGATATCCAAATAGTTACAAGGGATGGCTCATCTCCACTGGCTTGGTCTTACATTTTACATCATAAGTTGTATATTTATGAACTCTGTTCGACAAACCTCATTCTGACTCATTCTCTGACAACTCTGCCCTTGTATTTATATTGGGTCTTAGCTGTGTTAAAATATGAAGAACTTGAAGAAAAAAAAGATCATAATTACACACTGCTTTGAAGGGCAGCTCTATCAGGGGGCAGACCTGTTGTTCGGAATCTTGGGTCAGAAATCTTACAGAGGTGACCCAAGATTCCGACCAACATGTCCACCTCCTGAGGGCTCAATAAGGTACTTTATTTATATTGTTTCATTAAAGCTCTTCTATTTTAAAATGTCGAAGCTTAATACGAAAATTCATTCACACATCATTGTTTTCTTACATTTATCCATTTAAAACACAAGTGTGTGTTTAATTGAAACATCACATCTAGTGCAGAAATAGAAATGCTTTCAATAGAGGATATAAATGAAGTACCTTACTAAGCCCTCTTTGCTCTGTATAGCTCCATCAGGGGGCGGCCATATTCTTTTAGAATCTTGGGTCAGATCTTCCTTCGTCCGACCAAGATTCTAAACTACATGTCCATACTTGATCGGGAATAGAGAGATACAACAGGATATATATTATATATGCCCCTTACCCTAACTCTGGCCTCTGTAAGGTTGGTCCATACAGCAATCTCCTCTCTGGTGCTCATGTCTGGGTATCGGTTCCTTTGGAAAGTTGCTTCCAGTTCTTGAAGTTGTTGGCTGGTGAAGTGGGTCCTCTGCCTCCTCTGTTTTTTTTTTATTGATCCGTCTTCAGGATTGGAGTCATCTGTTTGGTTCTGTTGTGATTTCTCTGTATCTGGAGAAAGAATTATCTGTCAAAATAACATAGACCACACATATGAAGGACTGTGATGCTGCGCCAAAAGAAAATTGACGGACGAAGAGACAGAGGTTTTATAGTCTCCCAAATGCTAACAACTATACTTGCAATGTGTGGGTCTAGCGACGTGTGCACCTATGTAAAAAGCAGACCCTCGACAAATTTGTAGGGAGTCGGCGCCCACTGCGCCACAAAGACGCTTCCGTGTTTGTGACGGCGATCAGTGCGCCATGGCAGCCAATGTAAAAAACGAATGCGCTGAAAAACACCTGATTATTGTCGGAGAACCTCCACCAAACTCTGTTTGTCGGGAGTTACAAAAAAAAAACGTAAAAGCCTTTACACATAACAAACGCTGACTGCGGCTTTTTGTAACACTCCTGACACTGTGCAGTGCGGGAGTTTTTATATACAACCACCGTAGAACTTACACCTGCTCCTCTTCAGAATGTAGAATGCAAGTGTGTCCGGGGGGGGGGGGGAACTAATTAATTAAGGGGGGGGGGACTCCTTATAATCAGGCCCGATATGTTCTCCAACAGGCCGGGGTTCATTAATTATATCAAGTAGATCAAACGCTCGGCTTGCCGGCCCATTGTATGAGATCAGTCTTCTGGAATCTGAACTGCAGGGAATCTATGTATAAATGGAAAAATATTTCAGCCATTTTGAACGGACAACAGGTTCCACTGAAAGAGCCACGTGATAAATAGGAGCAGATGTAAGATCTTCCATTAATCTGTTTCCGTGAATAGTTTAATACACACAATACAATATATCGCCTGTAAAGGGTACATAATTACAATAAAAAAAAAACCTGCTTTGGAAGTAAAAAAATACACAGGTTCCATTTTTCTCCATCATGTTTTAATTTATAAATAATCACATATAATTTAGGCCAATGTAGCGTTTAATGGATATGTCTAAAAATGCATACTTCAAAACTATACTGGATAAAATAAGGCTTGAAAAATATTTGTAGACCTTACAAGCCAAACCACACAATTAAGGAGCCAGCCTAGGTTGATTTTTTTGTTTGTTTTTTGAAGCAGAGAACTAGGAAGAGACCCCAATATTGCACAAATAACCTTACAATGAATAAAGAAGCACTCCTTTGGGCATCAGGTAAGTAGCTGTTACAGGTTGGAATGGCGCACAGGTATACTAACGCATTTCGCCAGAGGGCTTCCTCAGAGAATACGACAAGTGCTGATACGTCCTTAGTATGAATTTACAAAAAATCCCAGCTTTACATATCACACACGTAGGGTTAACTAGTATGTGCCCACTGGCTAGATATAGAGTGGGTGCATATATACAGGATAACTCCTATCAGTATATAGTTAGACAGACACACTAGTACAGACGTAGGATGGTCAGGGGAGGGCTGGCAAGGGGTGCAGAGGGGCAATTGCCACCACTGGCTGCCCTTTACACTAGCTCATTGGACTGGTGCTGCACCACTAATGAATGCCCTGGGGCCTTGGTGTCCATCTGCAGGCCTCCAGCTGCTGGAGAATTATAAATTTGTTCTTGGCCCCCTTAGGCCAAAAGTTGCCAGCCCTCCCTTGTAGATGTAGCCAGACATAGATGCGGAACAGTGTAGCTTTCAGGAGTATATACTTAATCATGCCTAGAAGGCGGTACAACGGAGTTCCCAACTAGTATATAGTTCCCCAGATATTAATGGTGGAAGCTGAGCATCATGGGAGCTGAAGTTCACCGTTAATAACTTCATTTACTGATATCTATCCATCCCGTGAGACTCTCAAGTGTGTGGGTCTGAAGCTAGTGCCTTAGTTGATTCATCCTCGTTCCTGCCCTGAGATCCTTCACACAGTTCTTTTAGTTAGCCACAGGGTTAAAACTGGCTTTGTAATATGATCGCTAATGAGGCTAATCAAAGCTCCAAGTTGGGTTGAGAATGAACGTAAAGCTCTCTATAAAAAACCAATGACTATTTATATTCAATTAACCACTACACGAACTTCAAAGAGTTACTAAAGCACATGGGCCACAAGCCCTTGAGTTGCTGCTAGACACTAGTATTTGAAGATGACAATATCTGCCCCATTGAATTTACTCCCCTTCTCATGACTCAACATGTCCGCCTCAACGTCAAGCAGTTGTAATGGCTGAAAGGGAGGCTCAAGTCTGCTACCGAAGGATTCAAGATCGGTGCTTTGAAGTGTATTTTGGAAATAAAAATAAAACAATGCGTTTGTTCGCTCAGAAAAAAAAAACGCACTTTATATTATATTTCTTTGAACACCTTGCCACATTGTTTTTTTTTTTTTTTTCAAACAAAAACTGCACAGCTTCTTTCTTTGTAATGTGTTGGATATTCATGAACAATGCTGGGTTTCAAAGAGTTTATGGTGCCCAAGGCAAACCCTTCCTTTTCTTTCATGTCTTACCCTTCGTATAGAGAAAATTCCTTTTGTTCCGTAAAAGTACGGATCAAATAAAAGGGAATCCCTTAGTATAGTGTCCTAGGAAGTTATCTAGATTATGTTGGTGGCCGTCCATGTCTAGAAATATAAATACTTTTGCAGTCAGTACATATGGATGAATCAGAGAAATAGGATGCGTCTAGGACAGCTCATCGGGTCCATTTCACCGCTGACAGTTCAGTGCGGCAGTTTGAGCGCTGTCAGAGGTGTATGGCAGTGCGGGCATTCAACCCCTTAGTGACAAGACATTTTCACCTTGACTTTCCCTTGGTGACAATGGCTGTTTTGACATTTCTGGGGTGTTTGTGTTTAGCTGCAATTTTCTTCTTTCTCACATACTGTACCCACACAAATTATATGTTGTTTTTATCGTCATAAGAAGGGCTTTCATTAGATACCATTATGTTCATCATATCTTATAATTTACTACAAAAAAAATCATAAAATATGATGACATTTTTTTAAAAAACCCACTTTTTCTAACTTTGACCTAAAATATCATTGACACAAATAAAATCATTAAAAAAGACCCCGTCTAAATAGTTTCTAAATGTTGTCCCAAGTTCAGAAATAAGCATGTTTCCATATTTTTGCGAGTTATGGGGCAAAAACTAAAAATAGTGTTTTTTGTTTTTTTTCCTATATTGACCTTTTGACCCCAACCAGACCAAAAATGTAACCCTAACACTAAATTGAACCCCAACTCTAACCCTTATGCTATCCCTTAATATGTTTTAATTTAAATTTAATTTTAACCCTATCCCTTCTGCTAAAAATTATTTAATTTTAACCCTATAGGCTAATCTAACTCTATAACAAGTTTTTAGTCAATTATTTATTATTTTTTTATATTGCTATGCTGCTTAACTACCACTAGGGGCAGTCAAGTAGCATATTCAGAGCGACGGAAGTGAAGTTACTTTCACTTCCGAAGCTCAGACCTGCAGAGGGCATGCTGCTCCGTCAATATGGCTCCCATGATCGCTCCGTGGAATAAAAAAGACTATATAAAAATATGTTTAAAAAAATGAGTGAATCAACAAATATGAGTATATCATGGTCGTTGAACTTCTTCAAACGAATTGACCTTGTAGGCAAGCTATGAATAAGTAATTAACTAATTAAATTAAAAAAGGAAGATGCACTATATTTTGTAATCTCCCTTCTATTTTGCCACAAACACAGCAATGGTTACTAGGCTTGATATCATTTCTACGTATTAAAGTCTCTGTTCCTTGCAAATGATTTTGCGTGTCTAATCTACAGTAGGACTCCCATCCCCAAGCCATCGAACCCAGACTGCTCTTAAACATAGAGTTCAGTTTACTATAGGGTCAACTTAATATTACCTAATCTGGCTGATTTTTTTTTTAGCTGCATCCAGTTCGGGGGGTTTGACTTTGCTTACTCTTAAACCCCATGAAGATAGTCCGAAATCTGCGGAAATTAACTAATTTGGGCCAAAGTGAACTTAAAAGTTACTAAAAATACGTTTTAAAATGTTAATAGCGTAAATGTTAATGGTAAATTAAAAATATATAGTAAATAAATGTTAAAGAAATGAATAATGGAAAAAAATATTAATGTTACATATGTGTGTATAATATAATAAAACATTACAAATCAATGTTTCATTGGCATGGTAATAGTTTCAATATGCCATAAATGCATATTTATTAGTAAAAAAAAGAATAATATGAAAGTATATTGGGTACACCGTTTAAAATGACATACAATGTAACAACTTGCAACACATTGGTTATAGAAAACATATACTCCTAATACTAACCCCAAACCCAATACTAACTCCTAATACTAACCCTGAACCCCAATAATAACCCCTAATACTAACCCTGAACCATAACACTAACTCCTAATACTAACCCCAAACCCAATACTAACTCCTATTGATATGAAAGAAACATTTAAATACATAAAGGAACACAGTAAAGGAAGAGAGTATATTTAAAAGAAGAAAAACTACCACAACTAGAGGACATTGTCTTAAATTAGAGGGGCAACGATTTTAAAGTAATATCAGGAAGTATTACTTTACTGAGAGGGTAGTGGATGTATGGAATAGCCTTCCAGCGGAAGTGGTAGAGGTAAACACAGTGAAGGAGTTTAAGCATGCATAGGATAGGTATAAGGCTATCCTAGCTATAAGATAAGGCCATGGACTAATGAAAGTATTACTTTACTGAGAGGGTAGTGGATGCATGGAATAGTCTTCCAGTAGAAGTGGTAGAGGTTAATACAGTGAAGGAGGTTAAGCATACATGGGATAGCTATAAGGCTATCCTAGATATAAGATAAGGCCAGGGACTAATGAAAGTATTACTTTACTGAGAGGGTAGTGGATGTATGGTATAGCCTTCCAGTAGAAGAGGTAGAGGTTAATACAGTCAAGGATTTTAAGCATGCATGAGATAGACACAAGGCTATCCTAGATATAAGATAAGGCCAGAGACTAATGAAAGTATTACTTTACTGAGAGGGTAGTGGATGCATGGAATAGTCTTCCAGTAGAAGTGGTAAAGGTTAATCGAGTGAAGGGGTTTAAGCATGCATGGGATAGGTATAAGGCTATCCTAGATATAAGATAAGGCCAGGGACTAATGAAAGTATTACTTTACTGAGAGGGTAGTGGATGTATGGAATAGTCTTCCAGTAGAAGTGGTAGAGGTTAATACAGTGAAGGAGTTTAAGCATGCATGGGATAGGTATAAGGCTATCCTAGATATAAGATAAGGCCAGGGACTGATGAAAGTATTACATTACTGAGAGGGTAGTGGATGCATGGAATAGTCTTCCAGTAGAAGTGGTAGAGGTTAATACAGTGAAGGAGTTTAAGCATGCATGGGATAGACACAAGGCTATCCTAGATATAAGACCGGGAACGGGGGACTAATAAAAGTACTCCAAAAAAAAATTGCGCAGACTAGATGGACCGAATGGTTCTTATCTGCCGACACATTTTATGTTTCTATGTTTCTATATGTAAGGCAAAGTTATAAAAGTATATTAAAAATAAAATTCTATTGGTTTCCATGGGGATATCCTCCACTTTTCAAGTTTTGCTCCAGCATGTATATATGCAGCAATATACATTTAAGCTATATATAGGAGGGAGCGAGTGGGAATGCATAGCAGTCTCGTATATCAAAGCAGAAAAAGTTACATGTGTTCCTACAGAAACTATCACTGCTGAGTATCCATCCAATATTAGCACTGTCCCATTACATCAAAGGACAATACATTATTTAGCAATCTGTGGAATAATAACAAATATTTCCAAGGTCTTAATTTAATAGATCACACCAATAAACAGACTCTTAAAGCATTCGTTATAGGGACAGAGAGTTTGCAACAGACAACTCAACAATGAACTGGAAATTTAAATATATTGATGGTTTAAATAAATTAAAGTGCATTTTCATGTTTTTTTACATGCACAAAAAAAACCCCATAAAGGACTTTATTAATGAAGGGAATGGAGAAGACAATGGCATAATTAAGGCCCAAATTGGAGAGTTAGAAGTATAGCAGAATGGGCGATTTTTTTCCCCAACTTGGCTACTTTGGCCTTAAGGTTGCAATTGCCTTCTCAATTGCCGGCAATGCCCTCTTTCATGAATAAAGCCCCCTCGTCTTCATTTTTAATGGACACCTTGTTTCTCCATGCTTTGGGATTTCAAGGGTACTACTCCTTTTATATGTTGAATATGTTCCTGTGTTATAAATAATGTGAGTGAACATCAGTAATAAAAACCGCGTAAATATATATATTTTTAAATCTGTAAAAATAAAAAATATATAAAAAAAATAAATTAAAAAATAAATGAAACATGATACATTAATTAAATACATTAAAATAAAGTTAAAGAACATCAAATATTATTCAATGTTTTTTTTAATTAAAATTTTAAATTGCTTATACAAATGAAAATGATACTACTATAATATGTAACATTAATATATGTGTATTATAATTCTTCTACCCTTTTCTAATTCTCTTCTTCACTTTTTTTTTATTTATTTATTTATTTTACTTTTTATGTTCATTGTTGACTTGTTTTTAAGTTTCTGGCAAATCAAAGGGTCTATTTAATAAAGATACAGTTGCAGGTAATTGAGAAGGAAATTTTAAAATGTAGGCCAAAGTAGTCGAGCTGGAGAAATTCTCAAATGCAGCTGAATGGGAGAGTTGTTTTCTTTTTCAAACTCGGCTACTTTTGGCTTTCATTTAGAAATTTCGGTCTCAGTTTCCGGCAGTTCTCTCTATACTGATAAGATCCTATCAGTACATAAGCTATAAGATTAACATGTATAGCTTGGAGGAAAGACGTAACAGGGGGGATATGATAGAAACATTTATATACATAAAGGGAATCAACACAGTAACGGAGGAGAGTATAATTAAATGAAGAAAAAATACCACAACTAGAGGACATAGTCTTACATTAGAGGGGCAACGATTTAAAGGTAATATCAGGAAGTATTACATTACTGAGAGGGTAGTGGATGTATGGAATAGTCTTCCAGCAGAAGTGGTAGAGGTTAATACAGTGAAGGAGTTTAAGCATGCATGGGATAGGTATAAGGCTATCCTAGATATGAGATAAGGTCAGGGACTAATGACAGTATTACTTTACTGAGAGGGTAGTGGATGTATGGAATAGTCTTCCAGTAGAAGTGGTAGAGGTTAATACAGTGAAGCAGTTTAAGCATGCGTGGGATAGGTATAAGGTTATCCCAGATATGAGATAAGGCCAGGAGATAAGGCCAGGGACTAATGAAAGTATTACTTTACTGAGAGGGTAGTGGATGTTTGGAATAGTCTTCCAGTAGAAGTGGTAGAGGTTAATACAGTGAAGGAGTTTAAGCATGCGTGGGATAGGTATAAGGCTGTCCTACATATAAGATAAGGCCAGGGACTAATGAAAGTATTACTTTACTGAGAGGGTAGTGGTTGTATGGAATAGCCTTGCAGTAGAAGTGGTAGAGGTTAATACAGTGAAGGAGTTTAAGCATGCGTGGGATAGGTATAAGGCTAATCTAGATATAAGGCCAGGGACTAAAAAAGTATTACTTTACTGAGAGGGTAGTGGATGTATGGAATAGTCTTCCAGTAGAAGTGGTAGAGGTTAATACAGGGAAGGTGTTTAAGCAAGCGTGGGATAGGTATAAGGCTATCCTAGATATAAGATAAGGTCAGGGACTAATGAAAGTATTACATTACTGAGAGAGTAGTGGATGCATGGAATAGTCTTCCAGTAGAAGTGGTAGAGGTTAATACAGGGAAGGTGTTTAAGCATGCGTGGGATAGGCATAAGGCTATCCTAGCTATAAGATAAGGCCAGGGACTAATGAAAGTATTACTTTACTGAGAGGGTAGTGGATGTATGGAATAGTCTTCCAGTAGAAGTGGTAGAGTTTAATACAGTGAAGGAGTTTAAGCATGCGTGGGATAGGTATAAGGCTATCCTAGATATAAGATAAGGCCAGGGACTAATGAAAGTATTACATTACTGAGAGGGTAGTGGATACATGGAATAGTCTTCCAGTAGAAGTGGTAGAGGTTAATACAGTGAAGGAGTTTAAGCATGTATGGGATACGTATAAGGCTATCCTAGATATAAGATAAGGCCAGGGACTAATGAAAGTATTACTTTACTGAGAGGGTAGTGGATGTATGGAATAGCCTTGCAGTAGAAGTGGTAGAGGTTAATACAGTGAAGGAGTTTAAGCATGCGTGGGATAGGTATAAGGCTATCCTAGCTATAAGATAAGGCCAGGGACTAATGAAAGTATTACTTTACTGAGAGGGTAGTGGATGTATGGAATAGTCTTCCAGTAGAAGTGGTAGAGTTTAATACAGTGAAGGAGTTTAAGCATGCGTGGGATAGGCACAAGGCTATCCTAAATATAAGACCGGGAACGGGGGACTTATAAAAGTATTTAGAACATTGGGCAGACTAGATGGACCAAATGGTTCTTATCTGCCGACACATTCTATGTTTCTATCCTCAAAAAAAATGAGATAAAAGCACTAGTGCAATCTAAAAGAGGTGGCCGCACTGTGTCATTATTCAAGTGACCTTCAGGGAAAAAAAGTACAATGGAAAATACTTGAGTAAAATATCCCTCTTTAAGTACTAGGGATAAAATAAAAATACTTGGCCCATGTGTTTGGCTCTGCGGCGTATTCCTGCCAGCTTTCTAAGCGTTTGGCTTCTTTTAAAGGGGAACACTCGTGGAGAAATATAAGTTATTTTTATCTTCGAGGAGATTACAAAATAACACAATTAAGCTGCTTGGAAAAGAAAACATTGGACGCAATAAGCCACTGCGAGGAAGGTTAGCGGTCCAATGTCATTTAACGGGAGAGGAATAATAGCTGACTAGAGTATTAGCCTTGCTCTCCGAGCGCAGTGTTGTCATAAAACGAGGATTATGGGTAATCGCATGGAAGTGAGGACATGGCACAAGCATGTTGTTCGTGACACACGGTGGAAAGAAAAAAGTGCATTGCGATACAGTTTTGTAGATGATGTAACCTTTGCCGGGGGGTTTAATAAGGGGTTATGTTAGGGAGATCAGCAAAGAGGCATAGAGTTATCAGCAAGCTTTTAAAGAGCTAGTTCCACCTAGTTTATTTTCTGTATGTCATATGTTTGTTTAATGTATGTGAAATGCATTTTTTTTTCTACTTTTTACAGTTCTCCTGAAGTTTTCCACTAAAATTTGTTTTCCACCGGGGCTTCTAAATTCAGTGTGGACATTATTGTTGCTCTGGCAACATCAATACGCAGTGGTGTATCTTGGTTTTGTGCTGCCCTAGGCAGACAAAATTCGGGTACTCCCCATCCACGTTGCACACCTACGACATGTCTATAGCTTGCTGACTGGTGGGGGAGGCAAAGTGCGGCCCTAGGCGAGTGCCTTGTTTGCCTTTTGGAAGATACACTACTGGCAATACATCTATTACACGTTATTTTAGTTTTTTTTGCTTTACATGATGCAGTACTGATCTAAAAGGTGTAGGTGGAGCCAGGGGAGTGCTGGCAAGGGGGCAATTGCTGCTCTCTAACCTGACTCAATGGGCTGGAGAATAGTACCACTATTCACTTCTAAATGACCCAGTGCGCCAGGCGATCAATCTCTGTACTTTAACAGTTAGTATATCTCTCTCGCCTGTCTATGTGATGATAACTGGTGGGTAGGGCTGCCACCTTTTCAACAACAAATAAAACCGTCCATGCTACTGCCTCCATAGACAGCCCCCCCCCCCCCCCCTGTATCAGAAGCCGTATTCTGATTGGCTTCTGGATTTTGACCAGAAAATTGACCAGTTACAAAAAATACTAATAACATATACAGAAATGTCTGCCACTCTCCGTGTGTGCTACCAACATTGGGGGTGGGAAAAAAAGAAATCGGCCATGTTACTGTCTACACAGACTACACATTGACCTCAGGCCAATAAAATACATAGAAGCCTGGACACCCCACTACGGCAAGAGTGGGTAGGCCCTTAGTGACCTCTCCATAAACCTTTTACATATATTATTTATATTTTATTTTCAAAATCTGTATTGCTCACATGCGGCGTGCTTGGAATTAGACCACACCACATGGATAAGGAAAGGGCTCATAGTAAATTTATCACCTAATTTACTATAGTTTTCTAACCATTGAAGTTATTAATAATAGTCAACTCTAGGGCTTAGTTCTAAAATTGTTCAAAACAACGGAAGATTCCATTGGTTTACATGATGACTCCATCCAATTATTTTTTTTAACCTCCGCAATTGACTTTTAATAAATAACCCCCAAATATGTTCCCTATGTAAATAAATTACGCTCCCCAGTAAAGAACGTTTGTATTTGCCCCTCGGATATTTTTCCGATAACCACTTAACTCCTTGGAGGTCTATGGAGGAACTATCATGGCTGGTATTTGATTTCAGAATAGGTACCAAACCTAGCCTCGGGTCATAAGATGCCAGGCCTCCCCAGTTTGTGGAATAACACATATTTCATGTAAAATATCACAAATCGCTCCATTCGAGTGAGATATCATTAGCAGTTTCTCAGTCAATTCAAAGGCATTTTTTTCTCTCTCTCTAAGAATTTGGGCTCGGTTTCTTGTCAGGCAGCTGAACACAGACCAGAGAAATGTCTGCCGATGTGGCAACGTTACACAGAGAAGTGGGTGATAATCCCAGGATATTATAATTCAATAAACCCCTTAAGACACGCGGAAGATTGAAAACTGCAGTGTTGTTTTAGGGAACGTTTGGATTCGAGCCGCTTACAATGGGAAGCGATGGGTACCTGTCAGCACATTATTGGTTGATGGGTTACAGTTCCCATGATTCTCAGCCAGTAAAGTAGCTGTGGAGCATCAAGGGAGATGTAGTTCCCGACCACAGGAGTGGGAAATAAAAATTGTTTGCAGTAAAAAGATGACCTTCTGAGAAAACACAGGGGAGTCTCTGTAAAGGGCTAGAGAGTAAGCGGTATATCAAGGTATAAAAGAGGGAGCCAACCGTCTTCTGGATACAAGTGGTTGTCCCTTTCTGTACATCACGACTTGACCAGGGATCAGTTCAGGTGTCTGTACAAGAGGGCAAGGTCCGTCCCAAAGGGGGCTATTCACTAAGAGGTGAGATGAACATGTCATCTCACCAATTTAACTATACATTGTGCAGGGAGAAACATGCAGTAGTGTATCTTCCACGAGGCAAACAAGGCACTCGCCTAGGGCGGCACTTTGCCAGAGGGGCGGCACTTTGCCAGAGGTTGTTAAACCACACTTCTGGTGCTTCAAACATTTTTGCTCCCTGCAATGGGGGTGATGGGGCATGTAATGGGGTGATGGGGCATGTCGTGGGTGTGCAACGTGGGTGGTGGGGCATGTCGTAGGTGTGCAACGTGGGTGATGGGGTATGTCGTAGGTGTGCAAAGTGGGTGGGGGGTGCACTCAACTTGGTTTGTCCTTGTCCTCAATATTGACATCAAACTGACTGGATACTCTGAGTGGACAATGGCCCCTGCTAAACCTCACTATATTTATCGCAGACTTGTGGGTGGGGACGGGTAATATGGCCAATATTTATAACGCTACAGAGGATGGTTGCGTGGTATTTCTCTTTCACTGTACATCCTCATATAATCAGCGGCTCCCCCCGTCTACAGGCACGCATACTAAACATACAACTATTACCCAGGACGCCTATAAAGCTTCAGACAGTATACGTGGCTGCATTCGGCTCCTGTTTTATTGGCATTCCTTCTAATTATTGTCGTTTGGAAGCAGTTTTAGAGTCACGCAGACGACTGGAAGGGAAGCTCTGGTTAACCTCTTGTTACCAATTCGGAAGAAATTGACACGTATTTTTATATACTGTGAATATTCCATATACCTAACTTCACCCTACATGACTCCATATACCTGTCCCTACGCTACACACCAGCGTATACCACTATGTATTGCTATTATCCCAAGCACTAAAAATAGTGCGGCCTAGCTGACTTTGAGGGACTGTAAACATTCAACCCTATCCGACGCGGTTCAAAGATGATTGTAGAAAGGCAGTTCCAGTGGTGCCATAAACCAGACCTACCTACATCAGTAGGGGTTATGTATATAGGTCAAAGTTGGGGGGGGGAAATGGCGCAGCCACCATAGAAACCAAAAGGAATGTTCCTGCTGATTACATCACTTTTCCAAGTTTATCCCAAAATTTACCTTATTATAGATAAAACCCCTCATGTTTCAGGCATGCGATTGGATCCGGTCCTGGCCGTTTCCACTCTATGCCTGTGTTTAGCGGTTGATCAGGCACCCGCCACGCGTAAATTCTACAGGAATAGACTGCAAACAACTCCGGAGCCATGGAATCCATGTGGAACACTGTATGTATTAACATTAAAAATGGTGGGCGTCAGGGTGGCCAATGGTTCACTGCTATAGCTACGTCTCTGTCCAAAACAGAAAAAAGATGGGGCAAAAAAAGTGATCAAAGATCCTGAACTCCTGAATAGTAGGGGGAAGGAAAAAGAGGAACAGGGGGATTAAGAGAGGGGGCTGTACTTTCACAAAAGGGACACTTGGGAGGTATGACCATCGTCATACCTACCAACTTTCAAAATGGCTGCCTACGTGCAGAGCATTCTATGGTGACTTCATTACCTACTGACTGCGATTTATGGCACTGGGTAAGAGGGTTATGTAAAGAAAAGATTCACGCACACAAAAAGTGACCTGAAGTTACAAAAAATAGGCACATTTATTGTGTATAAAGCTGATTGTGCCTCTTTTTTGCATTCTTAAATTTAGCACCTCCGCCACTTATCAGGCCCTGGAAAGCAATTTAATTGTTAGACATGGGCAGATTTGGGAATTTCGGGACCACCCCGGTACACTGCGCAGACTCCCAACATTTGTTGGTTGTACTCGTACCTGAGCGCAAATGTTAATAGGGCCAATACCAGCACCTTCAATACAAACAACCGCTAACTTTTATTTTATTGCTGTGGAATATCCCAGTGTGTGATGCACTCCAAATATGTCGACCCCCCTTTCTCCCCCCCCCCAAAAAAAAATAAGCGTACCGGAGTAGGAAAGAGGGGTCCAAAATAGTGTCTAGTAAGGTATGATTCCCCTAAACTCAACATTGTTTCTGTTCTCAGGAAAGCAAATACCACACAAATACAAGCAAATAGGGTTTCTCCAAATACTGGCCATAGTATAGCCTCCGTAGACTTAATATTGGCCTCAAGTAAAAGGCCACTTAGACCACCTTTAGACCTGTGGCCCGTAATTTCTCTTAATACAGAGCCCTTTAAGATCTTTCGGCCAGCAACCTTTATATACATAACCTCCATACATTACTAGGCCACAAAAAGAATGCAGGAAAACTATCCCTATTACCTATACATAACCAGTTGACTTGATCGTAAACATTGTTAATTCTAATAATCTACTTTAAGTGCGACAGGGGGCGCTGTGGCAATGTCCTTGTTTTTCGTGAAATTATTTAAATTGGATTAAAGGTTCTGAATTATTATTTGGAAAATAAATAGCATTGGATAGCAAAACTTTTATTTTCGGACTTCGGCTACTAATTTATTAAAATGAAACCTTTTTTTTTTTTATTGAAAAGACTTTATCGGGGTACAAGAATGTGTGCATGTTAATCCCTCAAGGTATAGAGTTTCTTGGGATGTTATGTTGTTTGTGTGTGTGTGTTTAACTGTAATTTGCATTACATTACATTAGAGTAACAATTATTTGTTAAGTGGCAACAATTAATGCAGCACTTTGGTACTCTCTCATTTAGATTACTCATACAAACTATTTGTTCATTCGGCTGACATTTGCCTCACACATAAAGGACAAACGTAGCAACAACAAAAAACTGTTTTTAGTGTTTAATTTATATATTATATCAAGTGTAGATGATTTATAAAGAAATTAACCCCTTAGTGACAAGACATTTTGATCTTGTCTCTTTCTTGGTGACAAGGGCTGTTTTTTACATTTCTGGGGTGTTTGTGTTTAGCTGTAATTTTCTTCTTTCTTACATACTGTACCCACACAAATTATATCTTGTTTTCACTAGATACCATTATGTTCATCCTATCTTATAATTTACTACAAAAAAAAATCATAAAATATGATGAATTTTTTTTTTAAAAATACACTTTTTCTAACTTTGACCTAAAATATAATTTACACAAATACAATCATTAAAAAAGACTCCATCTAAATAGTTTAACTAAATTTTAATTTAATTGTAACCCTAACCCTCATGCTAACCCTAATTTAATTGTAACCCTAGCTGCTATTCTAACCCTAACCCTAGATTTAAGCTAATTAAGTCTTTTTTTTCTCTGTGGAGCGATCATGAGTGCCCCAGAGCCAGAATTTCGGTACTGGCTATTGCCTCGACATCAAGGCAATAGAGCAGCATCGTCAGACAGGTTATTGCAATCGTTTATTTCGAAAACCGCTCGTTTCACCGCAGGATGTGTCAGGTACGTCCATTGACCACAACGGAATTGTTCCCCTTTGTGTGAAGTTTATTCCAAAATGCAATACCTGAAAAATGGAGATAATGGACTCATGTCATCGGAAAATGAATGCATCGTTGGACTAAATTCGGTTGGGACGACGAACCAAATCTTTATTTCGTCCCAATGCATCTGGACGAACCGAAAATTCTACCGATACCCTAGTCTGAACCTTTCTCTTACACACACTCACAGAACAACTGTATATCTATGTGCAACAGCAAGTTTTTTTTTTTTTTTTTAATTATCATTACAACTTGTTAACTCTCATTTGTAACTTTCTATAACCCGTACGGCTCGATCCCCGTAGAACAATTCTGAGGTCATTTGTTTTTGAACAGTTACAGTAAATTGGTACAAGGGCAACATGAGCTCCTCTGATGAATAATACTTAGAGTATTTAATAAATACACATGCTCCTCGTACTGAGAAATACTAGAGGTTGCGTGTAATTAATACTTATTTTCCTCTGATTGAATAATACTATGCCGAGAGTATAATTAATAACCATGTTCCTCAAACAAAAAAATGCCTTCATTAAGTATTTCATGAATACACATTAACTTGTAATATGTGTATGATAAATATACATTTTTCTTGCACCTGTGGCCAATAAATGTGCAGGTTTCACCCATGCCCATCCGGGTGTGATTGTCTCACTACATAAAGTAAAATGCGTCGACGTTTCATAAAATGACATTTCAGATAATCCTAGATTTTTGTTTGATTTGATGGGAGCTATACTTTCCACGTATTTTTTTTTTTTTTTTTTTAGATATATGTGGCCTAAAACCAGAGTACATAACATATCTAAAAAAAAAAAAAAAAATGAAACCATGACGGACAGAGTCCCATTACTAAAACTGATATGGACAAGAACAAACAAGTGGCAGATGGGAAAATCAAATATACAAACTAGTCGTTTGACGCACAGGAGTTATATGTAGCCATATAGCCATATTCTACCAAATTACCTACATGTGTCAGTGAGAGACAGGTACCTAGGATTCTGCTCATCAAGGGGTGAAATGCGTCTGGTTGTAGCGGAAAATAGTTCTGTTTTTGACAGTGTCGTTATTTTCACTCTTACAGCCAATGAAGATTAGCGATCGAAAGACGCAAAGTGTCTGTTTATTAAGCCCCAAATATGCACCAATGTATCACAATCATTTATGTTGTGGATAAAGTATTATAAGGCACTGTATCACCCAAACATTGTGTTTACTGTGACTGTAGAGCATAAAAAAGGACTGAAAATGATCTATACATTGTATTCGCAAAACAGCAAGCAAATGTGTCGGGGGGAGTCTATGCTTGGTGACAATCCTGTCTCTGTGCAAGCCCCTCCTTGTTGGATGTCATGGGATTCAGAAGCCCTGGTGAAATTATATTCAAAGCAAAACTACAAGAGATAAACATCCTGAAACATGTACAACATAGAGACGATAAGGACCTTTAAGTACAAGAAACAAAAACACCATTTTCTCCAGTGATTCTAGTTTATCACATATACACGCATGCCAACCTTGACAGCCGTGCTTACCAATGCCATATCTGCCAAGTTCCTGTAGCTGGCTCCTGGGATGAAAAGGGCTAGAGTCACATGACGGTCTGTGTCAGTGGTGTATCTTGGTTTTGTGCTGCCCTAGGCAGACAAAATTCAGGCACCCACGCTGAACACCTACGACATGCCCCATCACCCATGTTGCACACCCACGACATGCCCCATCACCCCATTACATGCCCCATCACCCCCATTGCAGGGAGCGAAAATGTTTTAAGCACCAGAAGTGTGGTTTAACACACTTTGGCAAAGTGCCCCCATTACATGCCCCATCACCCACATTGCACACATATTAAATGCATAAACACCCCATCACATGTCCCATCACCCCATTACATGCCCCATCACCCACACTGCACACACATTAAATGCTCAAACACCCCATCACATGTCCTATCACCCCATTACATGACCGATCACCCACACTGCACACACATTAAATGCCCAAACACACCATCACATGTCCCATCACCCCATTACATGTCCCATCACCCACATTGCCCACACATTAAATGCCCCATCACCCCATTACATGCCCCCATCACCCTGATTAATTGGAAGGAGCTAAAGCTTGCTGAACGGAGGGGGAGGGAGTAAAAATGTTTGAAGCACCAGTGGCAAAGTGCCGCCCTAGGCGAGTGCCGCCCTAGGCGAGTGCCTTTTTTGCCTTGTGGAAGATACACTAGTGGTCTGTGTACCTCGGAGTCTGGAGTTCAATTCGCCTCTTTAAGGTTGTGTATGTCTCTTAGACACAGTTTTAACACAAAACTGCCTGTGCATGGGCAGTATTCATGCCGGGACAGACCCGAATTTAACAGGACATGGCCACAAAAAAAAAAAAAAACAGCACTGTTGGCAACTATCTGCTTACCAACGTAAAAAAGAACAATATACTACGAAAGACTTGTGATAGAGGCCTCATAGCGACTCACCACTATGGTCTTGCACCTTGCAGCTGTGATCATGTTGGGGTGTTCCAGAGTCCGAGAGAGACAGGGATGGACTACGTGCCTCCGAGTCTGTGAGGAGGTTGAAATCCATGGGGCAGTAGAAAGTTAGGTCTGAAAGCAAAACAGAAGAATATCGGCATGAAACGACACAAACCACATGTGTGCTTATATAGCAAAGATCACAATTCAATGGCAAGAGCACTCAGTATTTAGTCATTAATAGTAGTAAGATTTGATATGTGCACCTTCAATCAGAAATGGGTGCAAAAAGTAAGCAAAAAGGTTAAATACAAAATATTGATACAAATATAATTATAATATAAAAAACACCGTAATAACATTTAAAAGGTTAGAGATAATGCGACATTGAAGACTTTCTGAATCCCGTCAGATTCCTTTACAGTTCATTGTCCCTGTTGTCATCCATGAGATGGGAAAGAACCTGACGCGTTTTACGTTTTTTCCTTAGTTATATGACAATAGATAGTCTTCTTTTATTCACAGGGCCTATAATAGTCTCTTGCGGATCTAAAATGTTATCCAGTGAAAACAATGGGTCATTTGTCGGGCAAAGTTAGAAAAAGTGATGTGATCAGCAGGAACATTCCTATGGGTTCCATGGTGACTTGCGAAACGCGTCATGCTGTGAACCTCCAGTGATCTTTTCCCACCTGTTGCTGTGAAGATGTTTATTTCTTTGATACACGCTTAAACCACGCTGTTTTTTTTTACTTACGAGAGTTGCCGTCTTTTCTGCATTTCTCCTACTTGTACCTTTGATACATTAACCCTCGATAGATCTAAACAATCTCCGTGGACCAATAAACCCAATAATGTTTTTGTTTATAAAATAGATAAAGAGTTTGTAACAAAGACAAATAAGACTTTTGATATATTTAATCACTAGGGCTAGGGTTTTCAAAATAATCAGAGCCTGTATCTTTAAAAAAAAAAAAAAAAATGCCTATATGTGTGTCTGTATTAGTGAATTAAATCATAAAGGAAATAATACTTTAAAAAAACTGAAAGAGCAGACAAAATTGTGAATAAAATGACTGAGTAAATATGTGACTGATAAATACTGTGTTTGATACGTGTCTGTGGTTGACTCCTGTTTCTGACATCACGTGTGGCTATTTATGTAAATTACACAGTAATACATAAGCAGAATTCACCACAGACACATTTAAAACATATTTTGTCATAATGTATGCATTGTATACACACAATGTATCGGTGATGTTTGATATTTGTTTGATCATGTACATTCCAAGTTTAAACAATATTTAGGTGATAGAGCCCCTTTTTCAACAAGCAAGTGTTCATTTTTTTTTAAGTTTCCGGCTGCCCAGGGAAAGCCTTTTCATGTTTTGGCCAAAATAGTTGGTGGGGTCTTCAATCCAAAGACCACCTACCTCCAAAGTCCCAATCTCTTTTGAAAGATCTTCTTTTTGGCCTTTTTTCCATTCTGCTTTAAGGCACTCATCTTGTTTCTTCTCAAAGACAGCGACGGTCTTTTCTTATACATTTCTTATACATAACCATACCTCCCAATATTTCAAATGCCTAAGGAGGGACACTTTTATTGTGTGGGAGTGGCTTGAAGCGAGGCTGTGGGCGGGGCATTGCCAGAACACTAAGTGACTTTATGGACGATTGATAACTATTTATGTCTTTTTTTGGTAACTCCCTTAAATTAAGAATAAAGTATTTTACTTACATCAATTATAAACACATTTACTGCATTTTAAACATGCGTTATTGATCTGGAGCTCTGTGATACACTTAAATTTAAAAAATTGAGCTCCCAGGAAAGAGGGAGTTTCGAGCTTAAATAGGGACGCTTGGGTGGGATGCGTAACTAGACTGATGCCCTCTCATACAGCAGAGCTGGGTGTCTTGGCCCCTTCTGGTCTGCTGTAGGACTAATCAGCACATAGGATATGAAGCCATATCATCGGACCACAGCTCAACATGTAACAACTTGCAGTTGCCTGGACAGGAGCAGGACTCTGCCAGGATGGAAGCCTATAGCTCCTTCAACAACACTGACCACGAGGGAAGTACACACAGGTACCAGCAGTGAGGGAATAACGCACGCAAGCCAATATCTCACAGATCTCACGCACTAGGGTCATACATGTTTTATTATATGTGTAATAGAAACATAGAAGATAAGAACGGTCCATCCAGTCTGCCCAATTTTTTTTTGAGTACTTTTATTAGTCCCCCGTTCCTGGTCTTATAGCTAGGATAGCCTTGTGTCTATCCCACGCATGCTTAAAATCCTTCACAGTATTAACCTCTACCACTTCTACTGGAAGACTATTCCATACATCCACTACCCTCTCAGTAAAGTAATACTTTCATTAGTCTCTGGCCTTATCTTAAATCCAGGATAGCCTTATACCATTCCCACGCATGCTTAAACTCCTTCACTGTATTAACCTCTACCACTTCTACTGGAAGACTATTCCATCCATCCACTACCCTCTCAGTAAAGTAATACTTTCATTAGTCCCTGACCTTATCTTATATCTAGGATAGCCTTATACCTACCCCACGCATGCTTAAAATCCTTCACAGTATTAACCTCTACCACTTCTACTGGCAGACTATTCCATACATCCACTACCCTCTCAGTAATGTAATACTTTCATTAGTCCCCAGTTCCCTATCTTATATCTAGGATAGCCTTATACCTATCCCATGCATGCTTAAACTCCTTCACTGTATTAACCTCTACCACTTCTACTGGAAGGCTATTCCATACATACACTACCCTCTCAGTAATGTAATACTTTCATTAGTCCCTGGCCTTATCTTATATCTAGGATAGCCTTATACCTATCCCATGCATGCTTAAACTCCTTCACTGTATTAACCTCTACCACTTCTACTGGAAGGCTATTCCATGCATCCACTACCCTCTCAGTAATGTAATACTTTCATTAGTCCCTGGCCTTATCTTATATCTAGGATAGCCTTATACCTATCCCACGCATGCTTAAACTCCTTCACTGTATTAACCTCTACCACTTCTACTGGAAGACTATTCCATGCATCCACTACACTCTCAGTAAAGTAATACTTTCATTAGTCCCTGGCCTTATCTTATATCTAGGATAGCCTTATACCTATCCCATGCATGCTTAAACTCCTTCACTGTATTAACCTCTACCACTTCTACTGGAAGACTATTCCATACATCCACTATCCTCTCAGTAAAGTAATAGGGTCCTGAACTGCTCTCAGGAGTACGATGGGATTTCTTTACTACATTCACATCATGAAAATCCTTTTCAATCATCTTTTTTTTTATTATTCTACACATTCACTGTATAAAAAAAAATGATTGAAAATGATCTATACATTGTATTAGCAAAACGGCAAGCAAATTCTCCTGCCTACCTGTGGCACGTTAGGCAAATGAACGGCTTTTTAATGGGAAAATGTGTCATTTGCATTCCCTGCCTTATCTAACAGTTAGAATTAAAAATACATTTAAAAGGATGGCTTTATTTTTTTTATTTTTTTTAAATAACCCATGTTTTTCACTATTTCTCCAAGGATATTCCAGACAACTAGTGCAACACTAACCCACTTATTCCAACTAACTGACTAATAAAAAAAAAAAAAAATAAATAAAAAATAAATATATATATATATATATATATATATACAGTAAAAAACAAAATTGGAGCAGTACTATGTACGGGCCTACAGGGGTTAACTGAACTTAAATTGATATATTTTTAAAAAAAAAATGTTTAAACAGGCCCCCAAAAAATTAGAAAAATAAAATGGTCACCAAGTAGGAAAATACTGATCACTGCAAGCAAGGTATGCTTACGTATGCCCCCGCGCGTAAGGGGCGTAAACTCTCTATCGATCAAACTGCGCAGTATGGATTCTCTGGTATCCCACACACGGAGAGGGAGATCAGGCCCGTGAGAGAGGTAGAGCTCAGCTGGAGAGCGGGACTGCGTTGGGGAGTCGTCGGGATTGGGAAAAAACCTTAATTGAAGACACTTGCTATAACGGATCTGTCACTCTCTGGAACACGCGATCTGTATGAGAGGTACAGAGAGTGACTTGGAGAAAAAGTCAGTATTTGAAAACACGGACTTTGTCATGCGATCGGCGTGATTGATCATCACGTGTACTCTGGCGCTGCCGTCGCGGAGTTCAGGAATACTGCCGCGATTGGGACTTATAAAAGCACGTCATCGATATTTTCCGCAACACTTCCGATAATAAAGTGTTATAGATTTAATGCAGTAGCAACAGTCCTGTCTGTCTGTCTCAAGCCCTGCCTTATCGGAATGTCGCTGAAGTTACTTTCAATGGACTACAACTACGGGAGAACTGGGAATTGTTTTAAAGTTAAACATAAGTGCATTTCCCATATTATAAACACATGGACGACATACCCGGAAATAAGCTAGTTGGACTGACCTCTTTAAACTATTAAACATATTAGTAGACTAAACACACGCAACTGGAGAAAGCTTTTCTCGCTGGCAGGAAAGCTTCGCAACTTGTCACTGTTTAGTAAATCTCTTCCTTGGAATGTCAGAGCGTTAATAGTGGTTGAGGGGTTAAGGCCTTTTTCTCCAACCCGCTACTGGACGGTCAAAATTCCCCAATGTACTGCCAAGCCACAGCACAGTTTCTTGGCTGGAAACTCCCCTGGCAGGCTCCCTCTAAACCCTGGGCCTTCGCTGGTCTATAAATCAAAGATTATCTAGCGAGGCTGCTATTTACAGCACCATGGGAGAGCGAGACCTCTGGTTTTATAGGTGACATTCAGACTGAAATAGCAACATTATGACCAAAATACGTAATGGAGATCTGAAGATGCGGCTATGTCTTTATCCAAGGGCAGTTAACACCTCACAGAAGCATCCAGCTCCCATTTCTATGCCATCCTTCTTGTCAAGTTCTAACTTTCCCCTTAGCCCCACTCTGATGGTGTGCAGGCTGTGGCCTAGGCAAAAACAGAAAGGCTCGTCCAGGGCTTCCCTGATCCCAGAACACAAGACGCCAGCTCCAAGACTACAGACCACTATGCAAGCCGTCTTGTTTTAATATAATGTAGAAAAATACGAGTTACTGGTTACAATGTAACATTACCAGTTGGTTTGTTGCCGTTACAGTATAGTTATTGATTACCAAATCAGTCCATGGATTAGGGATTACCCTATTGAGTTTAATATCCATACAACATGGTCCATTGGTAGTCTGGTAGCAACTGGGCTAGGGCAACAAATAGGGTTACCACCTTCTCTACCAAACAATGACGGCCATGTTGCTACCTCCGTTGACTCTATGTTGGCTTCAATCCAATACTGGCCTTCCTGCTTTGGTGTCAAATCTAGGAACAACCTAAGAAGCACGAAGGCCTTAGGGGTCTATTTACAAAAAGGTGAGTTGCAGGGGAGTTCAGGTCATCTGGAACATTTCATCTCACCAGTTTAGCTATACATTGTGCACGGACAATCCTGGTGAGTTGGCTTAGCAGGGGAAGCTCACCATGTCTGTCCCTGCACAATGTATAGTTAAAATGGCTGAGAAGTTCCCCTTGTACTTAGCTCTTAATAGTGAGAGCTGTCATGGCATAAACCTTGCAGTGGCATGGCTTGACGTTGGCCCTTGAGTGCCAAGAGCCCAGCAGTGCTCTTTCTGGTAGTTTAGAGAAGATAATAAAGACCGATACTAGACATGTGCAAAACTAAAATTTTCGTTTCGTTTTCGTCCATTCGGACGAAAATGTTATTTATTTCGTCTAAGACGAAATTCGTTCATTATTTTCGTTTGGTTTTATTCGTTCGTTTTATAGAATACGTGTAATACTATTGGCTTTCTATAAACCGAACGAGAGCCCCATTCATAAGAAATTCTTATGAATGGGGCTCTCAATCGGTTTATAGAAAGCCAATAGTATTACACGTTTTCTATAAGCCGAAAGTCTATAAGCCGAAGGTAGTTCGGTTTATAGACTTTCGGTTTATATAATACATAGCATTACATGCATTCCATAAACGGAAAGTCGTTCATTATGTCGGTTTATGGAATGTATGTAATGCTATTGGTATTCTATAAACCGACTCTATTTCGGTTTATAGAATGCCAATAGCACGAATGGACGAATGGACGAATGATTTTCGTTTATTAACCATTCGTTCATTCGTCTTTCGTTAGTTTAGCATTTTCGTCCGAAAATGAATGCACATCTTCCCTGTACCAAGTTTGATCTGTTCCCATGACAGATCCCTTACATTTTTAATTTCAATACTGCACACTGACTATTGTGTCAGTATCATTCTTCTGGAAACTCCCTTACTTGGCTTCCATGAAAAACAATTGTAGAAATCTCCCCAGTCGCTCTGGAATAGGAAGATAAAAAATGGAACTAGAATATGGACAATGCTATTCTCAAAAAAAAACGAACGTGATGTTAAACCGAAATTCAGAGAAGATGGGAACAGGAAGAGATCAAGAGCTCTAAAATATAGTGCTGTGCTTGAAGTACGTGATTAACAGGATAGATCACTTAAGCTGCCTTGGATTAAAATACTTTTATGCTAAATTAAAAAAAACAAACATCACTTATAACAACATTAATAATTGTTTGAAATAAACACCATGTCAATACTTTGATTCGATTTTCAAAGTATTTGCAAAGCGCTGGGCTGTAAATTAAACGCACAATGATCTTTTTTTTTTTTAGTGTTTTTTTTAGTGTTTTTTTACATTTTTGACACTTTATAGTGCGATAGATTTTAATACATAAACAACAATATAAAAAATTTTTTTTTTTTTAAAAAGCTAAAGAATTGAACAGACAACCAACCAAACAAAAAATAAAGAACAGAAACAATACAGACACTGGCAATTGATGTAAAGCCTTTAAAGCCTTTCCTTTGGTATTCTTGAGTCCATCGGATGTCAGATATAAGCAGAGAATCGTTAATATATCCCAGTTTTGGTCCCCAGCACTGCATTATAGTGGTGGGATCGGCCGGCTGTATGCACTTTTCTATAATAATGTTTATAATATTTGTAGGAACAATTAAAAGGGCCACTTCTGTGTGGTATATGACTAACCTAACATCCTGACAGCCAGTACAGTTGATTTAAAAAGCGCCTTGATCGGTTGAGATCATAGACCCATTGAGATCATAGACCCATTGAGATCATAGACCCATTGAGATCATAGACCTATTGAGATCATAGACCTATTGAGATCATAGTGCTAATGCACACTGGTACATAATTGGTGCTGAATCTGCTATGTACTGGTATTGCCCAAAAATTGGAACCCGGGGAGTGGAACTTAGGAAGTCGAGTGTCAGCGCAACCGTGTGCGGAGGGTACACCCTGTCACTGGCAGCGCCACAGCACATGTACAGTAACCCGCCTCCGGTGTCTCAGACATCGGAGAATTCGATTTTTAATTTGTCCCGGTTCGGTCCCAAAAAAGCCAGGTATCAACGGGATTGCCTTCCAAAGTCGGGACTGTTATTGGCTGTCTATAATACCAGAGCCAATGACATGGCAAGCATGTCTATTCCAAGCATAGCCCTTAAACCCCTTCTGCACCCAGTATCCAATCTTAAAGGGATATTGTGTGAATGATGTAGAGAATAAGATTTTTTTTTTTAAACTGGTGAACACATTGTTTCAGCAGAAACGCAAACAAATGCATAGATTAGAGGGACACTACCACTTACATAAGATGTAACTAGATAACTTGGTTATTTAAAACAAACACATATATAAATCATATGCCACTGCTTTTTTATATATGATTGAATTAATTGGATATACAAGTACAAATAAAATTAGGTGTTTATCTCCTGGCTCCATTTTGTGAATATTTCCCATGATGCAACATCGTCCAAAATCTTCCAGCCAGTCTCACTTTACAACTGTGGCCAAAGCCTGCATGGTGATGTCATAAGATAAACAGGAGCCAGTAAAAGAGCAGGGGTGTATCATAGTGGGCAGCACTAGGTGGGTGTGTATAACACAAAGAGAGGAGATTGACATGATCAAACAGGATCATAACCCCGCCCCCTTGTGATGTAATAGTTACATTACCCTCCCATTCAATGGAAGTCTATGGTCAGAATTCTGACTTATAGACTGCATTCTGTGTCCCCAGCCCTAAAGTGAGATACTAGTGCTGTAAGGTCACTAGGGGGTGGCACCCAAAAACAGTAAATTTCACAAAATGGCGGCACCCGGTCACACTAGATAAATATTTTATTACACTCACATAACAAAAACCAAAGACATTTGTGAAATCATCAATACAAAAAATAAAACCTTATCATTTTTTGGTGGGAGTGTCCCTTCAAGAGAAAAGCATGCTTGTCTTCTATTCACGACATCAAATGAACGACAAGGGTTTAATGTGTAATTTGCATATTGCAGATATCTGCTAACACAAAATGCGTGAACAATTGTTGTCCCGTGAGTTATATGTGCACTAGCGCTGCATCGTTTGTTAGTGCTTCAGAAACAGTATCTCTATCTTCAGTCGATATTAATGTTTAAACCCAGATCTGACTCTGCGGACCCCCTGCGACTACTTTTAAAGCTGCTAGGAGTGAAGAGATCATCCGATGGAATAATCATTTTACCCTCTCTCTCCCAAAAATCCTAATCAGTGCTGTGTTTGGTGCGAGACAGACAAAGCAAGTGCCTAGCTCAGCTCTTGCCTTGTCTGCCTGGTGGAGTATCAAAAAATGCAGACCCTTTAAAAAGAAGAAAAGAAAAAAAAAAAGCGCTTGCCGGCAGAGAATATGCCTGCAAGCAAGTATGCGTGACAGGAGAAATAGTAGGTTGCACCATGCTGCCTGCCACTAGACACCATGGAATGAATGGGTGTGGGTGATGGGGCATGAACTGGGTGTGCAATGTGGGTGCTGGAGCAAGTCCTGGGTGGGCAGTGTGGGTGCTGGGGCAAGTCCTGGGTGTGCAACGTGAGTGATGAGGAATGTCCTGGGTGTGAACATGGGTGATCGTGAACGCGCTGGGGTATGTCCTGGGTCTGCAATGTGGGTGGGGGGGGGGGGGTTGCCTGAATTTAGTCTGCCTAGGGCTGAAAAAATCAAGATACCCCACGCCTCTTAATCCTTTTATATCACTTTACAAACCATCCAAACTTTATTTTTCACAGGGGCAAACAAACACCCTCTACACTAATAAAGAGTGCAGCCCCTACTGCCACCTTCCCTTTGAAAAAATACCCGCCCCATAGACTTCACGGCCATGTTTTTACCCCTCTGACAGCAAAACACGCACTGGGCGGCAGCACTAGTTACAAAGCTCCAGGTCCGGTGGCATCAATTGCAGGTTGTCAATTCTATCGGTCAACGCATTTCACCAACATAATTCACCCATCATTACCCCCATAGTTTCACCCACCAGAGTTAATACATGACTTTGTTTAACTCACTTGGCTTAGGAAAAAGGGGAATTGTGTGGGGGGAGGGAAGCTTCCACAGTCATTTGTATGCCGTTCCCATGTCTGTATAATTGGAAGTACAAAGGCTAGTAAAATCAGTGAGCTAAGCAATGCATAGCATGTGTGTATAAGAACTGATATTATATAAGTCCCCCCTTCTTTTCTTTTTTTTTTTTTTTTTGCCGTTCCATGAAGTCCAGAGAGGTCCATCTGTCATGGATACCACCATGGCTTTCTTAGCCATCGCCTCTGGAATAATGCACTAGCTCACATAGAATTAATTCCAGGGATTAAGTCTTGATTAAGTTGTGTGTCACTTTGCAGCCAGAGAATTTATTATGAGCCCTTCTTCAGGGGTTGGCAGATGGAATTTCTGCCCAATGTTTGCAGATGATAATTTCAGTTCTTCTAGAGCCATTTGCATATGAGTGCATCTGTCGGGCATCATTTGCTTCCCCTTTAGGATCGAAGCCCTGCTTTAGTTTAAGGAGAAATTAGATTTTTTTTTTGCTTCTCTTCTACGCCTCAAGGAGATGCTCGACTAACATGAAGTGTGTGAGTTGTGTCCTCCCTATAGGATCATTATAACATCTTAATTAACTCTTCAAGCTGAATGTAATCCCTTGGCAATATTGAAAATGAAAGATAAAAAAAAATTCCAACATAAAATAGAAAAGTTAATTAGCAGGAAGACTTTTTTTTTTCTTTTTCTTTCAATCATTATAAGTTTAAAGCCAGACTTACATAGTAATTCATAGACCAAAATATAATTAAATCAAAGTTATTTAAAAAAAACCTGTGGAATATATCAAACCCTTTCAGAGGCCAGGAAAAGATGTATACATGTTTAAAATAAAATAACCCCCAAATAATGGTACCAATTTAATTAAATATGGCTCCACCGACTGGATGTTTGTGTGCATTTACATATATCTATCTATATTTGTTATTTTGTAAATAGACTATTTGTGTTAATCTCAATCCATTTTTTTTTTTTTTTGCATGCAATCGGTTAATACTAGATTATTAGACTAGATAGTATAGATTATTGCACTACCGCCCACCAGCTGAAGAAGAATTTCGAAACGCGTCTTGTGGGGTGTACCTGTCTTTCGTGCAAAACAAAAATCTATTGTTCAATATACCTGGCCAGGTGAACAAGCCCAGTGGGCATTTGCATGTATGTTGTCCATGTGACCACCGATTTATATACATCTAGTGGCCTTGGACTGCATATATCCTTTGCTGTCATTTATACATATCATTTGTATTATTTATAAATAAATCTATTTATTTTTATACTTATCCTGTCTTTGGAGTTTATTGAGCTGTATTCATATTAGAGCGCTGTCTCATTCGATAATAATCGGTTAATACAGTTTAAAAAAAAAAAAAAAAGTTTTTTTGGGGGATTAATCTTGTAATTTTTTTGTCTTATTTTTGATATTCGTATTTTATTAAAATAAATGCATAAATGTATTAGACAAGATACAAGAGAACTAGACAGAGGAGCAGGTCTACATAATAACTAGACATGTGCAAAACTAAAATTTTCGTTTCATTTTCGTCCATTCGGACGAAAATGTTATTTATTTAGTCTAAATGAATTTCGTTCATTACTGCATTCGTTTCAGACGAAATTCGTTCATTATTTTCGTTTCGTTTAGTTTTATTCGTTCGTTTTATAGAATACTTGTAATACTATTGGCTTTCTATAAACCGAACGAGAGCCCCATTCATAAAAAATTCTTATGAATGGGGCTCTTGTTCGGTTCATAGAAAGGCAATAGTACTACATGTTTTCTATAAGCCGAAAGTCTATAAAACCGAACATTCGGTTTATAGACTTTCGGCTTATGGAATACATGTAATCCTATTGCTATTCTATAAACCGAACGTTCGGTTTATAGAATGCCAATAGACTTACATGCATTCCATAAACCGAAAGTCGTTCATTATGTTGGTTTATGGAATGTAAGTGTACTATGCTATTGTATTCTATAAACCGACTCTATTTCGGCTTATAGAATGCAATAGTACTACGAATGGACGAATGATTTTCGTTTGTTAACCATTCGTTCATTCGGCTTTTGTTAGCTTAGCATTTTCTTTATTCGTTTTTCGGACGAATGGACGAAAATGCTATTTTCGGACAAAAATGCATTCGTCCGAAAACGAATGCACATGTCTAATAATAACGCAGTCGGATGGCCATATTTAACAATACTTTATGAAGAGAGAATTTTGGCGAAGTGAGAAGGCGATGTCAAACTTTAAGCCAATGTAACCGAGTTGGACATTTTTTCCATTGCAGTTGAATAGGAGAATTTTTCGGCTAAGTTTGATATTTCCATTTCCATTCCTTGCAATTGTCACTTTATTAAGTAGACCCTACAGTGGTTCAGATATATATGTAAAAAAAAAAAAACGAGGAAGGAAAACTAAAGTCAGTCTTCCCGTTAACCCTTTAAGGACCAGGGATTTTCCTGGGCCAAGGACCAGAGCGTTTTTCAATTTTTAATACGCGGTTTTTGAAACATAATTTTCCTCTCTCTCATTTAACGCACCCATACACGTTATATGTTGTTTTTTAAAGGACAGTTAGAGCTTTCTTTTGATACCCTATACATAAAAATGATTTACATTTTAGTATTAAAAAATACATATAAAAAAGGAAATTTTTGAGGACAAAAAAAAAAAAGTTTTTCCCCATTATTTTCCCAATAATAAGCTACACAACTAGTGCAACACTAACCCACTTATCCCCCCTAATTAACTAACTAATAAAAAAGAATAATATTGGTTCCCAAACCCCCCATAACAAAAAAGACAGAAAAAAAACTCTGAAGAGTGCGATGTCAGATCCGTAAAAATCATGCAACAGGCATGCAGGGGTTAAATTTGATTAAATAAATATATTAAAATTACCTTTATTTATTAAAAAACACTTTATCAATTGTAAAAATAAAAAAAATTGTTAAAAAATAAACTAAATGAGGGCCATAAAGTGGAAAGAAACTGATCACAGTTAAACAAAAAAACTGTCAGCAATGAAAAGGTTAATTTAAAAAAAAAAAAATTCCCTCTGTGTATGTTATTTATTTATTTTTATTTACAGGTCTCTCTCTCTGTCACTATAAGAATGTGAAGCACAGAGAGTGAATTAGAGGCAGTGTGTGAACACACTGACTTTGCCATCTTATTTGCATGTTATCGCGGTGTTCACTCGATCACCGTGATCACATGACCGGAAATCCACCGATCGGGTCCAGGAGCTTTGCCTCGGGAGCGCACCGCCGGCCAGACTGCATGACGAGTTAACTCGTCATAAGGTCGCGAAGGGGTTAAAGGGGAGGTTTCACCTAGCTTATTTTCTGTGTTCAATATATTACTTTAAAACAATGTAAAATCTTGTAGTTTTACATTGAAAGTAAATTTATCGGGGCTTCTTAATTCAGCGACATTCCAAAGAGGAGGGGCCTGGAGAGATAGGCAGGACTGTTGCTATGGTAACAGAAATAAATCTATTTCATCTGAGAAGACAAATGGTAAGCCAGATGGGTTTTTGTTTTCAAAAGTTAGATGCGGGTAGTATGGAAGCTTCTTCCTTAAAGAGACAGTATCACCTAAGCGTTGTTTTTACTGGGTGTGTAGAGAATAAAAACTGCAAGCAAATAAAGGAGAAAATGTGTTTTAAATCTGTCTGTAGAGTCTCCTGACATTATGACATCACCCGTGGCTTGATATGCAAATGAACTGGGAAATGTGTAATTTGCATATCAAGCCACATGTGATGTCATAATCCGGAGACACATTTAAAAAAAAAAAAAACATTTTCTAGGCATTTGCACAATGTAGATATCATTTTTAATATTTTGTGATTCTCTACATTGAAAGTTTAGGTGATACTGTCTCTGTAAGAAAGTGTTTGAGGAATTCTTAATAGATGCCGCGAGTTCATCCAGTTTTACGCATCTGCCATACGCACCCATCTCAGCGGACACGCAAACACTGGTATAGGTTAACTCTTCAAGTGCAAAAAAACAAGGAATTGTGAATTCGCTTGTCCTCCATATATAGTGTGATTAAACCCGCGTACTATTTCCCCAGAATTTTTTTTTTTTAAATCCCAAATGCCCATCATTTTTCCAGATTGCTGTAACTATAGGGCAGGCAAAATCTGAACGTTAGAAAAAAATGTACTTATGTTTAATTGAAAGATTGTATCAAGTGTAGAGGATTTATAAAGAAAGTCTTTAATGAAAGAATACCATATTGAAATAAAGTACCACATTGAGCCTTGTTTACTCCATATAGTTTTCTCAGGGGGCAGACATGTTGGTTAGAATCTTTACTCCATACTGTTCTCTCAGGAGGCAGAAATGTTGGTTATGATCTTTACTCCATATAGTTCTCTCAGGGGGCAGACATGTTGGTTAGAATCTTTACTCCATATAGTTCTCTCAGGGGGCAGACATGTTGGTTAGAATCTTTACTCCATATAGCTCTCTCAGGAGGCAGACATGTTGGTTAGAATCTTTACTCCATATAGTTCTCTCAGGGGGCAGACATGTTGGTTAGAATATTTACTCCATATTGTTCTCTCAGGGGGCAGACATGTTGGTTAGAATCTTTACTCCATACTGTTCTCTCAGGGGGCAGACATGTTGTTTAGAATCTTTACTACATATCGTTCTCTCAGGGGCAGACATGTTGTTTAGAATCTTTACTCCATATAGTTCTCTCAGGGGGCAGACATGTTGTTTAGAATCTTTACTCCATATTGTTCTCTCAGGGGGCAGACATGTTGGTTAGAATCTTTACTCCATATTGTTCTCTCAGGGGGCAGACATGTTGGTTAGAATCTTTACTCCATACTGTTCTCTCAGGGGGCAGACATGTTGTTTAGAATCTTTACTACATATCGTTCTCTCAGGGGCAGACATGTTGTTTAGAATCTTTACTCCATATCGTTCTCTCAGGGGCAGACATGTTGTTTAGAATCTTTACTCCATATAGTTCTCTCAGGGGGCAGACATGTTGGTTAGAATCTTTACTCCATATAGTTCTCTCAGGGGGCAGACATGTTGGTTAGAATCTTTACTCCATATAGTTCTCTCAGGGGGCAGACATGTTGGTTAGAATCTTTACTCCATATAGTTCTCTCAGGGGGCGGACATGTTGTTTAGAATCTTTACTCCATATAGTTCTCTCAGGGGGCAGACATGTTGTTTAGAATCTTTACTCCATATCGTTCTCTCAGGGGGCGGACATGTTGGTTAGAATCTTTACTCCATATCGTTCTCTCAGGGGGCAGACATGTTGGTTAGAATCTTTACTCCATACTGTTCTCTCAGGGGGCAGACATGTTGTTTAGAATCTTTACTACATATCGTTCTCTCAGGAGGCAGACATGTTGTTTGGAATCTTGGGTCAGATCTTCACTCACCTTGGTTCAGATGAACCCAAGATCTGACCAAAGATTCTTAACAAAATGTCTGCCTCCTGGTAGAGCTATTTGGAGCAAATATGGCTCAATAATGTACTTTAGTTGTATTCTTTCATTAAAGAATTTCCACATAAAAAGCCTACACTTGATGCCATCTTTCAATTAAGCACAATTTCAGTTTTTGCCACAGTTGTCCGTTAAAAAGACACTGGCACTTAAGAAGAGCTGGTTCTGTGAATGTAGAGAGTAAAAAAAAAGAAAAGATCTCTATATCGGAAGAATAGCCAGCAAATCCATAAAATAAGAGACAAAAGGGGGGTATAAACACATCGCGCGCACAGCGCCAAACATCTATCCATTTGCTAACAACGTATTTCATAGCGTAACTATCAAATGACTTTGTTTTCAGGGGATCGGCTAACGGTTTGGGTGGGCTATTTCTAAAACTGGGTAAGCCATGCAGAATAAGAATAATGCCTTTTAGTTACAAAAAGTAATATACAAACATAATGGCTCCATTTAAATTTCACTCAGGGGGTGGCTGGCAACATTAGCCCCCGGGGGCAAAACCAATTTGATAGCCCATGGTGAAACTTCATCAGCCCACTCGTTATCATCGGTGATTGGCACAGATAGAGGAAGGTACATAAAGTGCAAGGCACTGTGGTTTCTAGAAAGGAAAAGTGGAGCAACCCCAGCCCTTTGAGTGAGGTTAAGAACGGCGCTGGAGCAATTGCCCCCTCGTCAGCCTTCCCCTGTCCACAATATGCACTTTGCATGCTCTTTCTGCAGCATGTGGAACACATACTTGTCCCGGGAAACATGGCCATCCACGAATTACATCCAAACCTCTAAATATGGCTGTAACATGATAGAGCCATGAGGAGTGAGCAAGCTAATGTCTTGTTAATCGTAGCATTTTGTACAACTAGGTCATGAAGGAAAGCGAGCAGCCGCTTGTCCGACACCAAAACCCGTTAGGATTATTATTTTAATTTTGAAAGGCATTTCACATCGATGGAGGGGTACCTGCCTCAGATCTAATTAAGTGCTGCTGGGGAATGTGCCATAATGAAATGCAGATCAATGGGTTAAGCCTTCTGTTTTGGTTAAAAAAAAAAAACTACATCTGGGGTCAATTCATTAAACAGGGGACTGTGTGTGAGTCGCTGGCTGAATAACAGACGTCAGCCAAACTATAAAAATACTCCAACTCCAATAGTTATAATTTTTTATTTACCAAGTAGCTGTACAAGCAGCTTAAGGCTGATGTTATGTCTATGGAGCTGATAGCATGGCTAGTGTTGTGTTACTGCAGAGGTAGTCGACTGGGGAGGGGGGGAGTAGCAGCAGGCTGAAGGGGGCAACAGCAAAGCCAGAGCTAATATCGTTGGTAGTACATGCTCCTTCACTGCCTTGCACTGCCTGCTAGGATATCAGGACAGCCCCCAATAGATCACCAGGTGCTGTTTGAAGGGATGTGCAGGGAAGGGAAGGGCATCTGCCTCTCTGGACAGGGATGTGGGGGGCAAATCTGGCACAATTGTAAGCTATGGGAGGGCAGTCTGGCACAGCTGTAAACTATGTAGGGTCAATCTGGCACAGTTGTAATCTATGTGAGGGCAATCTGACACAGTTGTAAGCTATGTGGGGGCAATCTGGCACAGTCGTAAGCTATGTGGGGGCATTCTGACACAGTTGTAAGCTGTGTGGGGTCAATCTGTCACAGTCGTAAACTATGTGGGGCAATCTGACACAGTTGTAAGCTATGTGGGGGCAATATGACACAGTTGTAAGCTATGTGGGGTCAATCTGGCACAGTCGTAAACTATGTGGGGGCAATCTGGCACAGTCGTAAGCTATGTGGGGGCAATCTGGAATGGTCATAAACTATGTGGCGGCAATCTGGAACATTTGTAAGCTATGTGGGGCAGTCTGGCACAGCTGTAAATTATGTAGGGGCAATCTGGTATAGTGGAAAGGTTATGCAAGGAATAGGTGCAACAATGAAGGTTTGGGGGGGGGGGGGGTGAGTTTAGTCAAAGCGAGGGCAGCACTAAACCTGAGCATGGTCAGGATTTTTTTTTTTTTTTTAAAGAAAAGTTTGCTAATCTGTTGCCAAAAATCATGGATTTGACAGGACAGTGTCTTGGCGGTAGGCTGGGTGGGAGTTCTTTCCCATCAAATGTAGGACGGTCATTTGCTTTGTGGCTATGTAAGTGCCTAGATTTGAGGTAATTGCCAAGTATGAATGAGTTGTTATGTTTGCAACTACACATGCAGTATTTACTAAGGATGTGGAGACAAGACAGAAAGTTATGCCCAACCTGAGGTGATGACAATGAAGGCCTTAAAGACAACTAATGTATGTGCTTCTAATATAGCTTCCCAGGTAAGCAGGCAGTCTGGTCAGGACGGCCTCACATGGGATCAGTAGAGGCTATAGAGACCCCCCCTCCCCCCGATCAATTCAGACCCCGGTTAGAAGAGCGAGACGAGCCCCCACTCTGACTGGCTGTGCTCGTGCTGAGACTGTCAGCGTGTGCTATTGTCAGATTAGCACTGCCTCAGCTGAGAGGCAGAGCTCAGAGTAGACTCACTTGTATATGTGAAGATACCCGTCTAGTTTAATTTGGAAAAGGGGGGAACATGAATTTAAACCCTTCCTTCCTCCAGTGAAGCAAGAGTTGAAAAAAATGACTTTAAGATGTGCAGGAGCACAATATGCACAGATATACGGTAGTTTAAAGGGACAGAGTCACCTGACTATTGTTTATATTATTATTGTAGTAAATGAATATATATATACATACATAAAATGATTTATACAAACTTTCTTCTCATTTATGCATTTTCTTGCAATTTTGCTAACACAATACATAGCTACAAATAAGGCAAATAGAAACTTTATTTTTTCCACCCATGGGGCAGACATCATAATGATGATCAAGACCCGCGTTTCGCATCCGACACTTACTGGTTTCGCATCCGACACTTACTGGTTTCGCATCCGACACTTACTCGTTTCGCATCCGACACCTACTCGTTTCGCATCTGACACTCATTTGCAAACTGTCAGCCACTATAATTACACACCCTTACAAAAACCTATCAGTAACTGTGTCGGGTGACGACAATTATATAAGAGAAAAGCATACAACAGAAAGCAGTATATACATAGAAGGAGAGGCTATGAAAAAAAAGTGCAATACAATAAATATGTAAATTCAATAGGAATCTATCCGTAGCAAAACATTTTGATACTTACAGTGTCTCAGAATATAATGGTGTATAAACTGTGTCCAGGAATATATTAGATATATACAAAACATTTTTTATTACCAATACATTGCACAAGAATGTTTAATAAATTGTGCATTTGCGTGCAAAACAGTTAATATAAATACATATATGGTTATGTAGCAGTTGTACAAATGAATATAAAAAAAAACAGTGCAATAAATATTACACAGTGAAGAATAGATCTATATAATAAGAGACTCACAGAAAATAAGGTATACAATACAATACGATACAATGTGTACTCTATAAGAAACTGGCCTGAGAATACAAAACATAGTGGTATTTCATTAATAATAGATCACAATTTGGGGTTAACTGGGATTTTGTTTGTTTGCTTTTATTTTACATTTTGTTTGTTTGATTTTACAAAACTGTCAGATTGAAAGAGTTTATGTTAAAGGGGCTCGATCGCCTAAATATGGTTTATTTATTGTAGAGAATAAAAACTTATTTAAATTGCCTATACGTTGTGTTTTAAATGTGTGTCTGGAGTCTCCTGCTTATGACATCACCTGTGACGTAATAGTCTAACTACGCACTTCCCACTGAAAAATAAATCATCTGCATATCAGATAAACAGGAGACCCCCCCCCCAGACACAAATAACCATCTTTCTGCTGAATTCACTGATGATGTCATGAACAGGAGACCCCCAGACAGTACAGTTTCTTTACTTGACTTTATTTCATGATTGATTTATTTAACGCTACCAAATATAAATCCGGAACTTTGTCTAACGCACATATTTTTCTTACTTGGCATTGTGGCCCATGTGTTTCGCAGTTTCTCAACCCTACACAGGTATAGCTGAGAACTTAGCGGTTTCACAAATCTATTGTGGCCTCTGTGTGTAAGGTGTGACCCTCCCACCAATGTTAGCTAGAGCCCATATCACATGAAAAAAAAACCTGTTACAAGTAACCGTTATAATAAGCCATTCCACCGTGATGGTCATATCTACCTGTCTGTCTATCTAGCTATAAATCTTTGTGTGTGTCTAGGTATATTGCTTTGTGTGGATGTCTAGCTAAATATCTGTTTGTCTGTCTATATATCTATCTATATACGTATCCATCTATTATACATATGTGTATGTATATGTTTATATATAAATATATAGTTCACAGTGTCTGTTTAATACATAATTGCCAACATTTCTGACCACAGCACGGCCTGTTTTCAAGACCACATATATATGTGTGTCTGTCTGTCTATATGTCTGCTTAGCTAATCTATATCCGTCTGGCTCTCTCTCTGTTTCTGGGTAACTATATATCTGTCGGTCTCTCTGTTTCAGGGTAACTATATAGCTATCTGTCGCTCTCTTTCTCTCTGTTTCTGAGTAATTATATATTTGTCTGTCTTTCTCTCTCTCTCTCTATTTCTGGGTAACTATACATCTGTCTGTTTCTTTCTCTGTTTCTGAGTAACTATATATTTGTCTGTCTTGCTCTCTTTTTCTGGGTAACTATATATTTGTCTGTCTCACTCTCTCTCTCTGTTTCTGGGTAACTATATATCTGTCTGTCTGTCTGTCTCTCTCTCTCTCTGTTTCTGAGTAACTATATATTTGACTGTCTGTCTGTCTGTCTCTCTCTCTCTCTGTTTCTGAGTAACTATATATTTGTCTGTCTGTCTTTCTGTCTCTCTCTCTGTCTCTCTCTGTCTTTCTGTCTTTCTGTCTCTCTCTCTTTCTCTCTCTCTCTCTCTCTCTCGCTCTGTTTATGGGTAACTATATATCTGTTTGTCCAGCTTTATATCTCTTTGTCTATCTAAATATTTGTCTGTCTGTCCATTCATCTGTCCGTCTATATACCCCTTATCCTTGATGAGTTTTACCACCAACAAATACTATATATAAAAAGACGTAAAGTATAAAAAAAATTAAAAAAATACTTCCAACGCTCAAAAAGGCTCTCTCTCTCTCTCGCTCTGTTTATGGGTAACTATATATCTGTTTGTCCAGCTTTATATCTCTTTGTCTATCTAAATATTTGTCTGTCTGTCCATTCATCTGTCCGTCTATATACCCCTTTTCCTTGATGAGTTTTACCACCAACAAATACTATATATAAAAAGACGTAAAGTATAAAAAAAATTAAAAAAATACTTCCAACGCTCAATAAGACTCTCTCTCTCTCTCGCTCTGTTTATGGGTAACTATATATCTGTTTGTCCAGCTTTATATCTCTTTGTCTATCTAAATATTTGTCTGTCTGTCCATTCATCTGTCCGTCTATATACCCCTTATCCTTGATGATTTTTACCACCAACAAATACTATATATAAAAAGACGTAAAGTATAAAAAAATTAAAAAAATACTTCCAACGCTCAATAAGACTCTCTCTCTCTCTCGCTCTGTTTATGGGTAACTATATATCTGTTTGTCCAGCTTTATATCTCTTTGTCTATCTAAATATTTGTCTGTCTGTCCATTCATCTGTCCGTCTATATACCCCTTATCCTTGATGAGTTTTACCACCAACAAATACTATATATAAAAAGACGTAAAGTATAAAAAAAATTAAAAAAATACTTCCAACGCTCAATAAGACTCTCTCTCTCTCTCGCTCTGTTTATGGGTAACTATATATCTGTTTGTCCAGCTTTATATCTCTTTGTCTATCTAAATATTTGTCTGTCTGTCCATTCATCTGTCCGTCTATATACCCCTTATCCTTGATGAGTTTTACCACCAACAAATACTATATATAAAAAGACGTAAAGTATAAAAAAAATTAAAAAAATACTTCCAACGCTCAATAAGACTCTCTCTCTCTCTCGCTCTGTTTATGGGTAACTATATATCTGTTTGTCCAGCTTTATATCTCTTTGTCTATCTAAATATTTGTCTGTCTGTCCATTCATCTGTCCGTCTATATACCCCTTTTCCTTGATGAGTTTTACCACCAACAAATACTATATATAAAAAGACGTAAAGTATAAAAAAAATTAAAAAAATACTTCCAACGCTCAATAAGACTCTCTCTCTCTCTCGCTCTGTTTATGGGTAACTATATATCTGTTTGTCCAGCTTTATATCTCTTTGTCTATCTAAATATTTGTCTGTCTGTCCATTCATCTGTCCGTCTATATACCCCTTATCCTTGATGAGTTTTACCACCAACAAATACTATATATAAAAAGACGTAAAGTATAAAAAAAATTAAAAAAATACTTCCAACGCTCAATAAGACTCTCTCTCTCTCTCGCTCTGTTTATGGGTAACTATATATCTGTTTGTCCAGCTTTATATCTCTTTGTCTATCTAAATATTTGTCTGTCTGTCCATTCATCTGTCCGTCTATATACCCCTTTTCCTTGATGAGTTTTACCACCAACAAATACTATATATAAAAAGACGTAAAGTATAAAAAAAATTAAAAAAATACTTCCAACGCTCAATAAGACTCTCTCTCTCTCTCGCTCTGTTTATGGGTAACTATATATCTGTTTGTCCAGCTTTATATCTCTTTGTCTATCTAAATATTTGTCTGTCTGTCCATTCATCTGTCCGTCTATATACCCCTTATCCTTGATGAGTTTTACCACCAACAAATACTATATATAAAAAGACGTAAAGTATAAAAAAAATTAAAAAAATACTTCCAACGCTCAATAAGACTCTCTCTCTCTCTCGCTCTGTTTATGGGTAACTATATATCTGTTTGTCCAGCTTTATATCTCTTTGTCTATCTAAATATTTGTCTGTCTGTCCATTCATCTGTCCGTCTATATACGCCTTTTCCTTGATGAGTTTTACCACCAACAAATACTATATATAAAAAGACGTAAAGTATAAAAAAAATTAAAAAAATACTTCCAACGCTCAATAAGACTCTCTCTCTCTCTCGCTCTGTTTATGGGTAACTATATATCTGTTTGTCCAGCTTTATATCTCTTTGTCTATCTAAATATTTGTCTGTCTGTCCATTCATCTGTCCGTCTATATACCCCTTATCCTTGATGAGTTTTACCACCAACAAATACTATATATAAAAAGACGTAAAGTATAAAAAAAATTAAAAAAATACTTCCAACGCTCAATAAGACTCTCTCTCTCTCTCGCTCTGTTTATGGGTAACTATATATCTGTTTGTCCAGCTTTATATCTCTTTGTCTATCTAAATATTTGTCTGTCTGTCCATTCATCTGTCCGTCTATATACCCCTTTTCCTTGATGAGTTTTACCACCAACAAATACTATATATAAAAAGACGTAAAGTATAAAAAAAATAAAAAAAATACTTCCAACGCTCAATAAGACTCTCTCTCTCTCTCGCTCTGTTTATGGGTAACTATATATCTGTTTGTCCAGCTTTATATCTCTTTGTCTATCTAAATATTTGTCTGTCTGTCCATTCATCTGTCCGTCTATATACCCCTTTTCCTTGATGAGTTTTACCACCAACAAATACTATATATAAAAAGACGTAAAGTATAAAAAAAATTAAAAAAATACTTCCGACGCTCAATAAGACTCCATCTTAGTTTCGCAACCTTAAAGAGCAAGCTTGGATATCAGCAGCTAATAACCAGCTTCATTCAAATCCCAGTCACATAATTATCCAATCTGCCAGGAGCCATTAATATTCAGGGACTCAGGGGGAGGTGAGAAAGAGGGATATGGAGCTCGTGGCTTCTTCCATCTAGCCTGATGTCTCTGCAAATCCGTTGGCAGTAACCTAGCATCGTGTAGGACAAACTAAGATATTTATACAGAAATTCCAACACGCGCCAATCGGAGCAGAAACCTCAGCTAGAGCACAAGGTTATATATTAATGGAAGAAAGATAAGAGTCAGGGAAATATTACAAAAGAACAGAATTATGCGGTAAGTCCGACAGGATATAATTGCGTTGCCTGTAGAGGTTGGATGTTCCTTATTAAAGACACTGGCTGATTAAATAAATCCAAGTAATATCGCACACTGCGTAGAATTAATGAGAGATAGACAAACACTTCCTTCTGTAGCTGAGATTGTTAGAAATGGTTATAAAAATGCTTCTGGCAGGGTAATAGTGATTATTAAGGAGCCCTGTGACATACATCTTTCATACATATTAAAAAGCTGGTCATTTTACTTTAATATTACTCATTTGTTTCTGGTGGTAACATTTTTTTTTATTTTTTATCAGTAATATTTTCAAAAAATGTTTTTTTTTTTTATTCTCAATTCAAAACGTGCACGTTATATAAAAAGTATACATTACAGGAGCTTCCTCCGCTACATACCCACAGTATACCAAAGTCTGGTCTGTAGGAGTAATGGGGGGATCTAAAATAAGCTTTGAAGGGCAACTGTCTGCGAACAAACAAGTTATGTTTATCTGAACGATGACAATCAAGTGTAGGCATTTTAATCGGAAATGTTTTTAATGAAAGAATATAAATAAAGTACCTTAATGAGCCCACTTTGCTTGGATAGTTCTATTGGTGAGCAGACATCTTGCGTCTGATTGGTCACATGTGCTTTAAATTGACCCATGTGACCCAAGAGTCTAACCAACATGTCTGCCCCCTGTTTGAGCTTTACTGAGCAAAGAGGGCCCAATAAGGGACTTTATTTCTATTGTATTCTTTCATTAAAGCATTTCTATTCAAAATGTTTACACCTGATGCAGTCTTTCAATTAATCAGATCTTAATTGTTGTCCTTTGAATGAATAAAAAGAATGTAGGGTGGGCTGGGGGGGGTGGAGAGCCAACTGATAGCTCACATGTTGGCTGTTTAAATACAAATATCGTTATGTTTAGCCAAAATTACAAACTAGAGAGATTTTTTCTGGCCACCGCCAATTGCTCACTACTTCCTCCTCTCTTTGCCCGCCTACAAACCAACGAACACAATAACGGTTACACATCGCGGCTCCGTGCTAGGTGTAGATATGGAGCATCCGCGCCTGGTTTCCCCCTTCCTATGCGAGGAGTATGATCTTTTCGATTAGTCACAAGGTGGATGTGGTTATGAGAGAGTTAGCCAGCGGGGCAGAGGGGCAATTGCCTCTGGGCTGCCCTCTATCCTTGTTTAATGGGCTGGGGTTGCACCACTTTTCCCTTCTAGTGCCTACTCGTCCAACTGCAGCTCTCCAGCTCTATCTTTTTTTCCCCGGGGCCAAAAAGTCCAGGAGAGCCTGGCTTAGAAAGTTTAGAGGATGCCTCTGCTATCTGACAGTAATTCTCAGGTGGAGTTGTTCTTGCTTACTCCTTCTGAGATCACGGATGCTACTCTCTGGATCTAGAAGAAAAAGAGGCACATGCTCATGGAAATTTCCTGTGGTCTATTCACTAATGGGAGAGGGTAGAGGGTTTTTTTGTACGTATGGTCTAAGTGCCCCAACCATGAGTGCAGAAGCCCTCGTGGCTCAAGTTGAACTAATAAAAAAAAAAACAGAACATGTATAGCATAGTTGCCAACATCGGCCATGTTTCCAGGGACACATATTTGCTCCACATGCTGCAGAAAGAGCATGCAAAGTGCAGCCCGGCAGTATGTAGGATGGATATACTCACAGACACAATCCAATTAATTAATCATGGTAGGTCCCATGAGATCTCCACCCTGATTAATTAATTGGATTCTGACTGTACGCATTTGCATCCTACATCCTGCCGGGCTGCACTTTGCATGCTCTTTCTGCAGCATGTGGAACAAATATGTGTCCCTGGCAACATGGCCAAGGTTAGCAACTATGGGATACTGTTTTCTTTGTATTACCATACCTTTTAAATGTCCAAAGAGGGACACTTTTTTTGTGGGCGTAGCTGTGGGCAGAACTTTACCACAACTTTTTCAGACTTTCCAGACAATTGGTTACTCTTTATGTAATTTAACAAGTCGTTTAGACTTAAGAATTAAGTATTTTAGTTACACAAATTAACATAACAACATATACTTTATTAGTATATATATATTTATTATGAGTTTTATTGATGTGGAGAAAAGAGGGACAATAGAGGAGGAAAGAGGGACAACAGAGGAGGATAGAGGGACAATAGAGGAGGAAAGAGGGACAATAGAGGAGGAAAGAGGGACAATAGAGGAGGAAAGAGGGAAAATAGTGGAGGAAAGAGGGACAATAGAGGAGGAAAGAGGGACAATAGAGGAGGAAAGAGGGAAAACAGAGGAGGAAAGAGGGAAAATAGAGGAGGAAAGAGGGGCAATAGAGGAGGAAAGAGGGGCAATAGAGGAGGAAAGAGGGACAATAGAGGAGGAAAGAGGGACAATAGAGGAGGAAAGAGGGAAAATAGAGGAGGATAGAGGGACAATAGAGGAGGATAGAGGGACAGGGGGATTTGGGTGCTAAAGAGAGACACTTGGGAGGTATACATTATTGGTAAAACAATTTTGGAAGGGGGCAGGGTAACATGCTTAAAGTACCCAGAGGGTTAAAGCAGCCCATCCCCTGTAAACACTAATATAAAAGACACATAGAGATGCAAGAAACGATCCACCACCTGTTGGAACTGACTGCATTTTCAACACCAAACAAGCTGATAAATGTCAAATAAACTATACACTTCACTCGGAGAAGTGACAGGCGTGTTTTTGTGGCTGAGCCAGAGTTTCAGCCTCACCCTTCGAATCGAAAAGATGATAATCCCTTTTCCATAACACAGCAAAAGGTGAAATAATACACTCTTAAGCAACCTTATATATATATATATATACCATGCTAGCAGCATTAAATACACATTTGAGAGGATACCCAGAACACAAGCAAATAGTCATTTATTTCATAAATATTTGAAAGTATTGAGAAACATGGGAAGTTATGTTTAATTAAATGATTGCAGTATTTAACAAATGTTTTAATGAGAGAAAACAAATAAGTGCCTTATTGAGATCTCTCTGCCTTGTATAGCCATCAGTGGGTGGCCATGTTGTTTCAAATCTCAAGATAGATTAAGGAACATTCTAAACAATATTTCTGCCCCCAATACACGCAAATATAGCTTATTAAAGGACTTTTTTATTTTATTATTTCATTTAAGCATTTGTACTTAAACTTTCTATACTTTCAAACAAACAGAACTCATTTTTTTCTTGACACTTTTTAACCCCTTCGTCGTCCCAAAAGACGCAATCACCAAAACGTCACGATTTGTTCCTGGCCACCGATCACAAGGTGATCGGTAGCCAGGAACACTCTGGCAGAGACCCGATCAGGGTCTTAATAGACCCTGTGGGTCCTTGCCAAAAAATCGAGAGACCTCCGGATGTCACGGAGGCGTGCCCGAACCCGGAAGTTCGGGCACAGCGAGATTTAGCAAAATGTAGCCGGTGTTCGCTTTGAGCACCGCTACATTTCCCCTGTCAGACTGAGGCCACACAAAGTGGCCTCATCTGACAGGTGGGATCCCGCTGCAAGTGCCTGCAGCGGGATCCGAAAACAGCTCATCGCGGAGAGCCACGATGAGCTGTTTAGTACAGGACGTACTATGCCGTCCTAACGACTTTAAGGCACTTAAAGTCAGGACGGCATAGTACGTCCTAACGTCACAAAGGGGTTAAATATTCAAAAATGTAAATTTGCTTGTGCAATGGATAGTTATCCTTTAAGATGTACTGAACACACACAGAGACGGCTATGGGAACGTAGAGATACAAGGTGAACAAAAACGATCTATACATTGCGTTAACAGAATTGCAAGCCAACACAGAATTAAAAAGCAAAGGTTTTTTTTTTTTGTTTTTTTTTTTAAATATGTCTCACTACGGGGCTTGATATGCAAATGTCATTTTTTTCATTCAAAGTAGTTTATTTGCATATCAAGCCATAGGTGATGTCATAAAACAGAGACGCTAGAAACATTTAAAACAAATCTTTCTCTTAATTTATGCTTCCAATTCTACTACAACAATGTATGTTCATTGCTGCTATTTTTTTTGTATTTCCTACATTCACAGTAGAGGTAATATTTAGGAAACAAAGTCCCTTGTTTTGTTACTAAATCTGGCACTGAAGCCTTGATACATTAAAAAAACAAAAACAAGCAAAGTCTAGATAGCAGAGTTAACTGCCCGAATATAGTTTGACTTTGGCCAAAGTACGTGTCCACCACTTATTTTTGGACCCCAAGATCCAACAACGGTCCAAGGTTATCAAAGATAATGCTGACTATCCTAGGTATAGGAATTCTCCATTTTAATATTTGAGTGCATTGTCTCTTTAAGCAGAATGGAATGTTCAAATGATGTCATCTTGATTACAATCAAAGTGAAATAAACAACTTTATTAAACACGACAGGACATTTTGTTACCATTACTATTGATTGATTTTTCAGAGCTGTTTTAAAAAGCTGGACCTTGGTGGTTTTTGCATGTTGTACTTTGACTGATTCCAAGATATAAGCAAATAATAATATTCCCATTATTCAGGGAATTTATTACAAACAGCCCCCCATATTATAAACACAGCGCAATTTGCAGATGAAACTGTTGGGCTAACATTGATTGTGGGTTATTCTGCTTGTTGAACAGCAAAAAAGACATTTTGTATTAAAAAAAAAAAAGACTTACATTTGGTGCCAATCAATTGCTGCCATTCCATCGGGTATTGGAATACAACTCCCATGCCTTCAGCCAGCAGGAGGCTGACTGAAGGTGATAGGATTTGCAACTCATCGCCCACTGGAATTTAATAACTAGGGTTTAACTAAGGGACCCAATCCAACAGTCCAGCCTTGGGGGGGCATGTGGGGTATAAATAATCCTGGCAGTATGGTGGAATGTATATTCAATATACTTCATTATGCCAGTAACAAGTTTCCAAAGAGAGGGGGTAAATTAAGGATGAGAGAGGGTATCTGTCTAGTTATTGATGACTAATAGCAATAGGTCTTGATTAAACTCACATGGGGGGGGCGTAAGTGTGATCACGAAATAGTAGGAAACCTCTGCTGTAGAACTAGAAAGGAGAGAATGGGGTCTTGAAAGTCTCTCCCCTGTCTATAATATGTATAGTGGGAATATAAAGTATGTTTAACCCCTTCACGCTGGATGATTTTATACCATCCTAGTAAAGTAAAAGGTCTCAAAGGCATAGAACGTCCATAGGGACCAGCAGGGGCGGTCCCACCTCTTAGATGGGGCCACTGACAGGGAAAAATACATTTGTACACATTGTGTCCCAGGCACGAACTTCTGGGTTTTTGGCACACCTCCGTGACAAGTGACGTCGCTAGTGCTTGTGCAAATTTTCGGCAGGGACCCCCAACATCTGTTAAGACCCTGATCAGGTCTCTGCTATATGTATAGATCATTTTCAATCATTTTTTTAAATTATTCTCTTCATTCACAGTATAAACAACGTTTAGGTGATCCAGCCCCTTTTACGTTTGATCGATTCCCTGTTATTCTGGGATTTTCGCAAGAACCATTTGAAAAGAAACCAATTCGATTTTTTAGGGACATTAGAGTTCTACTCAACAAAGAGAGAACTGCAGGGAAATGAAATGGGAATTTCAAACGTTAGACCAAAATAGCCGAGCTGGAAACATTCCCCCAATGCAATTGAAGGGGAGAAATATTGTCTCTTGAGGCGCGCATGTGCTTGAACGTCTGCTGACACGTTTCCAGTCATGGTAATATGACAGGGTCTCTTTAATGTTCCCTTATACAGTCTGATCAAAATGCTAAAGCAACATAACATTGAACAGGTCATATTGAGAGTGACTATTATCATTAACAATGCTGGTTATGGCTTCGTTTAAAGGGACAGTTCCCCCTCTATTTTCTGTACGTTGCACTTATTTTTTATTTTAAAGGGACACTAGTTACATCTTATGTAAGTGGCAGATAACCTGGTCATTTAAAACAAACATATATTAATCCCATGCCATTGTTTTTTTGGTGTGTTTTTTTTTATATGATTGTATCAACTGCGTATAAAAGGAAAAATAAAATTAGGTTTTTAACTCCTGGCTCCATTTTGTGAATATTTCCCATGATGCAACATCATCCAAAATCTTCCAGCAAGTTCCACTTTACAACTGTGGCCAAAGCCTGCATGATGATGTCATAAGATACTCCCCTGCTCTCTTACTGGCTCCTGTGTAACAAAGTGGGCAGAACTATGTGGCTTTGTACAACTTTTTTTTTTACCTACCTTCCAACACAAAGAGAGGAGATTGACCTGATCAAACAGGATCATAACTCCGCCCCCTTGTGATGTAATAGTTACATTACCTTCCCATTCAATGCAAGTCTATGGTCAGAATTCTGACTCATAGACTGCATTCTGTGTCCCCAGCCCCAAAGTGAGATACTAGTGCTGTAAAGTCACTAGGGGGCGGCACCCAAAAACACTATATTTCACAAAATGGCGGCGCCCAGTCACACTTGTTTAGTTAAATATTTTATTAAATACAGTCACATAAGAAAAACAAAAGACATATCCAAAATCAACAATAAAAAATTAAAAAAAAAGTAAAACCTTCTAATTTTTTGGTTGGAGCGTCCCTTTAAGAGAAAAGCATGCTTGTCTCCTATTCATGACATTAAATGATGTGTTTTATGTTACAGCTACACAATTCTTATTATTATAATATTACATCTTATCTTACCTTAGATTTACATTGAAAATAATTTCAGAGGGGCTTCTATATTCTGTGTAGACATGTGCAAAACTAAAAATTTCGTTTCGTTTTCGTTCATTCGGACGAAAATTATATTTATTTCGTCTAAAACGAATTTCGTTCATAACTACATTCGTTTCGGACGAAATTCGTTTAACATTTTCGTTTCGTTACATTCGTTTCGTTTTAACTACTCCCCATTAATACGAATAGGTCAATTGACCTATTCGTATGAATGGGGACTCTAGTTCGGTTTATACAAAGCCAATAGCATTACTCCATAAGCAGAAAGTCTATAAACCGAAGATCGTTCGGTTTATAGACTTTCGGCTTATGGAGTAATGCTATTGGCTTTGTATAAACCGAACTAGAGTCCCCATTCATAAGAAATTCTTATGAATGGGCACTCTAGTTCGGTTTACAAAGCCAATAGTATTCCATGTACTGCATAAGCCGACGACGTTCGGCTTATAGAATACATGTAATGCTATTGCTGACTGTTCTATAAGCCGAAAGTCTATAAACCGAACGACCGTCGGTTTATAGACTTTCGACTTATAGAATAGCAATAGGATTACATGTATTCTATAAGCCGACAGCCTATAAACCGAACTTCGGTTTATAGACTTTCGGCATTTGTATTGTAATGATGAATCATAGTACTACTATTGGCTTTCACTACACGGAGACAGAGTCTCCATTCATAAATTTATGAATGGAGACTCTGTCTCCGTGTAGTGAAAGCCAATAGTACTACAATTACATGCATTCTAAATGACGAAAGTCTATAAACCGAACGTTGTTCGGTTTATAGATTTTCGGTTTATGTTTAAGTCAAACTCAATTCATTTATTACTAATAAATGAATTGAGTTTGACTTAAACATAAACCGAAAATCTATAAACCGAACAACGTTCGGTTTATAGACTTTCGTCATTTAGAATGCATGTAATTATTACTAATAAATGAATTGAGTTTGACTTAAACATAAACCGAAAATCTATAAACCGAACAACGTTCGGTTTATAGACTTTCGTCATTTAGAATGCATGTAATTGTAGTACTATTGGCTTTCACTACACGGAGACAGAGTCTCCATTCATAAATTTATGAATGGAGACTCTGTCTCCGTGTAGTGAAAGCCAATAGTAGTACTACGATTCATCATTACAATACAAATGCCGAAAGTCTATAAACCGAAGTTCGGTTTATAGGCTGTCGGCTTATGGATTACATGTAATCCTATTGCTATTCTATAAACCGAAAGTCTATAAACCGAACGTCGTTCGGTTTATAGACTTTCGGCTTATAGAACAGCAATAGCATTACATGTATTCTATAAACCGAACGTCGTTCGTTTTAAAGACTTTCGGCTTATAGAATACTATTGGCTTTCTATAAACCGAACTAGAGTGGAGTCCCCATTCATAAGAAATTCTTATGAATGGGGACTCGACTCTAGTTCGGTTTATAGAAAGCCAATAGTATTCTATAAGCCGAAAGTCTTTAAAACGAATGATGTTCGGTTTATAGAATACATGTAATGCTATTGCTGTTCTATAAGCCGAAAGTCTATAGACTTTCGGCTTATAGAACAGCAATAGCATTACATGTATTCTATAAACCGAACATCGTTCGTTTTAAAGACTTTCGGCTTATAGAATACTATTGGCTTTCTATAAACCGAACTAGAGTCGAGTCCCCATTCATAAGAAATTCTTATGAAT